>CM076584.1:1589156715-1589336224 GCA_034641835.2 Pinus albicaulis | reverse complement strand
AAGCAAGGAGGTGAGCTGCAACGTACCATGGGCAGATTTTTCTTGCCAACTTATGACGGGTCATCTAAATGTTGAGCAAAAGCTTGGGTAGAAAAGGTGACATTCACTTTCAGCTAAACCAGATGGCAAAGGTGGAGGCCATCAAGGTGGCAGCGCTGCACCTTGAGGGGGAAGCCCATGACTAGTGGTTCCCTAAGAAACCGGATTCGTCCCCCAGGGCCCTCGATTCCCGAATCCTATGTATCAGATACGATACTCCAGGATTCATACCCGATTCACCAGATTCGGCCGTATCCATACAGGGTACGGCGAATCCCGACCGTACCCTGTACGAATACGGCCAAATCCCATACAGTCGGATTCACTGTGCCAAAAAGTGCAATTTTGGGTTATAAAAAATGATTTCACTCATTCTTTCTCACCGATTTGTGTTTGTGAAGTGAGCAAGGAGCAAGGGTTTGCAAGAAGAAAGGGTTAGCAAGGAGAAAGGAAGTTTTTTCAAAGAGATTTGAGCATGATGATGAGGATTGATGACTCATTGACTCTGAGTCATTGAGGCTTCAGGCTTGTAGTCTTGTAGACTGTAGTTTTTTTGTATTTTCTATTTCTATTTGCTATTGGCAATGTACTTATGTAACACATTTTGATTCTAATGACTTAATGAGAAAACTACAGTATCTTACCATCTTGTCTTTCTGAGTAAATTTGACAATTGTATGATGTATCAATGTATCATGTATGAGTATCTAAGATCTTACATCTATGTTTGAATCAATGAATTTATATGAATTTGTGTAAAAAAAATCTAATTTTTAATATATATATATATTTTAAATATATATATATATATATATATATATATATATTTTAAATATATATATATATATATATATATATATATTTTAAATATATATATATATTTTTTAATAGAATAATATATAACGTATCGTATCCCGAAAGTGTCCTGTTCCGGGGGTCACCGTATCACGAATCCGATTCTCGAATCCCCGTATCCAGCGAATCCCGAATCCCCGTATCAGGTGACTTAGGTGGTTCCATGGGATGGCCACGCTGGGCCACTCAGCAGTGACAGCGTATGCAGAGTTCACTCGAAGATTGGTGGAGAGGTTTGAACGAAAGGATCCGAAGGAGCATTTTGTCGAGCTGACCAAGCTCAAACAGACCAAGAACCCAAAAACTTACATTTCTGAGTTCTTGAGACTTTCAGTGATGGTGCCAAACTTGTCCGCAGCCAGGAGGATTTACTTGTTTATTGATGGGTTGGCAGAACCTCTGTGTGGGTTAGTCAGGTCCACTAGGCCTGCTACACTTCAAGATGCAGTCGGGAGGACAAGAGACCTGCGGGATGATTTGCCCAGGACTAGAGCTCCTTTCCCCCAGAGACTGGCATTTCAACCGAAGGGGAAGGACACGAAAGTTCCACCGCAGAAGGGGAACTAGGGCCGAGGGCCTTTGGACGATGACACCCGGAGAGACTTGAGACAGAGGAAGCTACGCTTCACATGCTAGGAGCCATGGGCACCGGGTCATCGATGTGACGCAGGGAAGGCACATTCCATCGAGGTCTTCTCCGACAGTGAGGGAGAAGAAGATGCTTATTGAAGAGATAGAGGGAGAGGCCAGCGCTGTAGCACAGAGAGGAGATCATCCACCACCACCTCCCCCAGGAGCAGGAGGGGCAGCGTTTGCACCCACAAGAGGAGTCCTTGCATCTCTGCGAGGAGTTCCGAAGTATTTGACACTGCGTGTCCGAGGCACCGTGCAGGGACAGCGTGTTTCAGTTCTGGTATATAGCGGGGTCACTCATAACTTTATTGATGCTTAGCTAGTAGAGAGGAGGGGCATACCGACGGAAAGTTTTGATGGTTTCTCAGTGCTGGTACCGGGCGCCAGAACCATGCAGTGTATGAGGTATGTTCCAGCATTGGCAGTGACCATTGGGACCTACACAATGACAAACCACTTCTTTGTGGTTGACATCCCAGATACCAATGTGGTATTGGGGGTGCAGTGGTTGATTACGCTGGGTAAGGTCACCACAGACTGGGAGACACTAGAGATGGAGTGGACAAACAACAAGAGTGGGAAGCATGTGATGATTAGAGGCATGCACACATACCCTCCACAGACAGTTTCAGCACACTATATGGAGGCAGACTTTCGGAAGGGAGACATAGAGTGGGCAGTAGAACTGTGTATTTCAGAGGCAAGAGCCACAGGGTAGTCAGTACACCCCGATGTGTAGTCGGTATTGGACAGGTACTCCACAGTTTTTGGGGACATACCACTGGGGCAGCCACCGGACCGAGGGTTTGAGCATACCATTGAGTTGGAGCAAGGGATCTAGGTAGTGATCACCACCCCCTATAGGCACCCCAAGGCCTACAAGGATGAGATTAAGAGAGCTATCCATGAGCTCTTAGCACTGGGACACATTTAGCCCAGTACTAACCCGTTTGCTTCTTCTGTTGTTCTGGTAAAGAAGAAAGATGGCACATTGCGGATGTGCATCGACTACAGGGCACTCAATAAAAAAACCATGAAGAACTGATACCCCATCCCCAGGATTGATGAGTTGATGGATGAGTTGAGGGGATCGAAGTTCTTCTCCAAGATCGATCTGAGGTTGGGGTACCATCAGATCAGGGTGAGGGACTAGGATGTCCCCAAGACTGCATTCAGGTGCCATTATGGCCACTTCGAGTTTCTGGTGATGCCCTTCGGGCTAACCAACGCACCGGCCACCTTTCAGTCTTGCATGAACCACATCTTCCATGGTCAGTTGAGGAAGTTTGTGTTGGTGTTCTTTGGTGACATCCTTATATATAGCCGCACTTGGGAAGAGCACTTGCAACACATTGAAGTTGTACTGCGTATTTTGGAGGAGCACCATTTCTATGCTAAGCTCTCCAAGTGCGAGTTTGTGTTGACAGCGATGCTCTACTTGGGGCATATCATTGGTGTGGACGGAGTGAGAGTCCATGAGGAGAAGATCTAGGCCATCCGGGATTGGTCGGAACCGAAGAATGTGACAGAACTCAAGGGATTTGTAGGCATTTGCACCTACTACCAGAAGTTTGTCAAGGGGTTTTCCCAACTTGTTGCACCCCTCACAAATCTCACCAAGAAGGGGGCATTTGGCTGGACAGATACTGCGCAGAGGGCCTTTGACAGGCTCAACGAGGTGATGAGCAGTTGTCCGATGCTGGCTTTGCCGAACTTCACGCAGCCTTTCATTCTGGAGTGTGATGCTTTGGGGGAGGGAGTAGGCACAATATTGATGCAGGGGGGCCACCCTATAGCTTTCGAGAGCAAGAAGCTACTGCCGCATGAGAGGTTGTATCCGATATACGACAAGGAGATTCTAGCCATTATGCATGCATTGGCCAAGTTTCGGCAGTATCTGGTAGGCAACAGGTTTCGGGTGAGGATTGATCACAACAGCCTCCGGCTTTTCCTTGATCAGAGGCAGTTGCAGGAGAGGCAGCAGAAGTAGGTCAGCAAGATCCAGGCCTACGACTTTGACATTGAGTACGTCAAAGGGAAGAACAACGTAGTAGCGAATGCTTTGTCACACAGACCAACAGCGTTGTCCTTGATGAGCGTAGATGCAGACTGGAGGGCTCAACTGTTGGTGGAGTTCTCCAAGGACCGCTTTGCTTGTGAGGTGCTGGATGGCCAGGCTTCAGATGACAGGTACAAGGTGATGGATGAAGTCATCTATTACAGAGATAGGATCTTCTTGACTGGGGATTCTCAGCTCAAGGAGAAGATATTGCGTGCATCCCACGATTCTTCGGTATCAAGCCATCAGGGATTCACAAAGACCTACAGGGCCATCAGGGAGAGGTTCTCTTGGAGAGACCTCAAGGAGGACGTACTCCGGCATGCCATGGAGTGCGAGGTGTGTCAGAGGAACAAGGGGGGGATGAGCCACCCAGCTAGATTGCTACAACCGCTTCCCATTTCGGAAGGAAAGTGGGAAAGCATTTCTATGGATTTCATTACTGGGTTGCCCGCGATGCAGGGCAAGGATTGCATCTTTGTGGTCATTGATCGACTAACAAAGTATGCCCATTTCTTCGTCATATCAACACGGTACACGGCTGCACAGGTGGTCGAGTTGTTCTTTCGTGATGTTTTCAGATTACATGGTCTTCCTAAGACCATAGTCAGTGACAGGGACAGTCGTTTCATCGATGGCTTTTGGCAGGAGCTCTTTCATTTGGTGGGTACAAAGTTAACTCCTAGTACCAGCTATCACCCTCAGACAGATGGGCAGACGGATATAGTGAACAAGTGGTTGGAAGGCTACTTGCGGAACTATGTCACGAGGTAGCAAAAGTCATGGTTGTGTTGGCTACACTTGGGAGAATACTGCTACAACACCATTTTCCACATGTCTATCGGTATGTCTCCATTTTATGCTTTATATGGATATCATGCTCTGACTTTTGCTGATGTTATGTTTGGAGCTAGCAAGGCCCCTAGGGCCAAGGACTCGATCCAAGAGAGCCAAGAGGGCCAAGGACTTTAACTGATAAAGTTACTAAAGTCTAATTTTAAAGTGACTTTAATAAAGTCAATGTGAAATTAGAAAGTGAAAAGTGACTTTGGAAATAAATGACTAAGTGGGTCTTTATTAAGGTGGGGTGAATTGAAAAATAGAAAGTGAGATTTAAATGAGGATTTAATCTCAGCCCTAGATCTAAAGCTATCTCAGCCATGAGATTTAGGGATTCCCCAAAAGTCACTTAGGGTTTGGTTAAAGAAGGAAAATGAGGGAAAAGGTCATTCATTCTTTCATGAGCAGATTGAGAGAAGGAGAAGAAAAGAGCAAAGGAGATTTTTGAGCAGTGAGGAGAAGGAGAACAAAACCTTGGCACGCATATCGAGGCAGCACTTCAACAAATCCATACGGCAAAGTTGGCACATAGTTCAAGGCAGTTTTGACATGTTTTTCAAGGTAGATTTCGTACATCAACTTTGGGTATGCATTCCTAGGCAGCCGTACACTTTCTGGCACAGATTTCGAGGGAGGAAAGTTGGTTTTGTGGCACAGATTTCGAGGCAAGCCATACAGCTTGCTTTTGTTGTTGTGCACAGAAATCGAGGTAGTTTCCGTACAGCAGCATTTATTACAGTATGCACGCTTTCCAAGGAGGCCGTACAGCAGCATTTATTGATGTTTTTCACGCAAAAAGACGACGTCGTACAGCAGAATTTATTGCTATATTTCTGGGCACAAAAAACAAGGGAGAAAGTACAACAGTTATTGTTGTTTCTGTTTTGCTGTGTACACATTTTCCGAGGTGGTGGTTAAGCACGGAAAACGAGATAAGTTGTATTTATTACTTGCTGAAATTTTTCTGAGTATTTCTCTCTCACTGTAAAAGCATTTATCAGAAATAAGAAGAGCTTTCGAACTGGTTTTCCCCAACAGTTGTAGGGGGTTTTTCCGGGTCACATTGACCAAAAATCAGCGTGTCAAAATTCTGTGTGTGGCTGATTTATTTTTCTGAGTTTTATTTCTGCATTTCAGCATTGTGAAATTTCCAGAATTAGTGTTTTCAAAAAATATTTATTTTTTTCAGCTTGTTGAATGTATGGCTATGGGAATGGGCATTTAACTTTATGGGAGAAATAAGGAGAAACTGAAAACCGGGGTTGGTTATCAAATTTCTACAACAGGGTGATCCGTCGGGTAGGGAAGGTTGCTTATGAGTTGGAGCTGCTAGGAGGGAGTAGGATACATAACATTTTCCATGTATCATGCCTGAAGAAGGCATTGAGGTAGTAGGTGACTGCAACAGAGGACCTTCCACCCACAGATGATGAGGGGCATTTGGTGTTACAGCCAAAAGCCATTTTAGACACCCGGGAGATACAGCTACGGAGCAGCACAGTCAAGGAGTATTTGGTGAGATGGAGGAATATTCTAGATGAGGATGCCACTTGGGAGAGTCAGAAGATTCTGCAGCATCCATCTTTGCAGTTGCTTGAGGAAAAGAAACATTTTGGCAGGGAGGACTGTAATATTCCCAATTAGTAGCAGTTAATTGGCAATATTAATTTTTGCTCACATTTTTGCATTTCTAATGTTCAGCTACAAATAAAAGGGGTGTTGGGACCCATAACCCAACTTAGGAGAAATAAACTCCCTAAAGTCACTTAGCCAACATTCTGATATTAACGTGGGGCCCAAGGGGACCAAGTGACAGCGTAGGGAGAGGGGCAGCACAGAGGTAGCGTGGGCCAGGCAGCCCAGTGGCAGCGTGGGCCAGGACAACGCAGATTAGGCAAGGCAACGTGGCAAGGGAGGACAGCACAACACAGTGGGGCCCAAGAGAGAGTTAGGGTCTCAAGCATAAAAGGAGGGAGAGGCTAGCTTCTCATTCATTGTATTATGCATCTTCAGAATTTTTGTCTAACAGATACTGAGCACGTTTATGCTGTTTAGCTAAGTCTGCAAGTGTTGTTCAACACAGGGGTGTCTCCGAGCGGAGATCCCAACCTCAGCCTCGGCGGACTTCAAATGCCCGCTCAAGTGAGGAGCTTTACCTTGAGTTTTCAGAGTAGAGAACGCAGCATCATCCATCCAGGAGTTACATAATCTTGAGGCAACGCAGTCTCTCACAAAGGTTACGTATTTTTGGAGGAGGGTAGCTCCGAGATAGAGGGAACATCACTAGTTTCAGCCCGAGAAGAGTGTGAGGGAATCAGCCTTCACAAGTTGTCTTTTGGAGCAGATTGAGGCCAACATTTCTAGTCATCCACTTCAGAGGCCAGCGTACTCACCAGGAGTGCGTAATTTTCCCAACGGGGTCAGCTTTTGGGGTCAGCCTTTCCGGAATTCCTTCCTGGGTTTTTTCGAGGTTTTGGAGGAGAGTTCATAGCCGGAGTTTCATAGTTTTCTGAGCAGGGGAACAGCCCTAAAGAGCAGCGCCAATCCAGCCAGAAGCAGCACTTTCCAACAGCAGCAGCAACTCAGAGAATTACATAGTCCAGAGAGGGAGCAGCCATTCATAGCAGGGTTTGGAGAGTTATTTCAGCTTGCCTTGAGCAAGCCAAGGTGCCATCATTCTGATCACCTTCTTGTACTCATTCCCTATTTCCAGTTTATAATAAAATGACTCAGCTTTCCTAAATGTTTGCAGGTGTTTTCCATGGTGTCTCTCTAGTAGTTGTAGTTTTTGTTTATGTTGCTTTGTATTGTTGTTTATTTCCTATTTGGAATATTACACATTTCTCGTTACCGTCAAATTTGGAGAGCTCAAGTTTTTCTCTTCGTTGATATGTAGCTATCAGTGGAGCGAAGAAAGGGTATTAATTCGAGAACTACATATTTGAGTATTGATTCCAGAGCTTCCTAGTTGGAAAATGTGTTATTATTTTGTTGATTAGGTATGGCAGATGCCTTTGGAGACTCAGGGTTCGAATGTGAGTCTGATGAGTTTGATGTATCTACAAAATTTGGATGTTGAGTAGCTTCATCATACTGGGGTATTGGATCAGGAGTGATTTTCAATTTTTCACAAATACAGCTCAACATCGCCATTGCCTGATTATGATTTAGATCCACCTTATTTGAAAGGATTGCATGATCCTTTTTAAATTTGTTTTGGTTCTTCTCGAGCTGACTCTCTATTCTCTTTGTTGTATCTTGGAGCGCCTCGATCTTTTCACCATGTTCGGTCACCTTAGTCTCAAGATCTATCATTTTTTTATTAAAATCGGCCATCGACATTGATGAAGACATTGATCGGGTATGAGGTGTAGCATACTTATCCAGCTTAACCCTTTTTCTTAACTCGACCCTAATTTTAATTTTAATTTTTTTTTACAACTATATAAATTTAAACGAATTTTTTTTAATTAATAATTAAATTAATTATTAACTATATAGTAAATATATAGTTTTTAACTATAGAATATATATAGTTTTTTTTTACTATATAATTTTTAATTATTATCATACCCATATAAGCTATAATGCAATTTTTATATCAACACTTCAAATTAACCAAATGAAAATACGTTGGCATGAAATGGTAGACAAGGTTTAATCAACAGTCACGGTGGCAGACAGGCGTGACGATCGAAAGGTCGATTAGGAAACACCTAACGACAAAATGAGGCATCACAGTGTCGAAATGGATGAAGACTAAAAAAGCTTGGTCGAGATAGACGGGAGCAGTGTGGATGGAGTTGGTGGGGTTAGAACTGTCGTTGAACAGTGTGGGTAATGATGGCAGCTAGGGATCCAAGGCACGAGAGAGAAGGTTGAGTGAATGTGTTATGGCAGTTTGATGTGAACAGGGAACAAGGCGATGGTACAAGGGAAGACAGGAACATCGAGCACGGTGGTGACAAGGTTACAACAACAGACGAGATTGTATGCAACAGAGTAGCACGTCTCTGTGCAACAACTTTGCCGGAGAACCAAACTTGCTCTGATACCAAATGGAGCACATATACTCGATAAGAACAGATATATATATATATATATATATATATATATATATATATTATTAAATAATTGAATGATGATTACAAATGTGGGAGGCCCTAGCTTAAATACTGCTTTGGGTGGCTCTTGGTTAATGGGCATGATCTTTGATCATGCCCTTTGCCTAATTAATTAATAACTATAGACTTGATTAATTTTTATATCACATTTTTCTCTTAGATTGTCTTCAGTCGGCAGCCAACAGCCCCTTGCAGCCACCAAATAGTTCGATGTGCCGCCATCTCCACCACCTGAGCTATCCATTATGTGCTCTTGCCCATTCTGTCATGATTGTGAAAGTTTCAAAACAGAAACCCTACTACAGTGTCTAGATCTACTTTGCCTACTTGTTTGATTAATTAACAAGTTATTAATCTGAATATTCAGAAAAACATTAAAGCAAAGACAAACTGTAGCCTACACATTTACAGATCATTTACTGAACAACACGCACATGCGACAAAATTACACAGATTTTTCGAACAAATATCCCCCGAAAAACCCACTGCGAGAAAACCGGTGCAGTAGCTCTAGAGTGTTTTATTATTATGCAGAATCTGAATATAGTGATATGGACACCAAAAACGGTCTACCCTACAGAGAAATTACATGGCAGTTGTACCTTTCACTCGGAGACAGAAAACATGGTTGATCCAACCCTCACCGAGGAATTACGAATTCGAGCCCTTTCTAGCCCACTAGAACCCTCAACGCTACCTATGCGCTATTACCTGCCTGCCAGACGACCGCATCACCTGGCTGCCCCTGCACCGCCTGGCTGGGCTTGTGTCACCCTGGCTGTGTCTCTGCTACCCCTGTGCTGCGCTGGCTAGCCCTGTGTCACCTTGGTTGGGCTTATGCAACCTCTGCGCAGTCTTCTGCGTGGTGTTGGCTGGACTGCGTCCCTCTAGTTGGCCTCTACGCTGCCTAGTACAAGTTGCCTCTCTGTTGTTGTATTCTCAGCCTCGGATCAGATCATCCCTTGCCGATCTCTGCCCCTCACTGCACTACAAACTCACTTCGAATTTCTCAGCAAACCCTGCCCCAGAAATTCGACTTAGCTTCAGTGCTCTGCAATGTGTGTGTGTTCTCCAACTGACCCCAAGCCTTTCCTTTATACTTTTCTCGTTGGCAAACTAACGGTCATGATCTAATATCTAATCGACGGCTCATATTAAAAGACAGCCTGATCCACGTCACGTAGAACATTTCATCACATGTGTAATTTAATTCACTTTAATTTTTTAATTTCCCTAAGTTAGACTTAGGGTCCCCATTAAAAATTTTAATTATTTGAATAACTATTACACCGGATGAAATTTCTCCAAACGCTTGTTGGGTCTTGGAGATCTCGTGTGTCTTAGCCCCTCCACAAAGTTTCGGAGCTAGAGCACACCCAATGCTACCCCAAAATCTCAACAATGATCATATGTTTGAAGGTGAACCTTCCAATCCCAAACGTATTGTTTTTCATTGTGTAATTGGGTACTTTTACTTACTTATCATGGACACATCTAGACATGGATTAGTGGGGGAATTTGGCAAAAAGAATAGTGTTGGTCTATACTCTTGTCCCCTTCTCCAACTTGGTGGTTAGTCTTGTATCCTAGTCCCATGGGATCTCCTTTATGAGCTATTAGCTTTAGGAGTGGCACTACATGGGAAACCTAAATCTTGGTTATGTGGTCCTGCTTCCCGACTTCACATACATCACTCCCCTATACTTACCATCCCTTTTCACATATTTTCCATCTAGGTACACATTTGAACATTGCATCCATAATGAGTTAGCCTCCCCTCCCCTTGTCCACACTTTGGGTCGAGCTTGGAATGATGCCCCAAAGGTTGATGCAGCTAAAAGAAAAGTTAAAAGCATAATTTGGCCACTTATAGGAAATATACCATAAAATGCAAAAAGATGGTCGGGACATGAAATTTAGCACGTGGGGAAAAGCCAAACATAGGCTCTACCCCTATAATTATGGCCATCACCCTGGCTCCTAGGGCATGTTAAAATCTGAAAGTATTATGTAGAAACTTAAAAATTCTTTGCAGAAAGTTGAACCTTGAAAGTTGTATGTAGAAAATTGAATGTACTATGTTGAAAGTTGAATGTACTTTGTAGAAAACTAAATGTTCTATGTTGTTACAATTACTTAGAATGCAGATTTTTCTTCAAAACTTTTCAGATCAGCAATTGTAGATAGAACATAAATTCAAGGATCATATGAAGATAGCGAAGCTGTTGTGAAACCAGCCCCAAAAATAGAAGAAAAGAGATATCAACGCCTTAGAGATAAGCCACTTCGAGGAGGCAACCTCCAATACATTACATGAATGAACAATTCTTGGATGATACAAATTACAAAACCTCCTTTCTATATATAGGAGTCCATGGGGCCACAATGTAATCCTAGCCGACCTAACAATAATAATTTAAGGGCACAATAATAACAATATGGGCGTTACAGGGGTAAAATAATAACAATAAGGGGGTTACACCAATGTTGCAGGAAACGTCCCCGGATGCGGGTGCTGGCAGAGTTAATGTTGGCGATGGGACGGAGGTCGATCGGACGGGAGGCCACCTGCCTTCCCGCATGGGACCATCGAGCCCACCTGATCGCAGTAAATACCCCCCGCCTGCTCTTAATGGCATTTGCAATGGAGGCGCTTCTCAATGAGAATGTTGATGTTCGAGGCAGTCTCGACTGCCGCAACAGCGATTCGCATCGGGTTAACAGGTCTGGTCATTCAATGCTGAAGATTGATTGTTGCAGGAACAGGTTGTTATATGCTATGGCTCCGCTCGCCCCTATGCCGATGAATTGGTGGTGCAATTCTGTTGCGGGCAAAGCCAGCGAGCGCACCATCACTGGGAAACGCAGTCGCAGCACCTGCTGCTTGGAGCCCGCCTACAGTCTTCACATTTCCATTGCAGGTTCTTGCATGTCTGCTACGGTTGTTCTGGGCATTCCTCCTGCGCTGAACCCTGTCAATTCTCCGGCACTCCAGAGCTCCAACTCCAATTTGGCTGTAAGCATGCCCCGGCTAAGGCAGAGGATGCGTTGCAGGCGGGGGTCCTCCCGCAGTGCCAGGAGGCGTTCGCCCTCCCCCTCCACTTCTCCATCAGAAATCTCTGCGCCCTCTGACAGCCTCCCTCGCCTCCTTCATGGACGCCTGTTCCGCTCGGGCCGCAGGCTAGACTCGCCCTCCGGTGATGCGCTGCCTGCACAGTCCCATACAGCTCTCTTTTCGTTCGATTGTGCACTCAACAGACCGAGAGTCTCTGTGGCCATCTCTGTTGTCTTCCTGGAGGAGCCCCAGCCTGAGAATCCGCCGGAAGAGCAGGGCCCTGTCGAAGGCGCAAACACGGATGCTGTGCAGCAAGATTCGCGGGGACAGCCTAGCGGGAGCAAGGAGATTATGCAGGAGGACTCGGGGCGCGCTCAGACTTATGTGATGGAAACTCCTGCAGCGGTCCACTCCAAAGCAGAACTCTCCCATGATCGTGGCGAACCAGAAGACTATGGATGCAGGATCGAGGAGGTTGCTCCTGATGAGTAATTCGGCCCTCTTTCTTTGTTTCTCTTGCTGTTTCTCTGCCCTCTCTGAGGGCGTGTTATGTTGTTTTTATGTTTCCTTTAGCTATGGTCCAATTTTTGTCAATGACCAGTCTCAGGTTTTACAGTGGTCCAGTCTCACTGCTATATAATGTTTATGTTCCTAGTTTCAGTCAAAGACAGTCCAGTCCGATCCCCTGCGTGGGATTTTTTCAGTTGGTGGTTCTTCAAGCTGGTTTCCCTCTCGCAGGGCAGCCAAAAACTAGTCTCTGTCAGTTCAAATTGCCTCCACGAAGGCACTGTTAAGGCCTCTGCCTGATGTACTATATTTTTCACTGTTAATAGAATACTCTAACTTAGAAAAAAAAAAGTTGCAGGAAACGTCCCCCCCCCCGGCTCCAAGCCCCAAAAAGCGTCCCGTACGGATCCGTACCCCGAACCGCGGATCCGAATTTCGAAAACGCGGTTCGCAAAAAAAATTGCGATTCTTGGAAAATCCGGATCCGCGGATCGTACGGCGGATTGTCGTACGGAAGCGCCGTGATTCCTGTACGGATCCGTACAGATCGCCGATGGTTCCGTACAGCGCCGTACGGATCCGACTAATGTAGGTCAGAAAAAACGATTTTTTTAAATTTTTTTCTTTTATTTTTGTCTTTGGTTGGGTTAGTAGGTGAGTTAGCGCTGAGTTAGGGATAGGATGAAAAAAATATAAGCTCTCTTTTACCTCCTTAGATGTTTCTTAGATGCTCCCTCATGGTAATGTTAAATTCTTAAAGTAAAAGTGACATTCTCATTTATTTTTCATTTTCATCCTTTTACTTAAATTTTTAACATTACCATGAAATGACTCAGGATGTTTGAGAGTGGTTCCAGCCTGATCGGACTTCATATGGAGAAAATAGAATTTCATATCCTATTCAAAATTTCAGCAGACTTAACAGTTTTCAGGAATTCAGGATCAATGGTATGGTGGCATGTCATTAGATTATATCATGTATGAGGGTATGTGATTAGCATTTAATCAAGAGCAACAAGCCCTATATGTACCCTAGTGTTGGTGGTGTTAATTTTTGAACTCCTTTGTCATGTCGTTAGCAAAAAATTACATTTCAATCAAGTCAAAATAATCGATCAAGCATGTTAAGTTCTTTCTACCATATTTTAAGGCTTGCATTAGGGTTTGATCAAAATTGGGCAATTTTGACTAATGTCCCTAGATAATCGAGGTAGAGGCAAAGGCTAGACAAGAGGAGAAGAATCAAGATTATAGATGGTTGATGCATCTAAATGGTTGATGCTCAAATAATTAATCATCAATGTACAATGGATGTCATATCTATCTTGATTTATGTACAAATATGCATGCTTCCATATCTTCTACAATTAATTTGGTATTTTGGATATTTTTTTTAATATAAATGCAAAAAAATAAAAATAAAAAAATATATATATAGTAGACGCTTCCGAGACGCTTCGCTTCCTAGATTTTTTGGAAATGACGCTTCCGCGTCCCCGCTTCCAAAAAACGTCCCCGCTTCATCCCCGCTTCGTGCAACGTTGGGTTACACTAACAACAATAAGGGACTACACTAGTAATATAGGGACCCAACATGCCCCTCTCCTTCAAAAAAGTGTTGTCCTCAACGCTTGAGTAGCTCTGGGTGCTTCTATACAAAATTCTCATCCTCCCATGTAGAATCTTCAGTGGGTAAGTTCTTCCACTTGATGAGATACTCTGAAATTGATCGATTCCGTAACTGTTGAGTTCTTGTTTCCGTGACCGCTTCAGGTTCCAATATGATTTTTCCTTCCTCATCAAGTTCTAGCAATATTGTTTGAAATGGAAGATTTTCACTTATAACCTTCTTTAAGCATGAAACATGGAAAGTTGGATGCACTCGTGAAGAAGCAGGAACCTCCAATTTGTAAGCCATAGTACCAATCTTTTGTAACACCTTGTAAGGACCATAGTACTTTGGCGACAATTTATTATCCTTCTTAGCTTGCTTGAGGGACATTTGTTTGTATGGTTGTAGCCGTAAAATACCCAGTCTCCTACATCAAAACTTCTCTCACTGCGATGTTAATCTGCCTGTTGTTTCATTCAATTTTGTGCCAAATTCAGGTGATCCTTTAAGAGTTGGAGAACTTCTTGTTGATGCTCGATGTGATCTTCCACTGCTTGAACCTTCGAATTTTCTCTTAAAATGATGTGATGAATGGTGGATGATATCCATAAAGTGCCATAAATGGGGTCATTTTTGCTGCAGTATGGAAGGAAGTGTTATACCGCCATTCAGCGAGAGGTAACCACTTGACCCATTGTGTTTGTTTATCAGATACAAAACAACGAAGATATCCTTCCAAGCATTTATTTACTATCTCAGTTTGACCATCGGATTGAGGATGATAAAATGAGCTATGAGCTAATTGAGTACCCAAACAAGAAAATAACTCCGTCCAAAAATTTCCAGTAAAAATGGGATCTCTGTCGCTCACAATAACCCTTGGGCTTCCATGTAGCTTTTGAATTCTATCCATAAATGTAGTAGCAACTGTACTTGCTTTAAATGGATGAGATAATGCACAAAAGTATGCATACTTGGTAAGTCTATCAACTACCACCATGATGACACTCTTTCCTTCGAACTTAGGTAAACCTGTGATAAAATCCATTGAAATCTCCTCCCAACGTTGACTTGGAATGGATAAAGGTTGTAGAAGACCCGGGTCTTAATTGTCTCAACTTTATTCTGCTGGAAAACCAAACATTCTGCCACAAACTTTTGAATATCAGATTTAAGGCCATCCCAAAAAAATTATTTCTTCACCCTGTGGTAAGTTTTTAAAAATCCTGAGTGTCCTCCCAAAGGAGAAGTGTGCAATTCCAAAAGAATATTTTGTTTTAGTTGGGAATTATTACAAAGATATAAGCGATCTTTGTACCATAAGGAATCATTTTTCCAACTAAATGTATCAGATGTACTAGGATCTTGCTGCAACTTTTGAATAAGTTTCCACACTTCTTCGCCCTTCTTCCATTCATCTCTTGCTTCGGTTATCCAATCTGGTTGGATAATAGAAATGGCACAAAGCAATGCTTCCACCTCTTCATTCTTTCTTGAGAGTGCATCTGCAACAACATTAAGCTTTCCTTTTTTGTAAATTATTTCAAAGTCATAACCCAACATCTTTGTGATCCATTTTTGCTGCTCTTCTGAAGATAGTCTTTGTTCCAAAAAGTGTTTAAGACTATCATGATCAGTTTTTACCTTGAAGTGTCTTCCCATTAGATAAGTTCGCCATTTCTTTAGTGCATGCAATATTGCTAACATTTCCTTCTCATAAATAGGTTTCTGTAAATACTTTCCTTTGATTGGACGACTTTCAAAAGAAATGGGTCTTCCTTCCTGCATTAAAACAACACCAATTCCATTTCCCGAGGCATCACATTCCACAATAAAGGTTTTTGTGAAGTCCGGCGTAGCTAAGACCGGTGCTAGGCACATTGCCTCTTTAAGATGTTCAAAGGCCTTAGTTGCTTCAGGAGTCCATGAAAATGCATCTTTCTTCAATAATGTTGTTAGAGGTGCTGCTATTCTCCCATAATTCTTAACAAACTCGCGATAATACCCTGTTAACCCGAGAAATCCTCGCAACTGCTTTATGGTTGTGGGAACTTTCCATTCCTTAATGGCTTTAATTTTGTTAAGGTCTACTTTAACACCCTCGTGAGATACAATATGACCCAGATATTCCACCTCTTGTACTCCAAAGAAACATTTGGATTTTTTTGCATATAATTGTTTCTCCTGCAATAGTTTGAGCACCCTGTCAACATGTTCAACATGATCCTTCCAAGACCTGCTATAGATTAGTATATCATCAAAAAACACTAGCACAAATTTTGTAAGGAAGGGTTTGAAAATGGAATTCATCAACCCTTGAAATGTAGAAGGTGCATTGGTAAGGCCAAAAGGCATGACCAAAAATTCATAATGACCCTCATGAGTTCGAAATGTTGTTTTTGGAATATCTTCAGACTTCATTCTAATTTGATGATATCCTAAACGAAGATCCAACTTGGTAAAATAAATTGCTCCATGTAATTCATCCAATAATTCATCAATCACAGAATGGGAAATTTATCTTTAATGGTGAGCTTATTGAGCTCCCTATAATTCGAACACATGCGCCATGATCCATCCTTCTTGTGTACCAATACTACAGGAGCAGAGAAAGAACTTTGACTAGGTTGAATTATACCCGCCTCTAACATTTCTGCAATCATACGTTCAATTTCACTCTTTTGGACATAAGGATATCTATAAGGCCCGATGTTTGGAGGAACACTTCCTGGAATCAAATGAATAGCATGATCATGATCACGAATAGGTGGGAGTCCTTTGGGAGTTTCAAACACTTTGGAATGATTGTCCAAGACTTGTTGGAGATTTGCAGAAATAGATGATTTTGATGTTGGAACTTCTAGTGAGCATAATTGTGCAATTACGCCTCGTTGTTCTTTCTTTAGAAGCTTTGTCATGACATTAGGGCTTATTATCCTTCCTGGCTTCCCTTCAATACCCCGTAATTCGACTTCCTTTCCTTCTGAAAAAAATTTCAAGAAAAGTTCTTGAAAATTAAAAGCTACCATCCCCAAAGATCGTAACCATTGTACTCCTAGTACAACATCAGCACCTCCCATAGGAATGGAAAGCATTGGACTATTCAATACATATTCCCCCATGGTTAGCTTGATATTATGGCATTTTCCAGAGCAATTTGTAGTTCCTCCATTTGCAACCATCACTTGACATTCTGGTGCTGGGTATAGGAAACAATTCAATTCCTTGGCTACCTTACAATGAATAAAATTATGGGTACTACCTGAATCAATCAACACTATTACCTTTTTTCTTCTTGATATGTCCTTCTATCTTGAGAGTTTGAGGAGTGGTAATTCCTGCCAATGCATTACACGATATGGTCAGACTCATTTCTTCCTCTTCTAGGGTTGGTTCCTGGTGTATATCCTCTTCTTGTTCATTTTCTTCTTCCTTTTCACAATCTATGTAAAATAATTTCTTCTCAGCACACTTATGACCTTTAGTGTATTTTCTATCACAACTGTAGCAAATCCCTTTTGCTCTTTTTTCTTCCAATTGTTGTGGTGTCAACCTTGTAGGTTGTGGAAATCTAGGAGTAGTAACACTTCCATCTTTATAGAAGTGAGTGGTAGGCTTCCTTGTCGCCATAATTTTACATTCAATTTTTCTTGCCAACCTGAATGCCTTCTCCAATGAATCAGGTTCCAAAACGCGAACTTCATGTTGGATGTTATCCTTTAAAGTACCTATGAAGAGATATATCTTGTGTTCCTCTGGATTATCAGTTACCCTTATATTCAATTTTTGGAAGTCCTCAATGTGCTCCCCCACCAAGCCCTTTTGTTTGAGATTTATCAATTGGCTAAAGAAGGTGTTGCTCTTTGTATCCTCATAATGTGCTATCATTTCCTCCGTAAAATTTGACCAAGTGACAATTTTTTTACGGGAGCAAAGCCATCGATACCATACAAATGTATTTTGTTCTAAATGTAAAGTTGCAATGCGTACCTTTTGTGGGTTTTGCACATTATGGAGATCAAAATATTGCTCCATCTGTAGTATCCATGTTACAGGATCCTTTCCATCAAACTTCCTCATATCCATTTTTGGAATATGGTGGTTCTTCCCGCCAACATTAGAGTTTATGAAATCACGACTAACATTTATTTTGTTCTCATCATGAGTTTCCTCTACTATCTTTTCACCATTAGGAAACATTTCTTGTATCAACTTTGTCAAACCTTCCATGTTTGCTTTTAGATCATTCTTCATGTTTTACATCTTAGCTTCCATGTCATCCATCTTAGATTCCACGTCTTTCTTCAAACCATCCATCTTAGTTTCCACGCCTTTCTTCAAAACTTCCATGTCATTTTTTGTTTCTCTTTGCAAGAGCGAAATTTGTTGCACTTGCTCTTGTAATTTTGATATGTCATGTTGCCATTCATCATCTTCATGAGTCATAGTAGAGCCTTCTAAAGGCTTAATGGGTGTTGAATTCTTTTTAGGGGCCATTTGAGAATCCAATACTGATATCTATTCTACAATATGCCTCTTGAATCAATTCAACTTGATTCTTCAAACAAGACTTATGCAATTCTAAAAAAAAATACACACCTTTACTTCGTATTTGAGGATATTGAAATTGACTTCTCTATACTTTGCGCATCCTCAATATCTGAAATTTGGTCATGTCGTAATTTTTGGTCATGTCGTAGTCCTCTAAGTCCTCTTTCCAATGCCATAGGCCAGACCTGATTTAGATTCTTCAAGACAAAGTTATGCCCAATCTCCCACAATGACCTAATTATGGAGTGGTTTAGTAGAGAAAATGTATATGATGTACCACGTGTCACTGTTTCCTCCTTCGGCTCTAAAATAAATAGAAAGGAAACTAAAGTCCGTGTAATTTTGACCACTTTTTACAAAATTCCAATTTGATGCTCAGAGCGAGAGTTATGACGATTTTCCCAAGGTCACCTCTTTGAGATGAAATTCAGGAGCCTGCAAAAACCC
Organism: Pinus albicaulis; assembly: GCA_034641835.2. NCBI lineage: Eukaryota > Viridiplantae > Streptophyta > Pinopsida > Pinales > Pinaceae > Pinus > Pinus albicaulis. The sequence continues at coordinate 1,589,317,502 of CM076584.1, read as the reverse complement.
TAACTTCCACAGATCATATCTCCAAAAATAATGCGAACCAAAATCTAAAAATTTTCAATGATGTTCCTCAGGATTTCGGCTTCGTGCTCTAAAAATTTCAGCTTCTAAACCTTCGTAGAAAAAACTTTATAGCGAAAATTCCGCGATGACCTTTTTAAGTGAAATTTAGGAGCCTGCAAAAATACCTAACTTCCACAACATCATTCAAAGTAATATGGAACCAAGTTCTGGAATTTACACTAAATTCCTCAGATTTCGAAGCCAGACCTAAAACAGCTTTTGAACCTTCGAGAAACAAATTTATAGCGAAAATGCCACGATGACCTGCTTGAGCAACAAACCCTAGAATCCAAAGCCTGACACCAAATGTTGTGAAACCACTCTCCAAAAATAGAAAAAGAGAGTATCAACGCCTTAGAAATAAGCCACTTCGAGGGGGCAACCTCCAATACATTACATGAATGAACAATTCTTGGATGATAAAAATTACAAAACCTCCTTTCTATATATAGGAGTCCATGGGGCCACAATGTAATCCTAGTGGAGCCACAATGTAATCCTAGCCGACCTAACAATAATAATTTAAGGACACAATAATAACAATATGGGGGTTACAGGGATACAATAATAACAATAAGGGGGTTACACTAACAACAATAAGGGACTATACTAGTAATATAGGGACTAACAGAAGCACAAATATGAGACACTGAGATTTAGGTCCAATGATCAGGGTAAAACCCCTCAAGGGGGAAAACACAAATGATTCTTCTTCTATTAGATTTCTTCAATTGTTCAGCAAAGTACAAAGAGAGAGTGTGTGAGAATGAATGAACTCGCCAATATCTGATCAACTTGCAGCTAAAGTGATTTTGCTCTTTGCTTGAAGATCCTCTCCTTTTGATCAGATCTTGTCCTTCAAAATTCCTTCAGCTCTTTCTTTGCTCTCACACTTCTCTTGCACACACTCAACACTTGCTCTCCTTCTTCACAATGAACATACTACTCTCAACTCTCACTTGTTTTTGCTTAAATAAATGAGAAAGGAAAGGAGTAACAAAATGAATTCATGCCTTTTGCAAACAATAGGAGAATCAAATTCCATGAGGGAGGAGTTACTTGAGGAGAAGTGTAACTCATCCTAAGAATAGAGAGGGAGGTACATTTGTCTTGAGGAGTTACAATTCGAATTAGGGAGAGAGAGAGTTACACTTAGACATGAGAGAATATTTGGTGAGAGTTACAAATCAAATTGAGTGAGGGAGTTACAAATGCATTTAATGAGTTACACTTTTGCCATACATCGAATTAGTGAGGGAGAGTTACATTCTCTTAACTGTGGAGTTACTACTTTATTCCAAGAGAGAGGTTTGATTTGCCAAGTAAGAGATTCTCAATTTAATTGACTTATTCCATGAGACTATTGAGAATTTGTTTTTATTAGTCCATTAAAGGTGAATGAGTTTAGACTATTTTATTAATAATAGTATCATAATAACAATACTAGTAAGGATAGAATATCAATCCTTAACATGAATAATCATGATTGATTTCATTTTAAAGTGTATTCCATATGTCGAGATCATCCTTGATCATTTAGCCATGACTTTCTATTTTTGGAAAATCACTTCCAAATTGAGATGTCACTTACTATTTTTGGAAAGTCATATTAGAATTGTTAGAAATGAAAGATATGATTTCTTCTAGGAGAACATCATCCCTGAGTTGTCAAATTTTAACACTCCCTCTCAGCTAGGGAGGAATTTCTTTTTTTATCAAAGATATTTGCTTCCTTTGATCTCTTTCATTCATCTCATTCCAACTCTACTTTGTAACATCTATAACAATGAAGTCACAATCTAAAGAAGAATCATCCACTTGACATGAATTTCGAAAGGAAAGGATCATCACATGTCACATAGATAAGAATTATATTCAACCAATTTTCATCTCAAAAATTGAGTGATAGGACATGGGCTTCAAACAAGTCACACAAACAAGGATCAAACACAACCAAGTTTCATTAAACTTCAAGTGGTGGAACACCTGCATTCTAGACAAGTCACACAAACAAGTCTCACTACACCTACTAGCCAGATAGGTGGCTCTTCCCGTGTCCCAGGTTGTGCTTCAAATGCATACTAAAGCCTACTCTTGTGGCACACACTACACAAGACACCCCTCATCCTAAGGAGCTTTCCGGCATCATTCCCTAATCTTGTGAGCTCTGACAGGGGGGAAAGGTAGGTCAATGTTCTCGATCAACTATGAGTGCCTCCCGGAAGGGTCACGTCCATAAGTCCAAGTTACTCTCTAAAAACCAACAACTTTCCTTTTGATGGAGGCTTGGTAAGAATGTCAGCTATTTGATCATCAGTGGAGATGTGATGGAGCCTCACTACTCCTCTCTACACCATATCCTGGATATAGTGATACTTGATCTCAACATCCTTGGTATTGTCATGAAACACAGGATTTCCTGCAAGACAAATCTCATTCTTATTGTCACAATATATAACTGTTGTGTCTAGAACTTGCTCAAATAGTTCCCCAAAAATATTTCTCAGCCAAACTGTCTCACAACTAGTCATCCTAGTAGCAATGTACTCAGTGCAATAGACTTCTGATTTCTGCTCATCCAAGAGATCATGGTAGATCCCAAGCTAAAACAACACCCGGAAGTTCTTTTTCTATCAGCAAAGTTACCAGCCCAATCAGCATCATCATATCCATGAAGTCTTACATTTTTAGCAGTGTATTTCAATCATAGATTGATGGTTCCAAGCAAGTATTTAAGTACATGTTTTGCAACAATCTAGTGGACATGAAAGGGATCAATCATATGTTAACTTAAAGTGTTTACAACAAAGCATATGCCAGGCCTAGTGTTAACCAAAAACACCAAAGCACCAATGAGTTGTCTATACTCTATGGGATTTGCCAGATTAGGTCATGCTCTTTGCCACATAATTTATTAAAGTTCATTTCCATATGATTATGCATGGATTGACATTCTACTATAACAAATATTTCAAGAAGCTTAACAACATATTTTCCTTGAAAAAGATAAAGTTCACCGAGTCTTTGCCAGACCTCTAGGCCCAAAAAGTAATGGATCAAACCAAGGTCTTTAATTTCAAATTTAGAAACTAACACCCTCTTACATTGGAGGATAAGAGGTTCTCCTCTTGTCAAGAATAAATAATCAACAGATAATACCAAAATCAAAGGTATACCTTAGACAGTCTTGAAGTAAAGTTTTCAGTTTGCATTGCTTCTGGTGAAATCAAGCTTTATCAGGTAGCTATCAATGCAAGCATACCAAGCTCTTGGAGCTTGCTTCAGCCCATGTAAGGCTTTCTTCGGTCTGCATACATGAGTTTCCCTGTCATGCCCTAAAAAACCTTGTGGTTGTTAAACAAATGCCTCTTCCTTGAGGAAGGCATGCAAGAAAATAGTTTTCACGTCCATTTGGTGAAGAGTCCATCCCTGGTTAGCAGCTAAGGCAACAACATATGGAATAGTAGTATATCGATCTACAAGTGCAAAAATTTCATCATAATCTATTCCCTCTTTCTTAGATAAATATCTAGCTACAAATCTAGCCTTATATTTTTCAATACTACCATTTGCACCATGTTTAATCTTAAACAACCATTTAGAAGTGACAACAGATTTACCTCGAGGTCTACGAACCACTTCCCAGACATCATTCTAGATGATGGACTCGCATTCTTCAGTCGTGGCATCTTTCCAGACTTGTTCTTTTGCAGCTTCTTCAAAGGTGCATGGTTCTACCTGAATGATGTTGATCATGGCAACAACATACCCTTGAAAATGACATGGCTTCTTACTTTCTCTAAACATTCCTCTTGGGGCAACATGTCAATTAGCATCTTGCAAGGTATCTCGCAGCCATAATGGTATCTTTCTAGTAGGAGGATCAAGTGGTGGAGGATCTAGAGAATCCATGGAACCCATGGGATTATCAGCTAGCTCATTCTCGGGTTTTGGTTCAGACTCAGATGCAGGCTCTTCTTCATTAGTAGTTCGTCTTTCAACAATGGCAGGAGGAGGAGAGTCTCTTGCTTTTCTAAGAGTTGCATCTTCATCAAATGTTACATCTCTACTAAACTCTATAGTTCTTTGACCAAGTACTTAAATTCTATAAACTTTTGAATTATAACAATAACCAACAAATGTACCTTTCTTGAAGCTTCCAGTTTGTTCCTTTTCTCTTTCGGCACATGGAAGCACACACGACAGCCAAAGAATCTCAAATGACTCATCTCAGGCTTTTCACCAGTGAAGACTTTTTCAGTAGTCTTATTGTCTAAAGCCTAATGAGGAGTTCTGTTTTGCACAAAAACAACAGCGTTTGTAGCTTCTCCCAACAAAAACTTTGGTAGCTTTTGATCATGGAGCATGGCTCTGACCGCTTCCATAATGGTTTTGTTCTTTCTCTCAGCCACACCATTTTGTTGTGGATTGTAGGGCACAGTGGTTTCTTTTTTTTATTCCGACATTTTTGCAAAGATCATTGAAATCGTTGGAGGTGAACTCTCCCCCATTATCAGATCTGAAATCTTTGATCAACTTTCCATTTTGATTTTCAATCAGAGCCTTGAAATTTTTGAACATGTCAAATGCTTCCCCTTTCTTTTTCAAAAATAATATCCATGACTTGCGAGAAAAATCATCAAAAAAAATTATGAAATACAAGTAGCCACCAAGAGAAGTAACATACATAGGTCCACATAAATCAGAATGTATGAGTTGAAGTACCTAACTAGTTTTTGTTCTGCTTGAAGGGAATGGTCTCTTTACATGTTTTCCACTTGCACATCCCGAGAAAACTCCTTCATGATTCATTCTAATCTCAGACATTCCAAAAACAATCTTTCTTATATGAAGCAAGGCTTTGTGGTGTAGGTGAGCGAATCTTTTGTGCCATAGCTCACATTGAAGATCGGTATCATGGATCATTCCATGAATGGGTTTACCATTGACTTTGTAAAGCCCTTCACAGCTTGATCGAAGAGTGAAGGCTCCTCTCATAGTTGAGTTCTTAGGCCAGGCTAAAAAATTTCCATTAATAAAGGCAACTTTCATTCATTTATCTTCTAAAGCAGATATGGATACTAGATTATTTTTCAAACCAGGTAGGTACATACAAAACTTCTTGTAGAAAACTAGATTTGTCATCATCTAACTGAAATGAAACTGAACCATAACCTTTAAATTGGTCAGTAGAATTATCTCCAAGAATAACATTTAAATTAGTCTCCCTCTCAACTAGATTAGAGAGTGTTTCTTTGTAACCAATAAAATGTTTGGAAGCACCACTATCAACTAACTAGCTATCAAATGAATCTGCAGAAGAACAGGAAAGTGCAGAAACAAGAAAATATTTTGATTGAGTTTCAGCAACATTATTTCTATACCTTGGATTTCTTGTTTTCGTAGGATGGTTTTTTCTTTGATTTTCAGAAGTGTATTTTCTTCAATCAGATTTGTTTTTGAATCTAGGTGTTCTTCTTCTTTCTCTAGAGTCACGAGCAAAGTGACCATGCTTTTGACAGTTAAGATTATCTAACTATTGACAAGTCTATATTCCCATTAAAAAAATCATTTGATTTGAAAGCAGATTTCTTTGAAAAATATCAGAGCCTTTTTACCTTTCTTTTTCTTGTCATAGGTTGAAAATGCAGTAGGTTCTCCTCATTCATGATGTGAAATTCTCCCTCTTGAGATCATTCTAGCCTCCTCTTGAATACATAATCTCAGGAGCTCATCAAATGTGGGAATAGTGTTGATATTGTTGAAGGTAGTAACAAAAGTCTCCCAAACAAAAGAAAGGACTCCAAGCACAGTCAACACTATTTCTTTGTCGAGTACAACTTCACCAATTGTTGACAATTGATCCCTGATTTTGGTCATTCTTAGGAAATATGCTAGAACCATCTCTCCTTTGCTCATCTTGATGTCCTTCAACTAATTCTTCAAGGCGATAATCTGGTTCAAATTACTAATTGCAGACATGTCAATTAGTTGTCATACATTTCTTTACATTTCTTCAAGCCATAAACATAAGTAATGAAATGATCATAAAGAGATGATCTGTGTAGGCCTGCGTGTGGAGCTCGATGGACTACGTTACCTCCTCTCTTAGACCGATCTGCTCCTCGGAAAGTCGAGTTCCAACCCTCCTAGCTCAAAACCTCGATCTCCTAGCAAATCTGAGACTATCTCTTGAAAACACTGCGTTGCCTCTGCGTGGGCCCTGCGTCACCCCTTCTGGATGTTGTGTCACACCCTTTGCAGGTTGCGTTGCTTCCTCTACTGGTTCTGTTGCCTCTCTACTTAGTATTCTTGGTCCCGAAGAAGATCCTCCAACCAATAACTGTCTTTTCCCCTCACTGCGCTACAATCAATTAGATTTGATCTTCGTCTGAGCACTGCTCCGTCAGAAGAATTCGATCACTTGATTCACTCGGTGTATCTTTGCAAGTGACCCTCAAGCCTTCCTTTATAGTCTTCTCGTTGAGACATCAACGGCCGAAATTAGATCTCTAATCAACAGCTAAGATTATAACTTGACTTGATCTTCGCTTTTTCTAGATCATTCTCACTATGTTTTATTTATATCCTTTAATTATTTAATTTCCCTAAGTTTAGACTTAAGGTCCCCATTAAAATAATTAATTTTTACAATAAAACATATTCCGAGTGGAATTTTCGCAAACGGTTTCAGGGTTCTTTGGAATACCAGTGCCTAAGCCTCTCCACAAATTGTGACTTAGAGCACTTCCGATGCTACCAAAATCAACACTCCCTCTTAGCAAGGAAAGTGCTCTAACAACATTGCTATTGCATACTGCTCTGACCCTGAAGCATCCTTTGCACTGCTGATGTCTGACAAGCTGTCCACCAACCACTGTGTTGTTGTTGCAACTGTACTGTTGCCTATGACACTTTTGCATCCGTACTACATCTCCCTCTCAAGTGTTGCATCTACTATGCTGCTAGCACTGCCACTGCTAACACTACATCTGCACTGCAACTCAGCTACTGAGAGAAGCAACTGAACAAGTGTTCAGTGGATGCACCTTGGTGCTAAAGACACTGACTGCTGATAGCTACTGCATTGTCCCTCTAATGCGTTGCGCTATTGCTGCTCTGCACTGCACTGTTGCTGCTCTATGTTGTTTTTGCTCTGCTCTACGCTACTCCAGATGTAGGCGTTGCTACCTACTGCAACTGTCGCTCCATCACTCCTCGACTCCCACTGAAAACTCTTCCATCCCGCTACTGCTGAGCATGGGCACTCGTAGCAAGGTTGTGATCCAAGAGATGGGCATCTCAAGGATCTCGCCCAACTGAAGTTCAAAGGTGAACTTACTGTTCTATGTCGCCCCATTTATTTCCTGGAGAAACGTGGGCACTCATGGCAAACTCATCCTGCTCAATCTTTGCGGCTGCAACCTTCAGATCATGCTTCTCATCTTTGTCATTTTTCTTCAAAGCACATTGTGATGCAAAGTGGCCCATCTCACCACATCTGAAGCATTTCACCTTCGAAACATCTCTCTTTTCTTTCCATTGCCCTTACTACCCCTTCGATGTGAAGTTTGCATTCTCCTCCTCCTCTAAATTCTTCAATCCGCTCCCGCTACTATAGTCAAGCTTGCACTTGACTAGATCTCTTATCACCTCCTCCTCCTGAAGTGCTACCCACATCTGCTCCCAACTAGGAAGCGTTGCCCTGCCCAAGATACTTTGGACAAAAACTTGCCACTCCTCAGTGATTGCATTAAGGGACAACCTTACCATAGTTGCAACAGTTGGGGTGGATCCCACGGCTACCAGTTGATCACAGATTTCCTGAAGTCTCGTTAAGAATGGATTAATGTGCTCCCCCTTCTACATCTGGATCACCTAAAGCTTTTGCTCCAAGTAAATCTTCCACTGCTCAGAAGTTCCTTCGTACAGCAGAGCCAAGGCCTCCCATATCTCCCTGGTTGTGTTCTTGCCAGCTATATGCGAGACTATATGATCCTTGACACCATCAAGGATAAGTCTCTTTGCCTTTGCCATATCAGACTTGTATTTTTTGTTCTAATCCGAATTTGTAAGCATAGCAACCACGTTGTCCAGGAACGTCTTGAGATCATATTCATCCAGAAGGAATTTGATCCTTTCCTTCTAGATTATGAAGTTGGAGGATCCTTCCAACCGATCCTGATCTCTAAGACCATGAGATGCCATCTCAGCAGAAAATTGTCGAACTGCATCCTCTTTCTCCCTACTACGTAGCTTCTAGGCTGGCTTACGCACTCCTTGATGGAGCTAGTAAGTCTGATGCTCCTCGGCTGCCCAACAAATGAGAAATGTTGAATTCCTCGTCAAGGAACTCACTGACGAAGAATTCCCCGCTATGTGCTCTTCTTCTTCTTTCGACGCTTCCCTACCCAACAACTGTTTGCAGAAAAAACTGCGTCCCTCTGGCTCTGCGTGAAGGCTCTGTGTTGCTCCCTCTACCTCGGTAAGATCTCGATAAGGAAATCTTACCTCTCTGTCGACTCACTCAGAGAAAGACAACCTCGAAGATTTAGCCTTCCTGGCTAGAGCTGCGCTATTCCTCTGGGGACTCAATCTGTTGTTGCTACAGCAATTCGGCCTTCACTTCAGTGCTCTGATCTGCTCTTCCTATTTCACATCAAATGCTCTAAAACCATGTGAAAATTCCTAGATCTAACAATCTCAGGAATCCTACTGCAACCAGCTGAATTTACTACTATTTTGTAAATTACATTACAGAATTAATTCAGATTTCTTCATGAATTGTTGCAGTAAATCACTGAAGCAGCCTACACTTAATACTTTATGATTTTGAAACAAGGAAACTGAGCAAAGAAAAAATCACACATAGGACACCTTTATTTTGGACTAAATCCCCAAAAAAACCTAATGCGAGAAAACCAGTGCAACAGATCTGAGGGTTTGTTATTATTAAGCAGCAGTTTATGAATACAATCTTTGGATACCTTGCTAGCTATCCAGTACAGAGAAATCACGGCAAAAAAAAATATAGTGAGTTTTACCTCACACTGCAAGTCCCAGCAGATCCGGTAGCTGAACCGGCAAAACCCCAGCACACTCTACGCAGTAGTTGCGTAGACCTGCGTGGGGACCTCTCTGGACTGCGTCACCTCCTCTCTTGAATCGATCTGCTCCTTGGAAAGTCGAGTTCCAACCCTCCCGGCTCAGAACCCCAATCTCCCAGCAAATCTCGGACTATCTCTCGAAAACACTGTGCTGCCTCTGCGTGGGCCTGCGTCACCCCTTTTGGGTGCTGCATCACACCCTTTGAGGGTTGCACTACTTCCTCTGTTGGTTCTGTTGCCTCTCTGCTTAGTATTCTTGGTCCCGGAGAAGATCCTCCAACCAATAACTATCTCTACCCCTCACTACGTTGGAATCACTTAGATTTGATCTTTGTCCGAGCACTGCTCCGTCAGAATAATTCAATCACTTGATTCACTTAGTGTATTTTTCCAAGTGACCCTCAAGCCTTCCTTTATAGTCCTCTCGTTGAGACATCAACGACCAAGATTAGATCTCTAATCAACGACTAAAATTATAACTTGACTTGATCTTCGCTTTTTCTAGATCATTCTCACTTTGTTTTATTAATACTCTTTAATTATTTAATTTCCCCAAGTTTAGACTTAGGGTCCCCATTAAAATAATTAATATTTACAATAAAACATATTCTGAGTGGAATTTTCACAAATAGTTTTTGGGTTCTTTGGAATACCAGTGCTTAAGCCTCTCCACAAATTTTCAAACTTAGAGCACTTCCATGTTGATTTTTTTGTAGCATCGGATGTGCTCTAGCTCCGAAATTTTGTGGAGGGATTAGAACACATGAGATCTCCAAGACCCAAAAATTGTTTGGAGAAATTCCGCCCGGAGAGCATTTTATTCAAATAATCAATTATTTTTAATGGAGCCTAAGTTAATACAAAGGAAATTAAAATAATTAAAGTGAATTAATGTAAATGGGGGTGAGAAGTTTCTAAGTGACGAGGATCAAGTCTGTTTTAATATTAGTCGTTGATTAAAGATTGGATCACGGTCGTTGATCTCTCAACAAGAAAAGTATAAAGGAAGGCTTGAGGGTCATTTGAAGAACACACACACACACACAACAGCACTTGAACTAAATCGAAATTCTGGGGCGTGGTTTGCTAAGAATTTCGAAGTGAGTTCTAGTGCAGAGGGGCAGTTCGGCAGTGGGACTTCAGTCCAAGGCAAAGAATACATTGCAGAGAGGCGCAACAGCACCAAGGAGAGACAGCGCAACACCTAAGGGAGTGACGCAGAGCCTAGAGAGTGACGCAATCACTAAAGAGGCAACGTTGGGGTTTCTGTGAGGCAGATCGGGCATCAGTTCAGCAGATCGATTTCTGAGTCAAGAAGGCTCACGAGGAGGGTGATGCAACTCCTAGAAGGGGTGATGCAGTCTCAACGCAGAGCTGGGAGCAGTTGCTGCTGTGCAACACTGGGGACAGTGCAGTCACCTGTGGGGTTTGATCATTTTGTTGTTGGATCAACCAAAATATCTGTCTCCGGATAGAGGTACTTCTACCTGGGGTTTTTCTCTGTTGGGTGAGCCGGATTTGGCACCCTAGTTGTATTCATAAATCTGCTTAATAATAAAACCCTCATATCTGTTGCACCCACTTTCCCGTATTGTTTTTTTCCGGGGACTATTGTCCGAAAACAACTGTGTTGATGTGATTGATTCTTGTGCTTGCATTTCACTGTTCTTTTCTCTATGCAATTAATGTGATAGCTGTAGTAGAATTTATTTTGATGTTTATTGAAGGATTTTTGTAAATAACTTATTGTGGAAAAGAAGTAGGAGCAATAAATCAGTTGTTGCAGTAGAATTTCAAGTTAGAAATTTTCACATTCCGATGCTCCCAAAAATCAACATGTACTTTGCTAAAAGTTAAATGTACTCTGCTGAAAGTTAAATGTACATTGCAGAAAATTGAATGTACTTTGCAGAAAACTAAATATTCTAAGTTGTTACAATTACTTAGAATGCAGATTTCTTCTCCAAATCTTTCCAGATCAGCAATAAGAGATAGAACATAAACTTAAGGATCATATGAAGACAACCAAGCACAAATATGAGACACTGAGATTTAGGTCCAATAACCAAGGCAAAACCCCTCAAGGGGAAAACCCAAATGATTCTTCTTCTATTAGATTTCTTCAATTGTTCAGCAAAGTACAGAGAGAGAGAGAAAGAATGAGAATGAATAAAGTCACCAATGTCTAATCAACTTGCAACTGAAGCTCTTGCTCTTTGCTTGAAGATCTCTTCCTTCTCTTGATCAGACCTTGTCTTTCACACTTGTTTCAACTCTTCCCTTGCTCTTGCTCTTCACTTGCTCTTACACTTCTCGTGCACACACTCAACACTTGATCTTCTTCTTAACAATGAACATACTACTCTCAAATCTCAATTGCTCTTGCTTAAATAGATGAGAAAGGAGACGAGTTACAAAATGAATTCATGCCTTGAGCCAACAATAGGCGAATCAAATTCCATGAGGGAGAAGTGTAACTCATCCCAAGAATAGAGAGAGAGGTACACTTGTCTTGGGGAGTTACAATTCAAATTAGAGAGAGAGAGAGAGAGAGTTACACTTAGACATGAGAGAATATTTGGTGAGAGCTACAAATCGAATTGAGTGAGGAAGTTACAAGTGCATTTAATGAGGAGTTACACTTTTGCCATACATTGAATTATTGAGGGAGAGTTACATTATCTTAAGTGTGGAATTACTATTTTATTCCAAGAGAGAGGTTCGATTTGCCAAGTAAGAGATTCTCAATTTAATTGACGTATTCCATGAGACTATTGTTGAAATTTGGGTACCAGAGGACAAGTGGTTCCCTAAGGCTTTGATCTTTGGCCTAGGGAAAAGTGTCCAAAATAATTTAACTTTTCCTCCTAAAGTGACTTTATAAGTTGTAAAGTCAAATCTAATTTAAAAGTGACTTTAAGTGATAAAGTTACTAACTCTAATTTTAAAGTGACTTTAATAAAGTCAATGAGAAATTAGAAAGTGAAAAGTGACTTTGGAAATAAATGACTAAGAGGGTCTTTAAATAGAAAGTGACATTTAAATGCACATTTAATCTCAGCCCTAGATCTAAAGCTAACTCAGCCATTGGAATTAGGGATCCCCCAAAAGTCACTTAGGGTTAGGTTAAAAGAGGAAAAAAAGGAAAAGATCAAATCATTCTTTCATGAGCAGATTGAGAAAAGGAGGAGAAGAGAGCAAGGAGAGTTTCTGAGTAGTGAGGTGAAGGAGAGCAGAACTTTGGCACGCATACTGAGGCAGCATTCAACAAATCTGTATAGCAAGGTTGGCACATAGTTCAAGGCAGATTTGGGCATGTTTTTCAAGGCAGTTTCCATACAACAGCTTGGGCACGCATTCCTAAGCAACCGTACAGTATTCTGGCACAGATTTCGAAATAGACCGTACAGTCTGCTGCTGTCCCTTTGCACAGAAAACGAGGCAGATTCCGTATAGCATTTATTGTTGTCCCTCTGCACGCATTTCGAGGAGGCCGTATAGCAGCATTTATTGTTGTGTTTCTGGACACGAAAAACAAGGAAGTCCGTACAACATTTATTGATGTTCCTGTTTTACTATTTTCACAATTTCCAAGGCAGTGGTTTAGCACGGAAAACGAGATAAGTTGTATTTGTTTGGTTGCTGAAATTTTCTGTGTTTCTATCTCACTATAAAAGCAATTTATCAGAAATAAAGAAGAGCTCTCGAACTGGTTTTCCCCAAGAGTTGTAGGGGGTTTTTCCAGGGTCATGTTGACTAAAAATCAGCGTGTCATTTTCTGTGTGTGTTGCTAAAATTAATTCTGAGTTTTATTTCTGCATTTTCCAGCACTTTGAAATTTCCAGAATTTGTGTTTTCAGAAATATTTATTATTTCCAGCTGGTTGAATGTATGGTTATGGGAATGGGCATTTAACTACATGGGAGTAATAAGGAGAAACTGATAATCAGGGTTGGGTCAAAATTTCTACATGGTATCAGAGTCAGTTTGCTGAAAAGTGCAATTTGGGACAGCAAAGAAAAAAAATTACAGCAAGCTGATTTTACACACAGAAAACTAAACCTTTACCACAGCAGTGAAATTTTCAGTTTATTAGGATAGCAAGCATATCTTTGGGCTTGAAGGTGGAGGATAGGTTGGATGACCATAGCAACTACAGTACATGGGAGGGAAGAATGCAGAGCATCTTTGAGGAGGCAGAACTCTGGGGTATAATGGTGCATACCCAACAGCGCCCTGTAAATGTGCCTGCTGACCCTGTTCAGTTGGCAGACTTTAACAAGAAAAATAACAAGGGTAAGAAACTGATTCTAGATGGTATTAAAGATCATTGCATTCCTCATGTGAGAGGAAAGAGACTTGCTCATGAGATGTGGACAGCCTTGACCAATCTCTACCAGAGTACCAATGAGAACAGAAAAATGGTCCTAAGGCAGAAGTTGAAGGCCATTAAGATAGCAAAGACTGATAGTGTAATTGCATACCTCACAAAGATCACTAATGTGACAGCTGAGTTGGTAGCAGTTGGAGAGATCATTCCACCCACTGAGTTGGTGCGGATTACAGTGAATGGTCTTCTCAGTACATGGCTGAACTTCGCTGATGGGATTGTTGCACGGGAGACCCTTCCCACTTGAGAGAGGTTGTGGGATGATTGCATACAGAATGAAATCAGAAAGAACCAGCTTGGGGCAGCCAAACCAGTTGAGGAGGATGACCATGTAGCACTGTTAGCAGGAGGCAAGAAGGGCAAGGGAAAGAAGCAAGCTTCCACAAGTGGTAGTGGGGGCAAACGCAAAGGTAAAGGTAAATAGGTGAACACGCAGAAGGACTATTGCAAGGTGAAGCGTTGGAATTGTCAGAAGATGGGACACTACAAATTTGTGTGTCCGGAGAAGAAGAAGAAGGGAAAGGACAAAACCATGGCAGCATCAGCAGAGATAGAGGACTTTTCGGAGAGCTTTGACCGAGAGTTTGGGTTCATTGCTTGTGAGTCCACTAGTGCAGGATCACCTGCCATGGAGGTTGAGAGGGAGTGTGCATTTCCCTCCACTAGCAGAGCATCTTCAGGTATGTGGTATGTTGACAGTGGGGCTTCACGTCATATGACAGGAGTCCATGAGTACTTCTTAGAGCTTTCAAAGAGTGGCACTGATATAGAGGTAGTACTCGGAGACGACAGCGTTGTTAGAGCAGTCGGTGTGGGGACATTGACATTTGATAGGGAACCCAAACCTCCCTTGAAGGTGTCTGATGTTCTATATGTGCCAGGGATGAGGAAGAACCTTATATCCGTCTCAGCATTGGAGGACAGAGAGTATGAGGTATTGTTCAGTAGAGGACAGGTGCTTATGTATCGCAGGGGCGCTCCAGCTGATTCAGCTAGAGTGATTGGTGTACGCCATGCAAAGGTGTACAAGTTTACATTTCAGCCCCTTTTGGCATTGAGCAGTAGTACCGATAACAGAGCTAGCAGTTCAGAGATGTGCAAGATTTGGCACTGCAGGATGGGGCACATGTATCATGGGGCCTTGAGGACATTGCGGGAGATCACTACAGGTGTGCCAGATTTCAGTTCTAATCACCTAGATACATGTAGAGGATGTGCTATGGGGAAGCTTGCCAAATCCCCTTTTCCCAGCAGTGACAGCAGATCGACTGGGATACTTGATTTGATTCATACCGATGTGAGCGGTCGGTTGTCTTATGTTTCCTTGAGTGGATATGAGTATTATGTTTTATTCATTGATGATCACTCCAGGAAGACCTGGATTTATTTCTTGAAGACCAAGAGTGAGGTCTTCAAGCAGTTTCAGGAGTTCAGAGCTCTTGTGGAGACTCAGACAGGTCGGAAGATCAAGTCCCTTAGGTCGGACAATGGAGGGGAGTACACCCTTAGTGAGTTTATTGATTATTTTGCGGAGGCAGGCATTAGGAGGGAGTTCACAGTTCCTTACAACCCCCACCAAAATGGGGTTGCGGAGAGGAAGAACAGATCCATCGTTGGGGCTGCCAAAGCCATGCTACATGATCAGGGGTTACTATTGTTTTTGTGGGCAGAGGCCTGCAACACTGTTGTGTATTTGCAGAACAGGAGTCCACATCGTGCCTTGGGGCATGTGACTCCGGAGGAGGCTTTTTCTGGGAAGAAGCCTGATGTTGGTCACTTCCGTATCTTTAGGTGTATTGCATACTCCTATGTACCCAAGGAGAAGAGGACCAAGCTAGAGCCCACCGCAGAGAAGGGTATCTTTGTGGGCTACAGTGAGACCTCGAAAGCCTTTCGGATCTATATTCCTGCACAGAGGAGAGTTGTTGTTAGGCGGGATGTGAAGTTCGAGGAGGACAGGACTTTCAAGAGGTCACAAGAGTTAAGAGTATCTAGATTGGCCAGACCCTCAGGAGCAGCTAAGTCAGTCACAGGGATCCAGTGGGCAGGGATCAGGAGGTACATCGATTACGGTGTCAAGTCCATCAGTGAGCAGTGGCTCGCAGAGTCAAAGGGGTGGTGCTTCGGGCAGCATGCAGAGCAGTCCACAGAGCAGTTCACTAGGTAGTCCATTGATGGACAGTTCACACAGTACTTCAGCATCTAGAAGTACAGGTTCAGGCAGGAGGATAGTAGACAGACATTCAGGAGCTCAGGCTTCTGATGAGGATGAAGAGTTTCACTCCCCGGTGGGAGAAGTGTGCTTAGGGAAGAGGAAGCCCAAGTGGCTTCAAGATACCTTGAGAGAGGCCACATCTGTTGCTGGGCCGAAGAGACAGGTCAGAGAGAGCAGACCACCTGAGCGGTTCAGTAGCTATATGGCAATGGTTGCCAACATCGTTGACTCCGAGCTTTCTAGCTATGAGGAGGCAGCTAGCCAGCAGGTCTGGAGAGAGGCCATGCAGAAGGAGTATTCTTCTATCATGAAGAATGATGTTTGGGAGGTGGTGCTGAGGCCTAAGGGAAAATCTGTGGTTACTTCTAGATGGCTTTACAAGATAAAGCACACTGCAGATGGCAGCATTGAGAAATTCAAGGCAAGGTTTGTGGCTAGAGGGTTCTCCCAAGTAGAGGGAGTAAATTATGAGGAGACCTTCGCTCTCGTGGCTCGATATACTTCCATTCGCTCCATTATATCGATAGCAGCAGAGATGGGTTGGAAGATCCACCAGATGGATGTGAAGACCGCATTTCTTAATGGCTTCATACAGGAGGAGGTGTACATTAAGTAGCCACAAGGCTTTGAGGCGCATGGGAAGGAGTCCCATGTATGCAGATTGAAGAAGGCCCTTTATGGCCTGAAGCAAGCTCCTAGAGCTTGGTACTCCAGGATTGATACGTACTTGCAAGACATGGGTTTCACAAAGAGTGATGCAGATCCGAACCTATACTTTATTGTGATAGGTGAGGAGCCTCTCATTTTGGTGTTGTATGTGGATGACTTGGTCATTACGGGTGCTGGGAGACTCATAGAGGGCTACAAGAGAGATCTTGCCTCAGAGTTCGAAATGAAGGACATTGGCTTGATGCATTACTTTTTGGGTTTGGAGGTGTGGCAGGAGGATGGGCGTTTCTTCTTGGGACAGGGGAAGCATATTGTGGACATCCTTAGCAGATTCCACATGGAGGATAGTAAACCCATGTCGACACCTATGATCACTAACTGGAAGAAGCTTCACGCTTCAGATTTTGAGTTGGTGGATCCCACATTGTATAGACAGCTGATTGGTTCCTTGATGCATTTGGTCAACACTAGACCAGATATATGTTTTGCAGTCAACACGATGAGCCAGTTCATGTGTGAGCCCAAGAGAGTGCACTGGGTTGCTGTAAAACACATTTTGCGGTACTTGCAGGGGATAGTGGAGTATGGTTTGGATTATAAGCAGGGAGATGGAGTGAGATTGGCAGGGTACACTGATTTTGATTGGGCAGGTTGTGCTTCTGATAGGAATAGCACTTCAGGGTGTTGTTTTGGGTTGGGTTCGACAGTTGTTTTGTGGTTCATTCGAAAGCAGCAGTCAGTAGCATTAAGTCCAGCGGAAGCAGAGTACATGGCAGCCAGTCTAGCTAGTTGTGAGGCCATATGGCTTCGCAAGATGTTGTTTGGCTTATTTGGTCGGTCGTTGAGACCTTTAGTGATTTACTGTGATAATCAGAGTTGCATTAAACTCACGGAGAATCCAGTATTTCATGACAGGTTAAAGCATATCGGGATCAGATATCATTTCATCAGAGACTATGTTCAGAAGGGAGCTGTGAAGCTTGAGTATATTCCCACAGATGAGCAGGTAGCAGATATTTTCACCAAAGCCTTACCACGGGGCAAGCATGTCTACTTCAATGACAAGATGGGTGTGGTGAGGAACACTTTCCTCAGTTAGAGGGAGTGTTGAAATTTGGGTACCAGAGGACAAGTGGTTCCCTAAGGCTTTGATCTTTGGCCTAGGGAAAAGTGTCCAAAAGAATTTAACTTTTTCTCCTAAAGTGACTTTTTAAGTTGTAAAGTCGAATCTAATTTAAAAGTTACTTTAATAAAGTCAATGAGAAATTAGAAAGTGAAAAGTGACTTTGGAAATAAATGACTAAGAGGGTCTTTATTAAAGTGGAGTGAATTAAAAATATAAAGTGAGATTTAAATGCACATTTAATCTCAGCCCTAGATCTAAAGCTATCTCAGCCATTAGATTTAGGGATTCCCCAAAAGTCACTTAGGGTTAGGTTAAAGGAGGAAAAGAGGGAAAAGATCAAATCATTCTTTCATGAGCAGATTGAGAGAAAGAGGAGAAGAGAGCAAAGAGAGTTTATGAGCAGTGAGGTGAAGGAGAGCAGAGCCTTGGCACCCATACCGAGGCAACATTCAACAAATCCGTACAACAAGGTTGGCACAGAGTTCAAGGCAAATTTGGCCACGCTTTTCAAGACAGTTTCTGTACAGCAGCTTAGGCACGCATTCTTAGGAAACCGTACAGTATTCTGGCACAGATTTCAAGGAGAGGAGGTTGTTTTGTGGCACAGATTTCGAGGCAGGCCGTACAGTCTGTTGTTGTCCCTATGCACAAAAAACGAGGCATATTTTGTACAACATTTATTGTTGTCCCTCTGCACGCATTTCGAGGAGGCCGTACAGCAACATTTATTGTTGTTCTGTACACAAATCGAGGAGATCGTACAGCAGCATTTATTGTTGTGTTTCTGGGCACAAAAAATAAGGAAGTCCATACAACTTTTATTGTTGTTCCTGTTTTACTGTTTGCACAATTTCCGAGGCAGTGGTTAAGCACGAAAAACGAGATAAGTTGTATTTGTTTGGTTGCTAAAATTTTCTGTGTATTTCTATCTCACTGTAAAAGCAATTTATCAGAAATAAAGAAGAGCTCTCGAACTGGTTTTCCCCAAGAGTTGTAGGGAGTTTTTCCAGGGTCATGTTGACCAAAAATCAGCGTGTCATTTTTGGACGCTGATTTTTGGTCAGCATGACCATGATTACTCCCCCTAGATCTATACACACAAGTGTGGGCTTCTATCATTATAGCTACCCTTGTACTGTGCCATGTGGCATGGAGTCTTCCCTGATGCCCCGCTCTGTTCTGTAAAGCCCCTAAAACCATCATTTTATACAGAACTTATCCTATACATATTTTTAAGCATAAATACAAATAAATGGAGATCAACGGTAAATTTATACTTACATAAGAAACTATTCTATGCATAGAAAAATACCTCGAACAAAACTGATGATTTCTTGAGCTGTGGTTCTCGTTGTGAATGCAGCGGACAGGTTACCGAAACAATCGTTTCCTCCCAGCCAATCTAAGAAACAATCCTAAACCCAAAAGATGCCTCTTCTGCCCCCGTGCCCAGAATTCCAAGAACAATGAGTCTCCCCTTCAGAACAGTTCAAATCCCTCAATATTTCCTCTTGACAATAATGCAGAATTTTGCAAAGCAGAGCCTCCCCCTCTCCTTCACATTCCACTCCTTATATAACTTTCCTCCACCTCCTCACATCCATTTTGATATTTTTGGCATTTATGTGGATATTATGGGCATTTATGGAGATATTTTACTCACTTATGGAGATATTATATGCATTTATGGAGATATTATGTTCATTTATTTAGATATGATAGGCATTTATGTAGATATTTCTAGGCATTTCTAGAGATATTTGACTTTGATTAATTATTTTAAGATTAATTATATTATTTTTGTTTTCAACTTAATTAAATTAACTTTATAATTAATTAAATTATATTATTATTTTATTGGTCCACTCACATATAATTTATACTAAATTATATTTTGATTTTCTTGAATAATGCTCTCACATGCATATGCATATAGAGCGGTATATGTGTTAGGTATTTTGTTGATATTTTATTATATCTTGGCGAGATAAATTGCATTGTGATATTCAATTCATTACTCTAACTTAGGTAGTCTCAATACTAGTAGGTATGTATACTAGTGCAGTGTATGCGATATATGCATGTGTAGCTATCATATGCGTATGGCGTATACACGCTAATATTATTTTGCTTATACTTGGAATGGGTCGTTACATGTTCCATCACTATTTCATGTGACACCTGCCATTTGACAGATGTAGCATGGACATGTCACTCCCTTAATGCTTGTAACCACCTAATAAGGTCCTTGAGTAACCTCCTTGAACCTGGAGACACCTATACATTCTAAAGCTCATCATGGAAAGGCATGCCATTATGCAGTTCCCACTTGGTTCTATGATTTGTAAGCTCATTTGCTCAATTGCACTATTGAATAGTTGTACTGGAAGGTGAGGAGACACATTGGATCTTATACAAGATTGCAAGTGGGTCTTCATCTTGGGATTTAGTCTCCCTATACGGGCTCCAAGCCCTCCAAAGGGTCTTAATGGCACGTGTAGGGTGAGCGTTGAGAGCCATGGGCCTCCACCATAGCAGAGAGAAGATAGCCATGTCATGGGATGCTTCAGCACCATTTATTTCTTGCTCGTGTCTTGCTTATATGATGATGATGATGCACCTGGACCACCGTGCCCAGCCGGCTACAAACTTGCACCACACACTTGGCAGTTGATCCAGGGCCCAGATAGGGTTTTTTCTCACCAAGGGAGACAAGGGAGGGCTTGCATCATTGTTCCAACCCTTATAGATGGAGCACAATCGTGTTCAATTCAGTTGAAGACCCATGAAGATGTTCTTTACGCCCCCACAGCCACTTGGGAGCACCACAGCGCATTTTCTTGGAGATCAAAGGGCCACCCCTTTCATCATTGTTATTGGAGCTCTCTTATTCATTATGGCACATGAGGGGCTTCATTTGGCCTTCCAACAACCCTTCTAACTACTTTTCTATCATTTTGGCCCTCTTGAGAGGATAATTATTCCTAATGTGGAGCTATTTCATGGGTTTGTCACCAAAAGTATTGTTATTTTGCACATTATTTTATTTTATGGCCATTATTAGTCCTAATTAGGCCATTCAAATTCCTTTGAGGATTGTATAAATAGAAGAGAGGCATTTTCACTTGGATTGGTATCTCTCTAGGGAAAAGAACTTCGACCTGCAATTGATGAATGAATTAGAGATTTATTGATGCATTTTGACGTTTCAATAATTTCTATCTTATCTTGGAACTTCATTGTTGCAAATCTAATGGATGGATATAATCTTTTTGTCATGTAAGTGCTCTCTTATGCGAAATTTTTCATGTTTTATGTCTAATGTATGGAACGTTATTCTTTGATTATGCTTGTGCCCTTATTATTGATGCGAAATTCATGAACACTTGTAATCTTGGCTTGTTGCATATGTTACTCATCTTGGCAAGAAGATCGAATTATTCCTAGGGATGGGTTGATACCTTTCACCTTGAAACTCCATAAATTTTGTAAAGCAAAGTATAAATTCCTTGTTGTGACCTTGTAGCTGCCTCCCTAAGGCTAACAAAGTTGCAATAAGACTCCTTGGTAAAGTGAAAATCCTAAAATCAAATTCACTTTGACTCCATTCTCCACAATTGGCTAGGAACTAGTCTCTATCCTTGGTGATCACCCTCAATTCTTCTCCTTTCCATAAATATTTTACCCTAACCCTAGACGACCAAGCTAGGGCATGCAACGAATTCCATGTGAGCCATCATCTTGCTCAATGAGTTGTTGAGGAACCGCACTGGGGTATCTCCTACATGCCCTCTAGAAATGAAGCCAATACCACGGTTGGTTTGTGAGAAACACCAAGCCCTAGCTCCAAAATTGCTTGGTTCTTGGTCTTTCTAGGTTAGCGACATTCTAAGGGATCTATTGTACTTGAAAACTCAAAGGAAGTTCATCTATTATTTATCCCTTCTTCACCCCTAATTGACCTAGATTCTTGGTTGAAGACTACACCCTAAACCCTAGGTCTTGTTTGGGTATTCTTGGTCTCTTTGTGGTCCCATTCTTTATATGACAAATCATCTTACAAGAACCTCAATAGAGATCAATCCCCTCTCCTTAGGAAGCTTTGGTCTAGGAATAGCCATCAAATTGACCCATCATTACCCAGGTCTAAGCCTCCCTTGATCATTTCTTAGAGAGCCCCTTACCTTGCCTTAAAAGGCCAGCAAGCCTATTATTTGAGTATTTCTTGTGAATGGGCCTTAGAAATCACTATATTTTTTGTAATTGACTTACCCTCCTTGTGATTTATTTATACCAAGGCTCCTCCTATCAGTGAAAGTCAGTAAAGAGTAGGGGACATCAACTGAGGTGACAGTGGGTCCTTGTCCCATCGTTGCCACATGGTCTAGTAGTTGTCCCTTTGGAACCCCTTCTAGGACCCCTGCTAGATTGAGTGGTAACAGACCTCAAACTAGCCCTGAAATATTTCTAATCCCAATTCTCCAAACTGGGCTCCACTACTAAAACTACTATAATCTGAATTCTCTGATAGTATCCAGATGGATGAAAAACAATATAATAATCCAATCTGGATCACACCTCCCCATTTTGGGAGGATTTTGGTCCCTGCTGCCGCAAAATATAGCAGGCCTTGGAGACGAGTACCCTACAAGGCTATCACTAGACCAAATGACAACAATAGGTAGTAACCCACTACACCACAACTACTACCCCCTACTCTTTACGGACTTTGCAATGTCAATGACATCCTCAATTTACCACAATACCATAATTTTACCTTCACGTCGGGCTAAGAATTTGGTGCTCGCCTCAAGAACAAATATTCTGCCACTGGAGGATGCTTTCTTCAACTCTGAAGTTGCATAAAATTAACGGCGGGTCACCACTAGTCAAAAATTGAACAATAGGTAGTAGCCCACTACACCACAACTACTACCCCCTACTCTTTACGGACTTTGCAATGCCAATGACATCCTCAATTTACCACAATACCATAATTTTACCTTCACGTCGAGTTAAGAATTTGGTGCTCGCCTCAAGAACAATATTCTGCCACTGGAGGATGCTTTCTTCAGCTTTGTAGTTGCATAAAATTAACGACGGGTCACCACTAGTCAAAAATTGAACACGTCGAAGGTCGGTCCCGAATTAATCTTTACCAACACACCATTCAAAGGTCGAAAGGTCGAGAAGTTTCACTACTCAATTACAATGCACCCAACTGAAGTTGAGACCGACTTCCCATGAATTAGTCGAGGTCGGGACAAAATAATAGTCAAGTTCGGAGCTACCAAAGCTTGCTAAGTTGGAAGGCTGCGGCTGACTTGAAGTTGGCTAAGGTTGGGACTAATGAAGAGGTCAAGCCTGACATAATACATCAACAGCTGGGATCTATTCTTTTCAATCCAATGAATAGAACTCAGAGCTTTGTTGACTTGGAACCTACTAGATCTAACATTTATAATCAATCCTGATAAGGATCTGAGGACTAACAAATCTTGAAGATTTATCACGTTCTTCATGAAATTTTGAATCGTCGATTTCACATGCTCAACGCCATTTATTTCTTCCTTTGTTTGCGTTGTGAATTTAATCCTAAATACTCATCTAGGCTTGTTTGATTATCGATAACTCTTCCCCTATTCTTGCGCTCCTTTGGTTTTCTCCCTTCCTCAAGATCACAAGCCCATAATATTTCACAACTAATGAAACTTAAATCTTAATTTCAGTTGGTCATAATCATTAATCCCTCTGGCCACTCAGTGTCTAGTCTCTTCCAGAAGCTTCAAACGAACTTGTTTCTTCCTTGATCTTTGTCTTGTGAGTCACACACTGCAATTTTGCTTGCCTACATAAACATTCCTTTAACCATACAATTATCACTATGATGCATACATCCACATATGAAGAGTTGTTATACATTTTCTCCTACAAAATTAGATTTTATAAACTTGGCATCAATTTCCCACACAAGATATCATCTTGTTTTCAATACAGTGAGTACATTTTTATAGAGGTTGCTTATGCAAATACCATCAACACCATACCAACCAAAGATAGGCACAAATAGTATACATAAGCAAAATGCTTTTCATTGTCTGATTCAAATGTAAATAGTACTTGGCACGATCTCCAATGCAGGCATGCAGTCCTTGGCCCTCCTTCCTCACTCTAGACTCCTTTCGATCCTCTTGAATTTTTACATATCATCTATTAAAATGGATTATGAACTGTAATCAGTTTAGATCCACAAAATACTTAACTAGCAAACCCTAAGGATCTTTAGATCCATAAAATCCTATAGATCCCTATTTCACCCCTAAGATCTCTCTAACTCATTCATTTCACCAAAATTTGGGATTTTCCTTATTTAGCAAGCTAATTACATGAATAAATCAAATTCATTCTTTTCGAACCCTATCCTATGATTTCTTCTAAAATTGAAACATAAGAAATTACAAATTTATCATTAAGGAACCAATTACTTTAGTAAGATTGAAAACCCATAGGTCTAGTCAAATGCGTTTGACTTTGGAGGTTAAATTCTGCTGCATCACTTTCACCAATGGGAGGAATCCTTGTATCTAGATTTTAAAGGTAAAATTTTGCTACGAGGCTTCTAAGGGAAAGGATCAACTTAGGTACAAGGCTTCAACAATGAAGAAGCAATTTGTTTTCCTTAGAGAGGCCAAATTAAGGTAACGCAAGACCTAGGGATTGATTGATAGGTTGAGAGTTGGGATGAGCTAAGGTCAAGGAGCCAAGAAAAGGTTTCCAACAGTGAGTGTTAGCAAGGTAAGGCACATGAAACCTTCAACAAGCCCCCACGTTAAAGTTATAACCAAACTAGGGTTTTATCCTAGGGAAAACAACTAGGGTTTTGTCCTACGGAAAACAACTAGGGCAAGAGAATTTATGCATGAAAATGAAAAGAATGGCAACCAAAGGGAATGAATTTGATGCAACCATTACAACCCTTGATGTTAAGACCTTCCAAGACCAAAATTGTTCTTTCTAGACTATTCACACTAAGCCCTAGTTTGGTTGCTTGGCCTTAAGAGGGCCAAATTATAGAAGAGAGAAAATTTGGTTTTATGGATAAGAATTCACTTGATCACCAACAATGGATGGCCAATGCCTAATCCTATGGTTGATGGAGTCTATGAATTCTTAAGGTTGACTAGAATATGAAGAGTAAGGATATTTTGATGACCTACTATCAAAACCCTAACAGTACCTTTGTGAGGGATAAAAATTCACTTGGGAAAGCTAATGAAAGATCATGAAGGGGATTGTCATTCAAATATTATACAATGAGTAATGCATGTAATAATATGACCTAGTTTTCAATACAATCGATATTTAACAAAATTAGGACACAATATTTAACCTAGATCATCAATTTATTCCTTACATTGGACATGAAATCAGAAATTTTCAATAAAAAGGCACTTAGATAACATGCATGTACAATCCAATCGTTGGTCAAAGGCAACTTCTCCAAAGTCAACAACAAAGCTCCAAAACACAATATACTCCATAGATCACATCTTACCATTAGGTACATGAAGTTGAAATTCTACCAAGAGAGTTTGAATTCACAAGTGATGATGATGAAAAAGAAATAGTCCTCTCCTCTATTTATATGAAGAGGATGACTTGAATTTTTTCCTAAAAGCCCCTAAATGACAAGTAAAATCACAATGATGCATTGGGTTACAAGCCAACCCACTAGGTCTCAACATAAAAGAAAAAGAAAGCCCACACATGCGTTGTGAGGCCTTCTAGGTTGACGTGATACATATAAGATGCTCCAAATGCCAAGCATTAGTGCTCTAGAATGCTAAGTATGATTTAGAAGCACATACAAATCATCCTTTGAGGGTTGGCCCTCGAATCTCTGTCAATGGCTCTCTGTGGTCCCCAAAATCCACCTGGCGCACTACAAATGGGTCTCCTGAGTCTCCAACTATGAAAAAGTTCGCATCTTTGCTCCAACACTAAGGGTTTTCCAGGAACTAATAGACCTCCCAAGTCTCTGAAGGTGAGACCATCTTCCTCTGACCCTCGAATCAGCTACCATCCCTTCTAAGGTGCTAAGGCTAACCTGGGGCATGCCTGGACCATGTGTATCATCCTGAGGAATCATCAAATGTAGTGCAAAGTGGCAGAACATACATGATGCAGGAGGTTCCCACGGGTAGGTATGATGTGTTGTTGTTGCTCAAAGTCACAATGCTCTCATTGCTTCGCCTATGGGTGCCAATATACTTCTCTCAGGGCTGGGTACATGTGGGTAAGGTGTCTAGGTCATGGGTTGTTAGATCACCTGACAATCACAACATAAAATCTAGTGAAAGCAACCAATCATCGGGGACAATAATCACTCTTGCATCTAAGTGACACAAAATGACTTGTGATAGTTGTTCAAGCCCTATAATGACGTTGAAGAAGCCCTCTTGTTGGTGTATGAATAAGAGGTGTTGTGAAGGCATTTGAACATCCAAGCATCAAAACATCAAGAAACCTCTGTGTTTGGAGTGCAGATCTGAGGGAAGGATAAGGAGACAGGCAACCGAATTTAGGAGAGGTTTATCTCTGCGTTTTTGTGTGGATTTCTTTGTGGAGAAGGTTGTCGCTAGAAGGTGCTTAAAGAGCAAACTTATGGTCGTTTGTGGCACGTCTACCTTGCTGAACAGAACCGCTGATCAGAGGTAGGATTAAAGGGTTTTTTGTCCATGTTTACAATGTTTTAGTGCTCAGTTTGGGCCACAAGTATAGCAGAGCTGGTGGGAGTTGTGGATAGTCTGTTTGGTCATGCGTAAGGCCTAGGGAAGTTCTTCTAGCCAGACTGCATCCTTCTGTAGTAGGCCGCAGCCCAAAAAGGGATGTTTTCCCTGTGGTTTGATGGACAGACCCTTGTTGAAGTTGTCGTGGAGTTACTGAAGTGTTTCTACAGTGAATTGAGGCATTCAAGGGTGCACAACAAGGCTAGTAGTGGTAGCAAAGGAAGGGCAGCCTATTTGGAAGGGAGAACATAATGACTGGAGGATTTTTGTAGCATATTTTGGAGGGATTTTGGATGCCCTAGCCAGAATTAGAAAGCCACAGCAGTGTTCACAAAAACATAGGCAAGAGAGCAACAGCAGGGAGTTGCATATGGTCTCTTGGTAATGATTGGATGCTAGTTGGATGGATGTCCTAGGTGAGGATATATTGATGAAGCCTAGATCTTTGCAATAGCTCCTCTATTACAGAGCAAAGGTCAGATTGGTGGAGTCTGTTGGCAGCCATGAGTAAGGGTCTCCTAGATGATTGGATGCCATAGCTAGGTGCAGATGCTACAACGTGGATTGGACACTCATGGACTGTTAGAGGGCAGCGTGAGAGTTGACCAAGTGTGAACATGGATTGGCACTTATGGTCTTCTGGAGGATAGTGTGATAGTGTCCAAGTTAGAGCCCAGTGTCCAACACCTTGATGGACAAAGATAGTTGCTAGAGTGGCAGTTGTTGAGCTCAAGGGTCTAATCAACCAGGAGAAGATTTGAGTAGCCCGAGACTTGCGTCTGGTGAAGGACTTCTACAACAGATGATGGGCAATCCTCCTAGCTCGTGTTCAATGTGGGAGATGAACATCTTGCAGTGATAGGTGGCAGCCCTCCATGCCCTATGTTGGTCTTCATAGGTGCAGCACAGGAAGACCATAGTGAGTTAAAGTCCTTGAGTAACTGAGGAGCAACAGTGGACAGATTGAGAGTTGTTCACAAGTGGACCTGTGAACAACTCGACAAGAGTCTCGATGTGTTGATGCATTGATGAACGAACAATCAACTAGTGAGTAGATTGATAGCCGAGGTTCAGTGGTCAGATGGACTTCGAGCATTGATAGAGGCAGGAGCTGCAGATCGAGAACCGAAGGACCGGCAAGTACAGGGTATGACAGAGAGGAGCTGAAAGAGTCCACTGCATCAGCTAGATGGTCAGAGTATCTTGTTGAAGGCAGATTGGTCATCGATGTACTGACACCAAGCCCCAGTTTGTATCTTGTACTAGTGGATGCTTGAGGGCCATTATCCCTGGTACGAGAGCCCTAGACTGTTGTATTATATGTTGTTTAATATAACGAAGTTGGGTTGAAAATTGTAAAAAGTTGTCTATACTTATGCATATGTGATTTACTGTTTTATATATTCTGCTGTGAAAAGTAGTTCTGGTTGAGATTCTTGGTTTGGTACAGTGAATCAAAGTATACACAGCGAAGCAACTTAGAGTGAGTTGTGGGTGTCTAGATCATGGAGTAGAGGGTTCAATTGAAGACATGGAGATGTGATCTTGACTGGCTTGGCAGCGAGATTGGCTGGGAATTCTGGTGGATTGGTAGTGAGCCTGGTGAAAAATAGTTTGTTGTGGGGCAGATTGTTGATCACGGACTTCCGTTGAATTATTATGGATGGTTGGGACAGCTAGAGGGTTTCTTTGGCTTGGCCGAGATTAGGTTGATCGAGATGGCTTCATGTGATGGACTTCAGATTGACAGGCTAGAATCTTCATCGGATCTTGATGGTGCATATCCGAGATTGGAGGGATTTGCAAGAGTAGTATTTGATCCAATTGGATAAGTGCTTGCAGGACTTAACCAGTGGAGATCGTGTAGGCTCAGAGGAAGTCTAGCCTTAGGAGCAGCCCTATGGAGGATCGGGATCTTTAGGTTCATATATGATGAGGAAGACGCACTACCGAGATTGTCGGGTTCATTCTACAGGGTATGTTGTGTGAAAATTCTATAATGGAGAACCCTACTGCAACTATTTATTAAATTTCTTCTATTGCATTGTCAAACACAATTATTTAACATTTCTCTTGTGTTAAATATCAAAATAAAATATGATGCAGACTTCACAATTAACAAATCACATATAAGCATAGCACAAGTAATCACACATAGACACTGTTATTTTTGGACAATTGTCCCCGGAAAAACCCAACTTGGGAAAACCGGTGCAGCAGATCTGAGGGTTTTTTATTATGCAGAAATTCTGAGTACAAATGTGTGATTGGAAATATCAATCAATCACTTGAAGAATCCTGATGAGAAAAGGCTGAGTGATACAATTCTCACCTCACATTTTGAGTTCCGGCACTGACCTGCACCCACTCTGATTGGCTCTGCGTGATTTCTGCGCAGTGACTGCGTCACTCACGCTGTCACTGCGTCACTCCTTCTGCTACTTGTCGTGGCTACTTCTGTGCTTGCTGATATACGAGTCTCGAGTGCTCCTTCCTTTCCAAAATGTCCTCCTGACACCAGATGAACCCTTAGTTGCTCCTTCAACAGAAAACGAGAACTCCCTCTGCTTCTCTGTGCTAGCCTAGCATAACTACTGCTAGGGTAATTCTGCGCTGAAGCTCTAGCTCCTTTCTCACTCCTCTTCTTGTACTCTCTATTCTTCAGGATTCTCCCTCTTGGAGATTTCACTTTCCCCTCTCTGCAAAATGAGAATCACTTCGATTTTCCTCTCCCTAAAAAAATCGAACTCTTGATTCTTTCTCTGTCTGATGTGTATTCCATAGGCCCCTCACCCTCCTTCTTATATTCTTCTGTTGAACCTTCAACGGCCAAGATTAAAATATAATCAAGGGCTAAGATTAACTTGGAGGTGATCCATGACTTTATCTAGAAGATTCACACTTGATTTAATTAATACACTTTAATTAATCAATTTCCCTAAGTTTAGACTTAGGAAAACATTAAAAAAATGATTAATTAATTTAATTAAATCATCTCTAAGTGGAATTTTCCAAAACCATTTCTGGGTTTTATGGAATATATGTGTCTTAGCCTATATACAAAATTACAAGGCTAGAGCACATCCGATGCTACCATAAATCAGCATGTTACAGTGATGGATGCCAGATGGGCTAGTGTCGTCGCCGGATGATGATGGTTACTTCCTAGTCTTGGAAGTACCTCCCTCGCTAAGAGGGGGTGTTGATTTTTGTGAAGCTTGGGAGGTACTCCAAGCCCTAGGGTTCAGGGATTGGAGGGCAAAGCGCCACAAGTAGGCTTGTGGGCTTGAAACCCAACCTTGGGGTTTTGCACTGATCGGGATTTGGGGCAAAACCATGAGCACATTTCAACATGTGATGGATAAGGATGATGGCTCTCGGCAAGACAAATCTAACACAACGAGAATCATCCAATTCTGAGTTGTAGAAATGGAGTTATGAATTTTTGAAGTTATTTAATGGGTTTGCACATGAAGTGTCAAGGTCGCCTTGGTGTAAAAATGACTTGTGACAGTTGTTCAAGCCCTAGAATGACGCTGAAGAAGCCCTCTTGTTGGTGTATAAATAAGAGGTGTTTTGAAGGCATTTGAACATCCAAGAAGAGCATCAAAACATCAAAAAACATTTGCGTTTGGAATGCAGATCTGAGGCAAGGATAAGGAGACACGAAGCCCAGTTTAGGAGAGGTTTATCTTTGCGTTTTCGTGCAGATTTCTTTGTGGATAAGGTCGCAGCTAGAAGGTTCTTAAACACCAGACTTATGGGCGTTTGTGGCATGTCTCCCTTGCTGAACGAGCGCAAATCAAAGGTGAGATTAAAGGGTTGTATGTACATGTTTACAGTGTTTTAGTGCTCAGTTTGGGCCGCAAGTATAGCAGAGATGTTGGGAAGTGTGGGTAGTCCGTTTGGTGATGCGTAGGGCCTAAGGAAGCTCTCCTAGCCAGCCCGCAACTTTCTGTAGTAGGTCGCAGCCCAAACAGGGGTGTTTCCCTATGGTTTGATGGGCAGAACCCTGCCGAAGCTGTCGTCGTGTTACTAAAATGTTTGTGGATTCACTTGAGGCATTCAACGGTGCACAACAAGGCTAGTAGTGGCAGCAAAGGAAGGGCAGCCTATTTGGAAGGGAGAACACAGTGATTGGAGGATTGTTGTAGCATATTTTGGAGGGTTTTTGGATGCCCTAACTAGAATTAAGAAGCTACAGCAGTGTGCACAGAAACCTAGGCAAGGGAGCAGCAGCAGGGAGTTGCAGATGGTCTCTTGGTGATGATTGGATGCTAGTTGGATGGATGTCCTAGGTGAGGATATATTGATGAAGCCTAGATTTGTGCAATAGCTCCTCTATTGCAGAGCAAAGGGAAAATTGGTGAAGTATGTTGGCAGCCATGCATAAGGGTCTCCTAGATGATTGGATGCCCTAACTAGGTGCAGATGCTACAGCGTGGGGTGGACACTCGTGGACTGTTGGAGGGCAGCGTGAGAGTGGACCAAGTATGAATGTGGATTGGGCACTTATGGTCTTCTGGAGGACAACATGATAGTGTCCAAGTTAGAGCCCGGTGTGCAACACCTTGATGGACAAAGGTAGTTGCTAGAGTGGCAGTTGTTGAGCTCAAGGGTCTAATCAACCAGGAGCAGTTTTGAGTAGCCCGAAACTTGTGTGTGGAAAAGGACTTCTACAGCAAATGATGGGCAGTCCTCCTAGCCCATGTTCATTGTGGGGGATGGATATCTTGTAGTGATAGGTGGCAACCCTTCGTGCCCTATGTTGATCTTCATCGGTGCAGCAGTGAAAGACCATAATGGGTTGAAATCTCTGAGTAGCAGCATTTGGCAGATTGAGAGTTGTTCACAAGTGGAGTGGTGAACAACTCGACAAGAGTCTCGATGTTTTGATGCGTTGATGGACGAACGAACAACGAGTGAGTAGATTGATAGCTGAGTTTTAGTGGTCAGATGGACTTGGAGTATTGAAAGAGGCAGGAGCTGCAAATTGGGAATTGAAGGACCGAGCAGGTACAAGGTACGACCGAGAGGAGCTGAGAGAGTCGATTGCATCATCAAGATGGTCAGAGTATCTTGTTGAGGGAAGATTGGTCGTTGATGTACTGACACCAAGCCCCAGTTTGTATCTTGTACTAGTGGATGATTGAAGGCCATTCTCCCTAGTACGGGAGCCCTAGATTGTTGTATTATATGTTTTTTAATATAACAAAGTTGGGTTGAAAATTGTAAAAACTTGTCTATACTTGTGCATATGTGATTTACTACTTTATATCTTCCGTTGTGGAAAGTAGTTCTGGTTGAGATTCTTGGTTTGGTAGAGTCAGTGATTTTAAGACTCTATGCTAGACCCAAGGTCGTGGAAATTCAACAGTTTCCTGTTACTAGGCTTGCTGGTAGAACAAAGCATAAATACTCTTCAACATCTTCTTGCATTCTTGGCTAATATACATATCTCTGTAAATTGGACATTGTTTTACCTACACCAAAATGCGTTGCAACATTGGAGGTGTGAGCCTCTCAAATTAGTTGCAGTTTCTCATCTTTAGGAACATATGACTTATCCATCCTGTAGAGTAAAACATTTTGGACATAATAGCCAACTGTGTGATCTCCATTGTTTGCATGAATTTGTCTCTACAATCGTTGAAACACCTCCTTGAAGTCCTCATACTCTAAATATGCCTCTTTTTATGCATCATTGGTAAAACAATTCATGTGCATCAGAGTTCCAAATGCCATAATTTTTTATGTGGGTGGCCTTCAAAGCATGTCGACCAACCTATTTGTGCTTCCCTTCTTGTACTTGCTCACTAAATGAAAATGTTGCAAAAACACCATCCACTTGTAATGCCCAGTCCGTTGTAACTTACTTTAGGCCTGCAGTTACTGTAGTGGTTTGTGATCTATGTGGATGGTTGTCTCCTCTCCCATCAGATAGTGTTTCCACTAGTTGACAACCTGTACCATCACATTGATTTCCTTATCACAGGTAGGAAAGTTAAGAATCACCCCATGAAACACTTCACAATGCTAGCAAACTGACATTCCCTCCTACATCAAGACTTCTCCCATAGCATAGCCACTCACATCTATGTAATATTACTAGCTAAAATATGCTAGTGCAACTTGCAAAAAGACTTTAGATTTCTCTTTTATGAATTTTGAAAAACACTTTGTGTGCAAGCTTTTCTTCGAACACTTTGTATATTAAAGAAATAAACACTTACAGCCAAGATATTTCAAAGGCAAAACCAGAATTGTATTGAATTTGTTTAGGGGATTACATGAAAAATATCAATTTGTGGAACCTGTGTAGCAACCCCAACGAATAACTCAATTTCCTCCAGAGTAATTCGACCCCCTACAAACTAACTCGGCCCCCAACAAATGCTCTCAACTCCTGGCTAATGAATCCACCCCAACAAGTGAACTCGACCTCCTTTAGTACAAGAAATTGTCCTCTATTGAATATCTTAGTGTCTATTGAATAAAATCGACCCTAATAAAACAACTCGGCCTCTTCAGCAAATGACCATGACCTCCGGCAAATGAACTCGACAATCGATCTCAACCTCCTGCAAATGAATTCGGCCTTCAACAACAAACTCGCCCCTCTGGAGATTATGGCAAATGGAACTCGACCTAGCAACCACACTTTAGCCTCAACAATACTTTGTCTTTAGCAAAAATTCAGCTTCTAGAAGATGAGATTGGCCCCTAGGGAAAATTGCTCCAAAACACCTGCAAATTTTGTGTTGATATTTTGGGTAGTATCGGGTGTGCTCTAGCTCTGAAACTTTGTGGAGGGGCTAGAACACATGAGATCTCCAAGGCCCAGAAATCGTTTTGAGAAATTCCACTCGGTGTAAAAGTTATTCAAATAATTAAATTTTTTAATGGGGACCCTAAGTCTAACTTAGGGAAATTGAAAAATTAAAGTGAATTAATTTACACGTGGTGAGAATGTTCTAAGTGACGTGGATCAAGATTTCTCTATTTTTAGTTGTTGATTAGTGATTAGGTCACGGTCGTTGATTTCTCAATGAGAAAAGTATTAAAGGAAGGCTTGGGGTTAGCTGGAGAACACACACAGAGTAGCAGCACTTGAGCTAAGTCGAAATTATGGGGCGTAGTTTGCTGAGAATTTTCGAGTGAGCTTGCAGTGCTAGTGAGGGGAAAATCAGCAAGGGATGTTCTGATCCGAGGCCGAGAATACATACATCAGAGAGGCAGTTCTGTACCAGGCAGCACAGAGGCCAGCAAGAGGGACGCAGCCCAGCTAGGTTGACGCAGAGATCACGCAGAGAGGGACGCATACCCTTCTAGGTGACGCAAAGGCTTTCATAGTGACGCAGGGACAGCTTGTGCTGCACAGAGGCTACGCTGGGCAGGAGAGGCTGACGCATAGGCTGGAAGGGTTGCGCTAAGGGTTCCAGTGGGCCAGAAAGGGCTCGTATTTAGTAATTCTTGAAGGGTTTGAATCAGCCATATTTTCTGTCTCTGAGTAATAAGGTACAACTGCCGTGGATTTCTTTGTTGGGCAAACCACTACTGGTACCCTAGATGTATTCATATATTTTGCATAATAAATAAAACCCTCAAAGAGATGTTGCACTGGTTTTCCCGCATTGGGTTTTTATGGGGACATTTGTCCGAAAAATCATGTGTGTCCTTTGTCAAATGTGCGTTATGTTTCAGTAAATGATCTATATATGTGTAGGTTGCTAGTTGTGTTTACTTCGATATTTTCTGAATATTTCTGAAAATAACTTGTATAATTAAATCACAAGTAGGAGAAGTAAATCAAGATACTGCAGTAGGGTTTCTGTAATTTTGTATTTTGAAATTTTTACATTTTGAACACAAATAGAAGATATGAGTGATCTCCCTACAAGCCAACTAGGGTGGCACTCTAGGTCCATCGAAATCATCTGAAGAGCCAACTAGGGTGGCACTCCAAGTCCAGCAAAATCAGTTGAATATTTTCGTTTGAAACCCTTGCACCAAACTCAATTGAGCCAAAGAAATTCTCTAAAAAAGATAACCAAAATAGAATGCTTGAGAAATGACCTCCTCTCCCCTTTTAAATATTTGTTGGACATTTCTCCAATCTTCTAGAAGCACCTTTATTATTATTGTTCTTATTGACAAGGTCACTAGGTGGATTTTCTTATTTTCTCCAAGTGACTTTTTCCCCTTTTTATTTACTAAAAGTGGAGTTAGGATAAATTCTTTTGTTCCCTTAACAAATTCCCTTTTTGTTAGCATAAAGGAGACAAGTGAGGCTAGTGGGGAATATATCTCCATGCTCAAGTGATGGTGACATTATAATCTATCTCCAATTTGAAGGGTTGCTACAAGTTTGGTAATGCAAGAAACGATACTTGATTGATTTTCTTCTTCAACTCTTTAAAAGCCTTACGTTGACCCTTCTCACTGAAAACTCTTGCCACTCACTTCTATGGCATGAATTGGTGTGGCTATTGCTGAAAATGTTTGTAAAGTTTTGTAGATGTTCTATGCTAGGAGCAATTTTACTTTTCTCACAGCAATCATACAAATAGTTAAGCAAAATGCAGATAGAACATATAAGTAGATCTTACAGAAGACAAATCAGAAACAGGAAAATTGTGTGTGTTCGTTTCGGCGGTCAACAGGATGCTTCAACCAGCAAAGTCTCCTTGGTCAGCCAGCCCAGCATGTGTCACAACAGTCCTCCAATCAGCAAATGAGGTCAACCCAAGTCAACTCTACAAAAGTCAACGTTGTCCTGAAAAAGTCAACGCAGGGAAGCAAGCTAAAAGTCAACGTAGCAGCAAAACGGTCAACCCTTTGACCTCGATTTTTGTGCCAAGTAGTACGGCCTTCAAAAATCGAACCTTCCACAAGTTTTCAGCTTGATTGGACCATGCGTTGACCAAAGTCAACGCTGGTCAAACTTTCTGCGAAACCCTAGCAGCAGAAAATCGTACTTTAGCTCAGCCGTACGGTCTGTCCTCCTTTTCCTTCCCACGTGTGGATGAAACTCGTCCTCCGGGTAGCTCGTACTATTTTGGATGAGAGAGGAAGATGTGTGTTGTGATGATGATCAAATGCTCTCCAACTTTTCCTGTATTTATATCCATCATTGGGGCGTGTGACACATCTGCTGGGGGCGTGCAACCTTAAGGCCGACCTGCACATATAATTTATTAAGAATAATAAATTCAAAATATATGTTCTGCTCATCGGATTAAGACATATTATATATGGATTTTACACCTCTCCCAAAGAGGATTCCAAAAAAAATATTAGCTTCTTAATCTGAGCATTACAACATGGAGTTTGGACCTAGTTGTCCAAATTTAACACTCCCTCTCAACTAGGGAGAACTCCATCCATTAGTGCAATCAACATCGTGCGTCATCCCGCCGAAACTTGCTTTGCTGGCTTCTTTATTTCAGAACAGAAGTGGGTCAGTCACAAAGACATCATCCCCCGACTGACATAGTCAGTCCAGAGGTCCCGGACCTCACAAATCTTGATCCCAGATCAAGTGGTTGGACCGTGCCATCCTAGATAGAGAGTACGGCAATCTCTGATGCGTCCATCAGTCTTTGCTAATAGTCTCTAGCTTTTCCCACCTCATTGGCCAAATGAGAGGTACTTCCCATGAGCCCTGAACTCAATGGGTAGGATGCATACGGGGCACAGATAAATGAGAGGCGAACTAGCTCAATAATCACAAAGGTGGGGCAGAAGCATTATGAGTGCTTATAGCTCCGAGAAGCTATCCCCAAAGCCCCCCAGAGCTCCCAGAGCTCATCGTCCAACGGGACCCACATCATAGGGTCGTTCCACGATACCAAGACTCTCACGGAAGGTTAGGAACTTGACCTTCCCCAGGGGCTTAGTGAGAATATCCGCGACCTGCTCATCGGTTCCTATATGATCGAGCCTTACGGCGCCTCGCTGTACCATATCCCGGATAAAGTGGTACCTGATATCAATATGCTTGGATCGGTCGTGGAACACAGGATTCTCGGTCATACGAATCCCACTCTGATTATCACAGAGTATCACAGTGGTATCTAGCACATGTCCAAACAGCTCACTAAAGAGCTTCCGCAACCAAACTGCTTCACAACAGGCCATACTAGTAGCAATGTATTCGGCCTCCGCGGTGCTCAAAGCCACCGACTTCTGCTTCCTGCTCATCCATGAGATTGAAGCAGAACCAAGATTGAAGCAGCATCCCGATGTGCTCTTACGATCCACCACACTGCCAGCCCAATCGGCATCAGTATATCCACGGAGTGTCACACTCCCGACAGTGTATCTCAACCCATGGTTTATCGTGCCCCGAAGATATCTCAGAAGATTCTTGGCACCAACCCAGTGAAAATGATGAGGCTCAACCATCTGTTGACTCAAAGTGTTCACTGCAAAGCATATATCCGGTCGGGTGTTCACTAAGAACATCAAAGCTCCTATGAGTTGACGATACTCGGTAGGATTGGCCAAGATAGGCCCAGCAGCGCTGCCACTCAACTTCTTAAAGTTGAGTTCCATCGGTGTCGACACGGACTTACAGTCCACCATCCCAAATCTTTCCCGAAGCTTCACAATATATTTTCCTTGAGAAAGGAAAATCTCTCCAGGTCTCTGCCAGACCTCCAGGCCTAGGAAATAGTGCATCAGTCCTAGGTCTTTCATCTCGAACTCAGCAGCAAGCTCCCTCTTACATTGATGAATGAGAGGGTCATCTCCTGTCAGGAAGAGGTCGTCCACATACAGCGCTAGAATGAGAGGCTTTCCTTCCACAACCTTGAAGTAAAGGTTTGGATCAGCATTGCTTCGAGTGAAGCCCAGCTTCATCAAGTAACTATCCATCCTCTCATACCAAGCTCTGGGTGCTTGCTTTAACCCATAGAGGGCTTTCTTCAACCTGAAGACATAAGTGTCTCGATCTTCAACTTCAAATCCCAGAGGTTGTTCTACATACACCTCTTCCTTTATTGCACCATGCAGAAAAGCGGTCTTGACATCCATCTGATGAAGACTCCATCCTTGCGTAGCAGCAAGGGCTATGATGGATCGGATGGTGGTATATCGTGCCACAGGTGCAAATATATCATCATAGTCAATTCCTTCCTTTTGAGAGAAGCCACGGGCAACAAACCTTGCCTTAAACTTTTCAGCACTCCCATCAGATCCATGTTTAATCTTGTAGAGCCATTTAGCGGTGACAACAGATTTGTCCTTCGGTCTCGGGACCACATCCCAGACATCATTCTTCATAATAGACTCATATTCTTCATGCATAGCATCCTTCCAGACTTGATGCTTGATGGCTTCCTCAAAAGATCCAGGTTCAGATTGTACAATAGTACTCATGGCAGCTAGATACCCTTGGTATCTACACGGCTTCTTGCTTTCTCGGAATGCCCCCCTTGGGGCAGCATGTCCCTCAGCATCTTCGAGGGTGTCCCTGAGCCATGAAGGTCTCTTTCCCAGCGAAGGAGATGGATCAATAGGGTCCATTGGTCCTTCGATATCAGGCATAGTCTCATCCTGGGGTTCTTCCAGATTTCCAGGCCTTTCTTCATGATTTTCTCCAGATCTAGGAAGATCTACTACTTTCTTCAGGGAAGCATCTTCGTCAAAAGTGACATCATGGCTTATCTCTACTTCCTTTGACCAGGTACATAGACTCTATAGGCCTTAGAAGTCTCCTTGTGGCCACAAACATTCCTTTCTTCCCGAGTAGCATCCGACTTACTTTATTCTTTTCTTTCGCTACAAATGACCGTGCGCTACCAAAAATTCTAAAATGTGAGACATGAGGTTTCTTACCAGAGAAAACCTCTTCGGGAGTTTTGGAGTCCAGAGCGGAATGAGGGCATCGGTTTTGAATGTACACAGCAGTATTTGCAGCTTCTCCCCACAGAAACTTTGGTAGACCCTGGTCACATAGCATGGCACGGGCGGCTTCCACAATAGTCCTATTCTTGCGTTCAGCAACACCATTCTGCTCAGGAGTATATGCAGTGGTAGTCTCCCTCTTAATGCCAGCTTCTCTGCAAAAGTCTTTGAACTCATTTGACTCATATTCAGTGCCATTGTCAGTCCTCAAAATCTTGATCTTCTTTCCGTTCATATTTTCCACCAAGGCTTTGAAGGTACGGAACCACATGAAAGCCTCATCCTTCTTCTTCAAGAAGTATATCCAGGTTTTGCGAGAGAAGTCATCAGTAAATGTCATATAGTAAGAACATCCCCCCAGGGATGTTACGGGAACATACCAGAAAGATCAGAATGGACCAGTTGCAATATATCAGATGTCTTTGTGACACTTGAGGGGAAAGGTCCCCTTGTATGTTTCCCTTCAGCACAGCCCTTACATACACCTTCATGAGTATTTCCAAAATCAGGCATCCCTGTCACCACCTTCCTAGCTTCGGGAAGAGCCTTGTAATGAAGGTGTCCAAATCTTCGGTGCCATAGTTCGGTTTGACGGATAGTATCACAAGTCATAGCTCCCAACGGACTCCCTCCAACCTGATAGAGTGTACCAACTCTAAAACCAATTGAGATAGCTTCCTTGAAGCTCTTCTTCCACATGAGTACCTTTCCATCAGAGAAAGTTACATTGAATCCTTTGTCTTCCATGGCAGATATAGACACAAGGTTCTTCTTCAATTTGGGTACATAGAGTACATCTTGTAGACGGAGGACTTGTCCTTGAGACAAGTGGAGGGTCACAGTCCCGGTCCCTTTCACGGGATAAGTGGCATTATCCCCAAGGATAATTTCTAGATTAGTATCCCTTTCAACCATGTCAGAAAGTGCTTCCTTGAATCCGGTGATGTGTCTTGAGGCACCACTATAGATTAGCCAGACATCCATAGTGTCGGGCGGAGATGCAGCTGAGAGAGCAGATACTAGAATATACTCATTTCTTTTATCAACAACATTAGACTCCTCATACCTGGTATTTCGGGTCCTTTTAGAAGGTTGATTGTTTCCTCCAAAGTGAGCCTTCCTCTTTCCTTTGGATTTGTCATTTCTTCGATTCCCATT
Organism: Pinus albicaulis; assembly: GCA_034641835.2. Classification (NCBI taxonomy): domain Eukaryota; kingdom Viridiplantae; phylum Streptophyta; class Pinopsida; order Pinales; family Pinaceae; genus Pinus; species Pinus albicaulis. Next base: position 1,589,278,078 of record CM076584.1, on the reverse strand, counting down.
CCTTCGGTTGTTGTTGTTATCGTCATCATCGGGAGAATCCTTCTTGAAGGGGCATTCTCTAGCATAGTGTCGAGGCCTATGGCAGGTGAAACATTTACCCTTCTTCTCTTGAGTCTTAGTCCTTCCTTTGTCCTTAGAACTACCAGAGTTCTTCTTTCGGGAATGAGCACCATAGGCAGCATTTCTTTCATTGTCAAATTCCTTCATCCTTGTTTCTTCTTGCATACATCTTGACAAAAGCTCATCAAAGTTAGGAATGGTATTATTGTTGAGAATGGTAGTTGTGAATACTTGCCATTCATATGGAAGTCCTCCAAGTGCGGTGAGAACCATCTCACGATCAGCTATTGTCTCCCCAATAGCTAGCAGATTGTTCCTGGTTTCGGTCAACTTCATAAAGAAAGTTTGAATAGACTCGTCTCGGCCCTTCTTCATATTCTTCAACTTGTTCTTGAGGAACAGCACTTGGTTCACATTGTTTACTTGGAACATAAGTATCAATTTGTCATACATCTCCTTGGATGTGCCTAGTTCAGATATGTAGGCAACCAGACTCTTATTTATGGATTCACTGATCAGCAGCTTTGCTTTGATTTCTCCCTTCTTATACTTGTTTCTAACAGCAGCAGAGGCATTGGATGGAGGTTCTTGAATCCTCCCTGTCACATGATCCAGGAGATCATGATCTTCTAATTTGAGATCTAATATCATCTTCCAGGGATGGAAGTCATCACTTCCAGTCAGCTTGTCATTCTCCTTGAATTCAAGACTAGTGGAACCCATTTCTTCGGTGATGATTGCTAAAGATAGAGTTTGTCTTCACCTCGGCTCCGATACCATGTAAAATTTTGTAGATGTTCTATGCTAGGAGCAATTTTACTTTTCTCACAGCAATCATACAAATAGTTAAGCAAAATGCAGATAGAACATATAAGTAGATCTTACAGAAGACAAATCAAAAACAGGAAAAATGTGTGTGTTCGTTTCGGCGGTCAACAGGATGCTTCAACCAGCAAAGTCTCCTTGGTCAGCCAGCCCAGCATGTGTCACAACAGTCCTCCAATCAGAAAATGAGTCAACCCAAGTCAACTCTACAAAAGTCAACGCTGTCCTGAAAAAGTCAACGCATGGCAGCAAGCTAAAAGTCAACGCAGCAACAAAACGGTCAACCCTTTGACCTCGATTTTTGTGCCAAGTAGTACGGCCTTCAAAAATCGAACCTTCCACAAGTTTTCAGCTTGATTGGACCATGCGTTGACCAAAGTCAACGCTGGTCAAACTTTCTGCGAAACCCTAGCAGCAGAAAATCGTACTTCAGCTCAGCCGTACGGTCTGTCCTCCTTCTCCTTCCCACGTATGGCTGAAACTCGTCCTCCAGGTAGCTCGTACTATTTCAGATGAGAGAGGAAGATGTGAGTTGTGTTGTGATGAAATGCTCTCCAACTTTTTCTGTATTTATATCCATCATTGGGGCGTGTGACACATCTGCTGGGGGCGTGCAACCTTAAGGCCGACCTGCACATATAATTTATTAAGAATAATAAATTCAAAATAAATGTTCTGCTCATCGGATTAAGACATATTATATATGGATTTTACACCTCTCTGAAAGAGGATTCCAACAAAAATATTAGCTTCTTAATCTGAGCATTACAACATGGAGTTTGGACCTAGTTGTCCAAATTTAACATGTTGCTATGAATTTTCTCAGGTACTCTCTTTTCTATTCTCTATTCTCTCTATTTGACCATAATTACACATTTAGTGTGCACATGAAGTGTGCATAATTACTTCAGGTTCACTAAGTAGTAGTCGATAGGCTTGTTAAATTATACAACTAAAGTCAAACTCCACTTTGGACAGCTCATTTGATGAAGATAACCATTGCATTGAATTCCTCTTTTCGAGAGGACCGAAATCGACCTAAAGATCACTAAAATAGGTCAAGGAAAAGTGTGTTTTTGAATTATAACCCACTCATGTGCAAATTGTCAATGTCGGCTATAGGCTTAAGAAGTCGAAAGGACGTGTCTTTTCACCCACATGAATTCATATAAATACAAGATAACTCAAGCATCATTTGGCACTTCATCAACTCAGATCAGATCTTCTCTCTCCTACTGTTATTGCTTCGTACAAATCAGATTGGAAGGATTTCTCTCTCTCTTGCGAAGGACAGGTGGCAATTTCTGATTGGGCCAAGTTGCAAGAAAATTGCAGCTCTGTTGCAGGGCGTTGACCAGCATTGACGAAGATGAAATAGGCATCATTTTACTTTGGTTTTGGGAATTTTTGCAGGACGCATTGAAAGACACCAAAATCGAGGAACTCTGAGCAATTAGACTGTCGTTGACTTTCTAGTTTGACCGCAGAACATTGCAGGTATGTTGCATGTTTGACCAGCATTGACCAGGGGCGTTTTGACCTCATTTTGTTGTGATTTTTCAACCAAAATTTCGATCTTTGCAGGCTGCATCTATTGGCACATAAACCAAGAAGTTATGGGCACATTGACTGAGGCTGACCGCAGGATTGACCGCAGGCAAAAGAGCAGGTTTTGAACGAGTTTGACCATTTGTTTTGGGACTGTTTTGACTAATATTTGACCAGCTTCAAAGGCCGAATTTGACTGTCCTAGACCGAGCTATCGAAGCGTTGATTTGACTGTGAACTATTGACTGGTTAGGGCATTGACTGTTGTTGTCTACTGCTGTTGAATTTTTACAGATTTGACTCTTCCTCATCATCTTTGACATTCGTATATTGATTTGTTTGGATATTGGATATTGACATTGGATATTGGCCAGTAAAAGTTTGACTTTGACTCTTGGATGATGTACTCTCTCTGCTGAGCATTTGAAGACAATCTAATACAAGAAAATCTGCAAGTGTTTTCCTCCTAGTGGGGTTTTTCCCTGGTCATTGACTAAATATTGTGTCTCTTGTCTCTTGGTTGTCTTTCATTGTGCATTTGTTTAATTGTTCTATCTTCTATTTCTCTACTGATATTGGATAATTGAAGAAGTGAAATTGTTAAATTGGATGTTATTGGATATTGCTGAAGCAATAGTTGCATCATAGAACAAATTGATGAAAATTAACATGGATTCATAGCTAAGGTGAAGACAAACCCAAGAGACAGAGCAAGAGCATCCATTTTCTAGCAGCTGACCAAAAAATGGAAAATCGTTTGGTAAAAATGTCTTCCTCTTTCTTCAAGGAGCATGAGAAGTTGGGTGACTCATCTAATTTTGTTGCATGGAAAATCAGGTTGGAGATCATAGTTGACATGATGTTTTGGATTTCATTCAAGGAAGAGTACCTCAGCCTCCAAAAAATGCTTCCATTGCTGTCAAAAACAAGCATAGAAAGGTGAGTTAAAAGCAAAGCAAATTATAGCTGATGGTTTACAAGATAACCTACTTGCATATCTTGGAAATTTCAGAAGGTCGAAGGACATGTATGATAAGATAGTTGGCATGTATGAAGTCAACAATTTGAATGAAATGATCTCCTTGAATGATCAACTCAAAGATACGAAGATGAACAAAGGAGAATTTGTGCAATCATACATTATGAGGATATCTCGTCTTAGAAATCAATTGCAAAGAATTGGGGAAACCACACCTAACAAGGAATCGGTGATTGTAACTCTTAGAGGCCTCCCTCCCATTTGGGAAACCTTCATTACTACTATAAGCAACAACAATAGCTTCCTGTCATTTGATGAGCTTGTTGGAAAGCTCCCTCAAGAAGAATCAAGGATGATATCTAGAGGAAGAATTCAAGGATCAAAGGAAGGAGAGCCCACTTCCAACGTTACTCAAGGAAAGAAAAAGAATGCAAAGAAAGGAAAGGGAAATCCATCTAAATCAAGAAAACCTCCTCAATCTAATTGAGATTCCAGGGATTCAAGAAGGCGAGATAGAGATGTTGAGTGCTACAATTGTCATCGAAAGGGTCACTATGCTCGAGTTTGTCACGAAAGGAGAGATTATCCAAGAAGAAACTATTCAAGGTCCTACAACAATAACTGTGGCCTCTAGAACAACAAGTCACATGAAAGAAGAAACGATAGAAGAAGGAATGGAAGAAGACGAGACTCCCCAGATGATTGTGAAGATAGCTAGCATCCTCCAAAGAGGTCAAGGAACTCTAGGTATGAAGGCAATGCTACTAACCAATCTGAATATATTCTTATTTCCGCATTATCTAGTTCATCTCCTCCGGATTCTTGGGATAGTTGGCTGGTTGATAGTGGGGCCTCTCATCACTTCTCTGGATATAAGGAGGTTCTCTCCAATTTGGTATAGAGGAGACCAATTTGAACATTATTCTTGTTGACAATACTGTGAAAATTCCACAATGGGAATCCCTACTGTAGCAATCTGATTTTATTTCTCCTACTTGTTAATTCCGATACAAATTATTTACGGTGTTACATAGTAAACATCGAAATAAATACAATTGCAGCCTTCACAACATAAATAATACTGCGGAAACAAGTACTGAGAAAGAAAGAAATACACACATATACAACGTTATTTTTGGACAATGTCCCCGGAAAAACCCAATGTGGGAAAACCGGTGCAGCAGCTGAGGGTTTGTATTATTATGCAGTAGTTTCTGAATACAAATATTTGGATGCCTTACTGGCTATCCGATACAGAGAATCTAACTGCAGAAAAGATAGAAAGAAATTATCTCACGCTGTCACCGTCGATCCGACACTGGTCCAGCCACCGAATGGCTAGCCCCACGCAGCCTCTGGGATAGTTTGCCAGAGGAAGTTTTTCTTGATCCAGGGAATACATTGCAAAGGAGGCAGAGAGAAATTCAAAGAGGCTACGCAGTGCCACGTTGGGCAGCACAAAGCTAAGGCAACGTAGAGCTACGTTGAGGCAGCACAGAGCCTCTGATGAGATTCGTAGATATGCTAAGGAGCAGTCTAGATCTAGTGCCAGGAGGCAGGGTGTGAGATTGGAGGGCCAAAGATTTGAGCCTCTTTGCAAAATCTTGAGGCTAGAGCACATCCGATGCTACAAAAATCAACACTCCCTCTTAGCGAGGAATGTGCTTAAGTGTTGCAACCTCCTGAAGCATCACTCTGACTTCTGCACCATCCCAACTGCGTTGTTGATGTTTGGCTACTGTTGCCCGCCAACTACTGCGTAGCTCTCTCTGCGTTGCATCTGTGTTGTTGCTGACTCTGCGTGATGTTGTCAACTACATCTGCACTGCTACTTTGTTCCTGCTGCCACTGCAACATCTGCAACTCCCTCTCATCTATTGTTGCTGCAACTGAGAGATGTCTATCAACTAAACCAACTGTGTTCAGATTGATGCACCTGTCCACCGATTTCTGACTGTTGCTAGCCTCTGCGTTGTCACTGAAGCCTCTACTTTGTTGCTGACTCTAAACTGTACCTGCTGTAGTGCTACCAACTCTGTTCTGCGCTGCTCAGTTCCTCACACTACTAACTACTGCATTGTCACTCTAGCACCTGACTGCACCATCTGTCACAGGTCCATCCTTGATCTCTCAACCCCGTTGTTGCCATCACGCCCAAAAACAATGTCGAAATCTACCTCTAACCCTATGCGCAGTTGCTGACTGGCTCTACGCACTCCCTGCTGGAGTGAGCAAAACTTCTCTTGGGTACTGTTGCTTCTGCGTGGGAATTTAAAATTTCTGGGCAAAAAATTCTCTGAGGTCAGAATTCCCTCAGTGTGCTCTTCTTTCCTCTTCTAGCGCTTTTTTGTCCCATCAACTGCTGTAGAAAACTGCATCCCAGCTAAAGATCTGCTCTGCGTTGAAGCTGTTGCGTTGCTACCTCTGACACTAAAAAGATCTCGATTCGGAAAATCTCCTTCTCCGTCGACTTACTCAGAGAAGTATTTTCCCATGAAAATTAGTCTTCCCGGCCAAGGGACTGCGTAGCCCTTCTAGGGTTTGATCTGCTACTTATGCAGTCCTTTAAACTCCTCCTTTTTCTCAGCGTTGGGCTCTTCCTGCTCTGCTCTCTTGCTTCACATGTGCTCTGATACCATGTGAAAAGTCCACAATGGGAATCCCTACTGCAGCAATATGATGTTATTTCTCCTACTTGTTAATTCTGACACAAGTTATATACGGTGTTACACAGTAAACATCGAAATAAATACGACTGCGGCCTTCACAACATAAATAATATTGCAGAAACAAGTACTGAGCAAGAAAGAAATAAACACACACATATACACCGTTAGTTTTGGACAATGTCCCTGGAAAAACCCAATGCGGGAAAATCAGTGCAGCAACTAAGGATTTGTATTATTATGTTGTAGTTTATGAATACAAATATTTGGATGCCTTACTGGCTATCTGATACAAAGAATCTAACTAGCAGAAAAGATAGTGAGAAATTATCTCACACTATCACTGGAGATCTGGCATTGATCCAGCCACTGAATGGCTAGCCCCACGCTGCCACTGCGCAATCACTGCGTTGGCTCTATGTCACAACTCCTAGGGACTGCGTCACTCCTTCTATTGATCAATCTGCCAACTGGCAACTCAGATCTTCAGCCCTCCAGTCTCACGCCCCAGCTCCCGGCACTAGATTTGGATTGCTCCTCAGCAGATCTGTGAATCTCCTCATAGGCTCTGCGTTGCCTCAGCGTAGCTCTGCGTTGTGCAGCCTCTCTAAACTTCTCTTTGCATCCTCTGCAATGTATTCCCCAGATCAGGAAAAACTTCCTCCAGCAAACTATCCCTGCCCCTCACTGCAAGAAATCTCTTCGATCTTCCTCTAGCAACTGCTGCACTGCTCTCTTGAGAAATCGATCTCTAGATCTCTCACTCGATGTATTTTCCAAATTCCATCAAGCTCCTTATAATCTCTCGTTGACAAATCAATGGCCAATATTAAAACATAATCAAAGGCTAATATTAACTGGGAGTTTATCCGTGTCTTTTACTAGAAGATTCACACCCGATCTAATTAATACACTTTAATTAACCGCAATTCCTAAGTTTGGACTTAGGAATACATTAAAAATGATTAATAGTTTTAATTAAATCCTCTCCAGGTGGAATTTCCCAAAACGCTTTCTGGGTATTGTGGAATGCATGTGTCTTAGCCTCTCTGCAAAATATTGAGACTAGAGCACATTCGATGCTACAAAAATCAACAAATACCACTCATCCCGTAAAGGGCTTTGGGTCTGTCAAATTCCATTTGAACTCTGGGAATCTCTCTTGCTTCATGATGTATTATATGGGTCGGGATTGAAGAAGAATATGGTTTCGATATCTGCTTTGGAGGATAAAGGAATGAGGGTGGCATTCATTAAAGGACAAGTACTTGCTTAGCCTGTCGAATCCTATATGACAAACGCCTTCACATTAGGATCTAGGTTTGAAGGACTCTATAGAGTCACTGGAAGACCTCTTCTAGCTATGGTCCATAATATAAATCTTCAAAGGGAGTTGTCACACCGAAGGCTGGCCCATCTACATTATGATGCTCTTCCAAAATTGAAAAAGTTGGTGTCCGAGATCCCCGATGTTAAAGCTCAACATGATGGAGTATGCCCTGGGTGTGCTTGTGGAAAGAAGACAAGGGGACCATTCCCATCTAGTGAAAACAATACGGAAGACATCCTTCATCTCATTCATTCTGATATATGTGGTCCAATGCCCGTGCATTCACTTGGGGGTCATCTTTATTACATCACCTTCATCGACAATTTCTCAAGAAAGAATGATGAGGCATTTGAAATGTTCAAAGAGTTCAAGGCTTTGGTTGAAAATCATACATGAAAGAAAATAAAAATCTTCAGGTCTGACGATGATGGGGAATACACCTCAAATGAATTTATAGACTTTTGCAAGAAAGAAGAAGGAGACCATTGTGCCCTACACCCTCGAACAAAATGGAGTGGCTGAGAAAAAGAACAGGTCCATTGTAGAAGTTGCTCGAGCCATGCTCCATGATCAAACACTGCCAAAGTTCCTTTGGACTGAAGCAACAAACACAACGGTATATGTTCAAAACAGGTTGCCTCATCAAGCTTTGGACAACAAGACTCCAAGGAAGTATTCATAGGTGTCAAGCCTGATATTGGTCATCTTCGGATTTTTGGCTGCCCATGGATTCTCTCAAAAATAGGGAGAAGATTACAATGATATATTTGCTCATGTGGATTGATATATAACCATCCGTTTGATAGTAGCCCTTGCCGCAAGTGAGGGATGGACTCCCCATCAAATGGATGTGAAGACGGCTTTCTTACATGGTTTGCTGCAATAAGAAGTGTACGTAGAACAACCTCCAGGATTTGAAGGTTATGACAGGAAGACCCATGTATGTCGATTGAAGAAAGCTTTGTATGGATTGACGCAAGCCCCCCGTGCTTGGTATCCTCGTGTCGACAGTTACTTGATTAAGCTGGGATTCACAAGGAGCAACGTTGATCCAAACTTGTACTTCAAAATGGTCCAAGGTATGCCTCTCATTTTGGTATTATATGTTGATGACTTATTCATGACAGGTGCATACCCTCTCATGCTAGAATGTAAGAGGAAGTTGACTTTCGAATTCGAGATGAAAGACATTGGTTTGATGCACTGTTTCCTGGGACTAGAAGTATGGCAAAAATTGGGCGAGATTTTCCTTTCAAAAGGAAAATATGTTGTGAAACTTCTAAAGAGATTTGGCATGGTTGAGTGCAAGTTCTTACCTATACCTATGGAGATGAATTTCAAGAAGCTGTGTGGAGAATTCGTTGGACCAGACCTTTCAAAACCTTCTGAGTACAGACAACTGGTTTGTAACGACCCGTTCCAAGTATAAGAAAAATAATATTGGCGTGTATATGACATATGCATATGATAGCTACACATGCATATATCGCATACACCGCACTAGTCTACATACCTACTAGTATAGAGACTACCTAAGTTAGAGTAATGAATTGAATATCAAAATGCAATTTATCTCGCTAAGATATAATAAAATATCAACAAGATACCTAACACGAATACCGCTCTATATGCATATGCATGGGAGAGCATTATTCAAGAAAATCAAAATATAATTTAGTATAAATTATATGTGAGTGGACAAATAAAATAATAATATAATTTAATTAATTATAAAGTTAATTTAATTAAGTTATAAACAAAAATAATACAATTAATCTTAAAATAATTAATCAAAGTCAATATCTCCATAAATGCCTATCATATCTAAATAAATGAATATAATATCTTCATAAATGCATATAATATCTCCATAAATGAGTAAAATATCTCCATAAATGCCTATAATATCCTCATAAATGCCAAAATATCTAAATGGATGTGAGGAGGTGGAGGAAATTTATATAAGGAGTGGAATGTGAAGGAGAGGAGGAGGCTTTGCTTTGCAAAATTTTGCATTATTGTCAAGAGGAAATATTGAGGGATTTGAACCATTTTGAAGGGGAGACTCATTGTTCTTGGAATTCTGGGCACGGGTGCAGAAGAGACATCTTCTAGGTCTAGGATTGTTTCCTAGATTGGCTGGGAGGAATCGATTGTTTCGATTACCTGTATGCTACATTCACAAGGAGAACCACAGCCCAAGAAATCATCAGTTTCATTCCAGGTATTTTTCTATGTATAAAATAGTTGCTTATGTAAGTTTAAATTCACTGTTGGTCCCATTTATTTACATTTACGCTGAAATATATGTATAGAATAAATTCATGTTAAACTGATGGTCAAAGGGTCTCTACACATGGTATCAGAGCACTGTTCAAACACTTTGGAACCTTAAAGGCTCACGTTTACTATCTCAGCCATCAGAAAATTTCCCCTCTGTTCTCTTTCTGTCTAAGAGAAACAACACTCAATAACAGAAAAACATCAATGCTTATCGTTAAGGATGCCTACAACAAGGATCTTTTTGACAAGTCAGAAGGTGTTACAGATTTGCAAGCAGACTAAAAAAAAAATGGTCTTAAACACATAACTGATTGAAGTAAAGATGAGAATCATATTATGGTTCTAATCCGTGTATACTAGGCTACTAACCTATAGAATGGAAGATCTTATGTATTCTGTTCTAGGGTCCCTTGGATGGGTGTATCATAATGAATAGGCTCAAACTTTGCCGATGGCAATGAGAGTGCTTACATCAGGATGTGTCATAGCTTGCCGAAGCTAGCAGTTATCTAAGAATCTGTAGTTGTTTCATTACCCACAAGTTTATAAGATATCCACTCAGGCCTGTCATTATCATCATCTTTGTTTCAACTTGTATTACTCATTTGTTAAGCATTTCTACCCCAGGTTACTTTCGTCTTTTTTTTTTTTAAGTTTGACCACCATTAATTATCATTATCTGCAAACTAATCTTATTGCTACAAACTAGATCTTAGCCAATGGCCATGCTCAAACAGGGGGAATGTCTTATACCATGTCACCATCTTATCCAATGGCCATGTTCAATCCTGGAGGATGTCATGTACCATAGTTTTCCTGTGAACTGTAAATAGTATTAATGGAATTAGCAGCAACAATGAAAAATAAAATTAATAACAATGGTTGTTTTGTACAGAACTATCTCTTCAAGTAAATTACATAAACTACTTTCTACTTATATATTAAATAGGAAACAATTCATTTTGATTTATCTTAACCGGAGTGGGACCAATTTCAACAAGTAGATTAGTTAACAAAAGATATTACACAAGTTTGGCACAATCCAGAGTGGTAAAACAGTTAAAATTGGAGAACCCAAAATAGGATAAATTATTAAAATCAGATATAATTATCTTAATTTAATGGGCTGGAAAGAGGGCACAATAATGATATGAAGTGGGAAAATGTATCTAAAGAGACTGCAAGAACTGCCCCTAATTCTTGTGGCCCCAGAAAATTCGTGCTTGGAAGCTGCTGTTGCACCAACTGCGTTATGACGACGAGTTAGTGGCGATGAACCGATTTTATATATATAATATATATATTACACCCGTCGCGGTGAATCCTGGTGAACCGATTTATATATATTAAAGGATTGGTTATTTATTTTATTAGTTACATTTTAGTATATATAGATGGATGGATGTACATGCCTTTTATTTATTTTGGGTAAAGTTATTATAATTTTAAAATTAATTTAAAAAAATTATATATATATATATATATATATATATATATATATAAATAAATAAATAAATGAATTGATAATAATGATAAAAATAAATAAAAAATAAAATAATAATAATAATAATTATATATATATATATAAAGGTATAATGTTATAGGTTGTGAAAAGAATTAAAGTAGAGTAAGTATAATTATATAAATACTTAAAGTTATTCATGAACAAAAACGAAAGATGTGCACTAAATCTTATTATGACACTTGAACATTTGTTACTCAGAGATGTCATTCTATGACAGCATAATAACAATTCAACGAAACGAGAATTTAAACTTATTAAATTCCAAGTATTAGTTATAGTCATAAGTAGTAGAAAGTCAATAATCCCTTCTATAACTGCATCTAGGACTGAACATTCTAGACAAATTCTACGAAACGACACTATGATCTATGAAAACCCTTGCATTTCACTCTAGAATTAGTAAGCATAGAATATCCTGCATAGGACAAGGAGGTCGCGTGGCCACCCTCCTTAACCTCGGTACCAGTAAGACCTGCCTACAGGTAAAATATCAAAAGAACTATACCCGTATGCAAGCTCAATTTTACGAAAATTATATGTAGTTAGTTTAAAAATTTACCCAATTCTCATAAATTTATTATGTATTCCAGGGAAAGTCACAATGGTAAGAACGTACCAAAGGCGGCAACACCAACGAGATGCATCGCCATCTCTAACACCTCCACCATCATCATCGCCAACACCGTCACCATCGCCACCATCTAGATCGGCATCAGCACCAGTTGCTCCAGCACCCGATCTAACTACTGTAATGCGCTCATTAGAAGCCATTCTGGAAACATTAAAAAGGTCGCAGCCGACCAGTAGCAAAGAGGAACAACCTCATCTAGAGGAAAGACATTCAGAAAAGCCTAAAGATTATGATTATAAGCCTCATAGAGAAGATATTTCTCGGGAACTGCAAAAGATTAAACTCCCGGAATTCTCAGGAGGAAGAGCTAGAGAACATGCCGAAGAATGGTTAGAAGAGATGATAAGATGCTTCGCACTAAAAGAATATTCTTCTACCTCTAAAACAAAGATCGTTATATTCCAACTCAAAGGGAATGCTTTGATTTGGTAGGGAAATCTAGAAAAACAACTACATATCACATCAGACACCGTTCCTTGGGAGTTGTTTGTAGACCGATTCCGTGCAAAATACTTACCACATTTCTTTCAAAAGCAGCAAGCACGAAACTTCCATACTCTAATCCAGGGTAATAAGACCGTGGAAGAATACGAGATAAAGTTTATGGAACTTGTGAAATATGTTCCTTATCTAAACACGAATGAACGCCAAGCCGAGCGTTTCATATATGGGTTAAATCCTCGAATCAGGGCCATGGTAAGAATGTGGAAGCTATCAACGGTAGCAGAGGCAGTTGAATGTGCACAATATGCAGAAGAACATCTGGGGATTAAAAGGGATTTCATGCCAACTGAACCATCACCGCAGGGATTTACAGAAAAGACTCCCCAAAATTTCTTTCGAGGAAATAGCTCGAGGCCACCTCCTTATGGTAACAGGTTTACTCCAAGAGGAGTAGGAGCAGGAGCTCCCATGACCATTAATACTATAGCTTCTGAATCCTCAAACATCAGTCCTTGGAAATCTCGAGGGACTGGTAATCGGGGAAGGAATGAGAGAGGAAGTAGCACCAGGGGACAGAGATCCTGGTCTAGGAATTCACAGTCAGAATCAAGGGGGCCAACCCAGGTCGATTGTTGGAAAAGGACCATCATCAAATACCCAAGGCAATCATAGAATCCATGTCATCGTCAACAACAACCAAGCAGCACATCAATCCACTGTAATGGAATCTTCAGGTACAATCAATGGGATAAAACTAAAAATCTTATTTGACACTAGCGCTACTGATAGTTTTATTTCATCATATACATTAAATAAATGTGGGTTGGCAGCTTGCAAGCAAAACGATTTTAGACAGGTAGAAATGGCTTCGGGAGAACTTCAACCAGTAGAATTAAGTGTTGAGGATTGCAAAGTCGATCTAGGAGTCTGTTCGACCAAACTAAAAGCATATGTCACAGCCCTAGGAACTTACGACCTGGTGATAGGGATGGATTGGTTAGAGTCACACCATGCATGGGTAGACTGTTTCGAGAAAACAATACTTTGCACAAATGATGAGGGAGAGACAATACAAATCCAAGGTATTAAGAGGAAAGTATCCTTACGCTTCATCTCAGCTATGCAAATGAAACGATGTTTAAGAAAAGGTTGCCAGGTGTATGCAGTTCAAGAAGTAAGCAAGGAGAAAGGACCATCCTTAGAACAGTATCCGATTCTGTCAAAATTTTCGGATATTTTTCCAAAGGAATTACCAGGACTGCCTCCTAAAAGAGAGCTAGATCTCACAATAGAATTGAAACCTGGTACGGAACCAATATCTAAAACACCTTACAGAATGACCGCTCCTGAACTTCAAAAATTACAAATACAACTGAAAGAACTATTAGATAGAGGACACATTCGACCTAGTGTTTCACCTTGGGGCGCTCCTGTAATCTTTGTCAAGAAGAAAGATGGTTCATTACGACTGTGTGTAGACTATCGAGATTTAAATCGGGCCACGGTAAAGAATAGGTATCCAATGCCTCGCATTAACGACCTTTTTTTATCAAATGCAAGGAGCTGTAGTGTTTTCAAAGATCGATCTGCGATCAGGTTATCATCAGCTAAGGATTAATGAAAGTGATGTTTCTAAGACTGCATTCTGAACTCGTTTCGAGCATTATGAATTCATTGTGGTACCATTTGGGTTGACCAATACACCTGCGGTATTCATGAACCTTATGAATAGCATTCTCCGCAAATATCTCGATCAATTTGTGCAAGTCTTCCTGGATGACATTCTCATTTACTCTAAGAATGAGAAGGAGCACGGAGAGCATCTTCGGATAATATTATCTTGCCTCAGAAAACACAAGTTATATGGAAAATTATCGAAATGCGGTTGCTTTCAAAAGGAAATCCGTTACTTAGGTCATATCATATCTGGTGAAGGGATCTCTGTAGATCTTGAAAAGGTAAACACAATCAGGGAGTGGCCGATACCTAAGAATGCACATGAAGTGCGTGGTTTTATGGGTTTAGCAGGTTACTATCGAAGGTTTGTGGAGGGATTCTCCAAAATTGCAAAGCCAATCACCACCCTCCAGCACAAAGGTGTTAGGTATGAATGGACTGAGGAATGTGATAAAGCATTTTCCAAACTTAAAAGATTATTGACTAGTGCACCCATTTTGGCGAGTCCCTGATATGGATAAAGATTTTATTGTCTGTACTGACGCATCTAAACAGGGGTTAGGTGCAGTATTAATGCAAGAAGGAGGCGTAATAGCATACACTTCAAGAAAATTAAAGCTCCATGAAGAACTTTATGCTACGCATGATTTAGAGTTAGCCGCAGTGGTTTTAGCTTTAAAGATATGGAGACACTACTTGGTTGGAAGTAACTTTGTGCTTAAAAGTGACCACCAAAGTTTACAGTATTTGTTCACCAAGAGAGACTTAAATGCTAGACAAAGACGATGGAGTGAATTCTTAAGTGAATATGATTTTGTGATTTCATATATAAAAGGGAAGGAGAATGTAGTAGCAGATGCCTTAAGTAGAAGACCTCGAATATTTTCCCTCATACCTATCAAGGTGGACTTAAGAGATCAAGTACTTGAATATCTCGTAAGAGATAGTTGGTACTTAAAAGTAAGGTTGAGGCTTGATAGAAACCATTCAAAGGAACCTAAGTTCGAAGGATATGATCTGAAAGAAGACGGAATTTTACAATTTCATGGAAGGATGTATATTCCAAATAGTGGAGATCTCCGAAACACCATCCTGAAGAAAGCCCACAGAGCAGTGTATTGTGCACATCCTGGTGTAAAGAAGATGTATGCTGACACTAAGAGACTCTTCTTCTGGTCAGGCATGAAAAACGACATTGTCCAATTTGTCGCTAAGTGTCTTGAATGTCAGCAGGTAAAAGCTGATCATTGTCACCCAGCAAGTCTCCTACAACCTCATGACATCCCTATGACCAAGTGGGAAATAATTTCTATGGATTTTATCGTTGGGCTACCCCTTACACAACAAAAGCATGATGCCATTTTGGTTGTGGTAGATAAATTAACTAAAAGCGCCCATTTTATCCCGGTAAGAGATACTTACGAAGTTGTTGATGTAGCCCGAGTATTCATAAATGAAATTATTAGATTTCATGGAGTACCTAAGAAAATCATATCAGATAGAGATCCTCGATTCACATCAAGGTTCTGGACTTGTATGCAATCAGCCTTAAGGACTCAGTTAATTTTGAGCACAACTTATCATCCTGAGACTGACAGACAAACAGAAAGGGTAAATCAAGTACTAGAAGATATGCTAAGGATGTATGTTATGGACCAACAATCGCGCTAGGAAAAGTACTTACCCTTAGTAGAATTTGCATACAACAATAGCTATCACAGTTCAATTGGGATGCCTCCATTTGAAGCATTATATGGGAGACCCTGCAGAACGTCGTTGAGTTGGGACAGGTTAAAAGACCGGGTAATAGTCGGGCCAGAATTGATCAAGGAGATGGAGGAACAGGTAAAGCTGATTAGGCAACGATTGAAAGAGGCACAGGATAGACAGAAAAGTTATGCTGATGCTCATAGGACAAATTGAAACTATGTAGTAGATCGGGTTTTCATCTGCATCAGGCCAAATAAGAGCACCATTCGGTTTGGGAAGGGGACAAAATTATCACTCCAATTTATAGGGCCGTTCGAAGTCTTGGAAAAATTTGGACCTGTCGCCTATCGTTTTGCACTGCCACCCCACTTGCACAAAATTCATAGTGTATTTCATGTATCTACCTTACGACACTATATTGCTAACAAATCTCATGATCTTCATTGGAAGGAACTGCAGGTATCGGACGAGGGAACCATTACGGTCAAACCATTACGTATTCTGGAACATAGGGTTTGACAGCTCAGGAATCGTCTGATAGACCAAGTTCAAGTCCAGTGGGACAAATATAATCCTAGATCGGCGACATGGGAAGATGCTGAGACCTTATGCCAAAAATTTCCCCAACTTATGCTAAATTTTGAGAAACTGGAAACTTTATATGTATATGACTGCTCTATTTTGATACTTGAAACTTTATTTTAAAATATCACGTAAGGATGAGTTTTACTTTGCTGGTACATGGATACCCATAAAGATAGAATGTTACTTCACTCTAGTGATACAGGATATGTGTTGTTTGTTTAACTTCACTAGTGCATGGATACCGATATGCAATATGTCTGTAATATCCCGAATGGGAAATAGACAGTAATACAAGCATACGACAATATAGAAAATGCCGGAAATAGAACATAAAGCAAATACACATAAAAATGCCAGAACGCTAAGCCATTTTATTAATCTGAGAATATATATATGGGTACAATAGATAATCAGAATAAGTGCACCTATCCTTGCTCAAGGCAAGTGAAGAACCCTCTCAGAAAACAGGAAATGGCTACTACAAGAAACTGCATCCCAGCTGCTGGAAGAAACTGCCGTAAACTGCCGCTGCTGGAATGAACTGAAGCTAGGGGCTAATCCCCTTGCCGGAATGAGCTGAAAATCGGCAGACCACCTGAACTCACCACCCCGGACAAAACCCAGAAACCATATACAAAACGGACCACCTCCGAAAATCACCCCCAGAAACCCTCCTCCTAGAAAAACGTTGTCCCTCCAGGACCAGCGCAGACACCACTGAAATAGACTGAAATGGGGCCACAACTCCTCAGGAAACTCACCAAATGATAAACGCTGAACCTCCACACCGGAATAGGCCTGAATCTCCTGCAGAAATCTCTACCACTGAACAGCTCCAACTCAAACTACGTCCTCCCTCCAAGGACTGCGCAGTCACCCAATGAAGCTCAGCTCCTCAGTAAAACTCCCAAACAAAACACCTGCAAATCTCCTGCTAAAGACTGAAGGAAAACCTTGCCCGAGTAGGCACTCGAAGTCCCCCGGGGCCAAGGGTGAGATCTCCGACCGGAGACACTCAGTCGCACTAAACAGTGCTGCAAACCGACTAAACAGCCAGCGTGCTCAAGTAGACAAAAGTCTAGCTCAATATCATCAACAATATCAATAATCCCCAAATGAGATAGCTCTCCCTCCTTTTATAACGCTGGCCCTCCTCAAAACCCTACGTGGTCCCTCTCTCTCCCACGTGCTCCTCATGGGCCTGCGCAGAAGCTTCTAGAGGCTACGTGAGCCTCCTCTCATACGTGGTGTGGACCCCCAAGGCTCCCCCTTAAGTTATGACGTTGCATCTACTAGGGAAACACTTTATTTTATTTAAGTGAGTTAGCCCCCCTTTTCTCACTTTTATTTATTAATTAACTATAGGCGGCCAAACTATACAAAATCAAATATTCCAATTAGCGGTGCTAATTAGGAATATTACAGTCTCCCCCGGCAAAATGTTGCTTGTCCTCAAGCAACTGAAGTGATGGATGCTGTAAAATCTGCTCGCTCTCCCAAGTGGCATCCTCATCCGACAAAAATTGCTTGTCCTCAAGCAACGCTTGAACAAGCCTACTCTCTAGCTGATGCTCCCCACCGATACTGCAAAATGTGCCTGGGTCCCACTGAAACCTCTCTGACCTCTGCATCACCCTGATACGAAGGGATATCTCAATGCCAGGATCCCAAAGTGACCTCTCACAGTACCAGTCAACCAATAATCCCCTCTGATCCCATCGCCACCATGGCCAATAATCGCCCAAGTCCCACGGCTCGGACTGTGCACTGCCTCTGGCTATGACTAATGCTCTAAGAGGTGAAGACCACCATAAGCATCAATGCTCCTGGGCTCCTGCTGCGTTGTACCTGTAGCTACATATGCTACCCCTCCAACTACATACCAACTCATCACCTCTCTCCAATCCACGTCATGACTCAATCCCATGTTGATCCTGCTCTCCTGAAATTGGGAAGGAGTCCTGAAGTAACGACAACTGGTGCCCTCCTGCCGACTGGGATCTGTAACATCTACTATGTCCAAGGGCCCCTGCTCCACTGTGCTCTCTACGAAGAATACCGTACCATCAAGAGGGTACCAACTCATGATCTCCCGCCAGTCCATCTTGGAGGAAGCATCTGATGTAGCAACAACAACTGCATGTGGAACATGCCGGGAAGGTTGCCGCCAACCCGTAATCATCTCCCACTGCCAAACTATCACATCTACCTCCAACATCTCCAGAGGATATGGATCTGTAGCTGCTGTCACGGTACTCGGTGTCTGTGCATCTGACTGCTCCACCTCAAAGGATGACCCCAATGCTAGCCACATATCCATCATAGGCTCAATGTGGGCACCCATCTGGACCTCACCTAAGGAAATGTCATGCCTGATGTCCATAGTATCCTCCTCTGCTGACTCAGGCTCCATCATGTGCTGCTCTAGCTGAAGCGCCA
Source organism: Pinus albicaulis (assembly GCA_034641835.2). Taxonomy (NCBI): domain Eukaryota; kingdom Viridiplantae; phylum Streptophyta; class Pinopsida; order Pinales; family Pinaceae; genus Pinus; species Pinus albicaulis. The sequence goes on along the minus strand of CM076584.1, from coordinate 1,589,259,376 downwards.
CAAGTGACTCATCACCCAGAGTATCTCCTATATAGTCCCCTGACTGCTCACCCTGCACACTGTAATACGGCTGCAATCTACTGTCATCATGCCTACATGACTGCTCTTGCTCCACAAAAGCAACCTCAACTGATCCTATGGACTCATATGAAAGAGAGTCCTCACCCTGGCATACAGAAGGAATGCCCTCCTGTTCTACCTCCGCCACCTCATCTGCATTGAATATGCCATCCATCCTCTCGATGAAGTGTCGATACAATGTCTGGACCAGACGCATGCTGGAATGCTATCTCTACTGAACCCAGTATCCTCTGCCCATGCATGATCTCAACATGCCCTGAGGGAAGAATGATGCATGTCTTCCTCATGACCCGCTCCCCAAGCGTAGGCTCAGCAATGACTAATGTGCCACCACTGCAGAGGATCATCTCATCCCCTAAATTGTGGTTGTCAACTAGCATACTGACCCAGTGCCACTGCTGAGAAGTCTCTCGCCTAGTGTGCTGAGGGCCATCCAAATATCTTGGGTGTGCCTCACGGACCCTGCTGCTCATGCCCAAAGTGCCAGAGGACAACAACCAAATTAGTTGTGCCCATGAGTGATGTAGAAGAGTGTCGGATGTGTGAGTCCCCACAGATACCATCAAGTATCGCTCCTCTGTCTCCTCATCGATCCTGGGTGAAATACCCCCAAAGGTAAGCCCCGTGTCCCTGTCTGTGAGTCTCCCTGGATGCAATACTCTAAGACCCTGCTGTGTCGCGCCGTACGCCCTCGCAAGCCACCGGTCATCCATGTACTCCTCAACATGCCACCGCACACTAAGGCATACCCCTGAATACTGCTGGATACCCCATGCTACTGCTGTACCACCCTGTAACGTCTCGTGCCCTGACTGTGTCCAAGAATTTGTCACTCCCCGCGTGCTCTCAATGTGATGTAGGGCACTCCTACTCCACAATGCAGTCCCACACACTACGGTACACCACCATGTAGCTCCATGTCCACCAGTAGTCCACTGATCACTGCTAGAGGCTCCCACACATCCGTGGATGTGATGTCCTAGAGCTGTGCCTCTACATATCGGACTACCACCAATCGGTATCGTCATGTCCACCGTCGCATCACTATACCCGCCGACAAATGGATCATTACTGCAAATCCTCCTCGAGGGGTCCGAGAAGTGAATCTCCCTGTGTGTCAGTAGTGTCACCACCACTGCTCGGCTCTGCTGCGTCCTCTGTGCCCCACACAAAGGTGAAGAATCCTTGGCCCCATACAAGGTGCCATCTAGTGGCCTGCCAATGCCACCTCCTCTGACAAGCTCCCGCTAAGGTGTGCTGACCACCCCGTGATCTCGTGTATGAATGTCATGCCAAGACAACCTAGGGAGTCTACCCATAAACTGGTTGGCCACTGGAGCTGACCCAAACTGCACATGCTCTGCTACTAGGCCAACTGTACTCTCCAAGACATAGTCAGCCGTCCTGCCTGGGAAACGATAGGTGATCCCACCTGGATCCCAATGCCAATTTGGGGTTCCTGTATTCCCCATGCATAGAAAATCCTGCTGAGCTACACTCGGATCCATCACTATCTCCATAGCCCGCTCCACCGAGTACCAACTCAAAATCTCTCGCCATCCAACCTCAACATGTGGATGCTATACCCTGTGCAACTCTGATCGTCTCATACCGCTATCCAAGTCAACATATGAGATCTGACTAGGTGGCTCTGCCTCTCTCTCTCCAATGGGAAGAGATGACCCAACAACACTGCTAGTCCCATCCATGCATGCCTGAAGGGGAATGATCTGACGCTCCAATGTGCCCTCTGATCGTACCATCAAGGAATCCAGTCGTTCCCCAATGCGGACCAACTTGGCCGCCGACTTGGCACAAGTCACTCTCATACCCTCCAGCTCCTGGTCTTGCAACAAAATGGCCTCCCGTACTGATGTGGCCTTCCCTTTCAAAACTCAAAGGTCTGCCCGAAGCTGATGATACCGCTGTCTGCGACCATCATCCAATACCTCTGTACCTGCTAGTGCCTCATCGAAGGTGGATACATCTCCTGACACTGCACCCATCTGTGTGCTGCTACCACCCGAAGACTCGGACGCGACTCCGGTCATCACCTCAATGGATGGCTCTACTGGGGTAAGCTCTACCTTCTCCCCTACCACATCAACCGACACGGCTAAGGAGGTCTCCAATGAGGGTGAATCCTGTGTCACACTAGGTGTAACCTTGGACTCCCTGCAATCCTGTGTGCCCTCATCCTCCAAGTGCGAGGTAACCATTTTAATGGTTTCCCTCTCCGATACTCGGTCAAGCTGGAAAGAGGTATCCAACTTGCCCACCCAAGCTTTTTCTGAGCGCCTGGATGACCCGTCAAATGTCGGTAGATGGAATCTGTCCACTGTGCGCTGTAAGCCCCCATCATGTGAGCGCATGTTCCCTCTGCGAAAGTTGTGAGGTCTACTATTACGCCGGAGCTGAACAAAGTCTCTGAACGAGAGAGACTCCATGAACTCCTGTCTGTATGCCTGGTACTCTGCAAAATAGTCACCCATGTGGCCCGGCTCCGGCTCTCACTGTGCTCCTGCCCCTATGTCTTCATCCAGGAAAGTGGGCATGGTAGGACGTGTGGGTGTATGTGATGCCATATGCTGAGTGGCATCATGCTCCGGTAAATGGTGGGATGTGCCTGATCCCTCACCAATCCGAAATCCCCTTGGGGTTTCCCGCTGCCTAACCTCCAGCGCAGTGAGTCTCTGTGACACATCCTGCATGTGTTGGAGGAGCGCCTCTCTAAATCTCCTCTCATCATCATCACCTGCCATCGGCTCTTTCTGCTATGTGTCTACAGACTCCTCAGAAACTGCACGGCTGCTGCAAAACCATACTGCTGCTTAACTTCAACCTCCAATTTACCCACTGAAAACTACTCAGAAAATTCCAGGAATTTGGGAAGGTGATCCTTGCCCAAAACCCAGAAAAACCCAGAAAACGTTTCTTCTAATTCCAACCTTCAAAATTTGACCCTTCATATTTTGGCCCTTTTTCCAATTTCGTTTTTGGTACTGCAACTGCTATTGCTCTCCAAAATTCCAGCAAACCTCTGTATGATCTCTTTCCCGAAGTCATAGACCACAGGCTGAGCCAGAATTATGCTCTGATACCACTGTAATATCCCGAATGGGAAATAGACAGTAATACAAGCATACGACAATATAGAAAATGCCGAAAATAGAACATAAAGCAAATACACATAAAAATGCCAGAACGCTAAGCCATTTTATTAATCTGAGAATATATATATGGGTACAATAGATAATCAGAATAAGTGCACATATCCTTGCTCAAGGCAAGTGAAGAACCCTCTCAGAAAACAGGAAATGGCTGCTACAAGAAACTGCATCCCAGCTGCTGGAAGAAACTGCCGTAAACTGCCGCTGCTGGAATGAACTGAAGCTAGGGGCTGATCCCCTTGCCGGAATGAGCTGAAAATCGGCAGACCACCTGAACTCACCACCCCGGACAAAACCCAGAAACCATATACAAAACGGACCACCTCCGAAAATCACCCCCAGAAACCCTCCTCCTAGAAAAACGCTGTCCCTCCAGGACCAGCGCAGACACCAACTGAAATAGACTGAAATGGGGCCACAACTCCTCAGGAAGCTCACCAAATGATAAACGTTGAACCTCCACACCGGAATAGGCCTGAATCTCCTGCATAAATCTCTACCACTGAACAGCTCCAACTCAAACTGCGTCCTCCCTCCAAGGACTGCGCAGTCACCCAATGAAGCTCAGCTCCCCAGCAAAACTCCCAACAAAACACCCGCAAATATCCTGCTAAAGACTGAAGAAAAACCTTGCCCGAGCAGGCACTCGAAATCCCCCGGGGCCAAGGGTGAGATCTCCGACCGGAGACACTCAGTCGCACTAAACAGTGCTGCAGACCGACTAAACAGCCAGCGTGCTCAAGTAGACAGAAGTCTAGCTCAATATCATCAACAATATCAATAATCCCCAAATGAGATAGCTCTCCCTCCTTTTATAACGCTGGCCCTCCTCAAAACCCTACGTGGTCCCTCTCTCTCCCACGTGCTCCTCATGGGCCTGCGCAGAAGCTTCTAGAGGCTACGTGAGCCTCCTCTCATACGTGGTGTGGACCCCCAAGGCTCCCCCTTAAGTTATAACGTTGCATCTACTAGGGAAACACTTTATTTTATTTAAGTGAGTTAGCCTCCCTTTTCTCACTTTTATTTATTAATTGACTATAGGCGGCAAAACTATACAAAATCAAATATTCCAATTAGCGGTGTTAATTAGGAATATTACAATGTCATTTAAATTAATATTGCAAGAATATGAAATCATAGATTACATTATAGATGAGACTATCTATCAATTCATTTCATTTTGCATCTTAATATGATTGAAGGAAAAGAAATAGAAGAGTAACTACATTTTAAATATGAAAGCGAAACATATTAGTATATAGATTGAGAATGACTAAATACAATGTATCATAGATGGAACATGTATGAACTATACAGGAATTGTATCTAGCGAAAAATTGTATTAAATATATAGATGCATATGTGTAATGTGTGTACGAGTGTTTACATTGTAGAGTGTGTATAAAGAGATTACTTTGCAGAACACATCGTTACCGAAACAATCTATGTGATGACAGAATTCCAAGAACAGTTGAGCCTCCATGAGATTCCATGATAGGGTGTTGACCCTGGTCCTAATAGGAGGGGTGGAGGTGTTGCCCACCGTTTATCCTCCAAAACCTGGAGTCATGGGAGGACTGTGCGAGTCACGCTCCCCTAGACGTGTGATGATGACTGTCGGATGCCTACAAATAAATCAAGTCAACATAATCGACACTGCTACCCTTAAGGTCTATGAATGGATCAGTAAAACTGATGCCATGGCATATGCCTGTAGAGGATGGATAGGATGGGAGCGGAAGAGATTAGGAAGGATAGGATGATTCTAGAATAGCTTGGAGACTCAGTCAAGATGGGAAGTAACAATTAAATTACTAATATATACTTATTCAAACAGAAAGTCAATCTTAAATTACAAGCCTTATACAATCGCCCTAATCTCTAAAACGCAATTATTAATATGATTATATAAAACCCTAACTTCGGGACGAAGTTTTCCGAAGGGAGGAAGTATGTAATGACCCGTTCCAAGTATAAGCAAAATAATATTAGCGTGTATATGACATACGCATATGATAGCTACAAATGCATATATCGCATACACCGCACTAGTATACATACCTACTAGTATAGAGACTACCTAAGTTAGAGTAATGAATTGAATATCACAATGCAATTTATCTCGCCAAGATATAATAAAATATCAACAAGATACTTAACACGTATACCGCTCTATATGCATATGCATGGGAGAGCATTATTCAAGAAAATCAAAACATAATTTAGTATAAATTATATGTGAGTGGACCAATAAAATAATAATATAATTTAATTAATTATAAAGTTAATTTAATTAAGTTATAAACAAAAATAATACAATTAATCTTAAAATAATTAATCAAAGTCAATATCTCCATAAATGTCTATCATATCTAAATAAATGAATATAATAGCTCCATAAATGCATATAATATCTCCATAAATGAGTAAAATATCTCCATAAATGCCTATAATATCCTCATAAATGCCAAAAATATCTAAATGGATGTGAGGAGGTGGAGGAAATTTATATAAGGAGTGGAATGTGAAGGAGAGGAGGAGGCTTTGCTTCGCAAAATTCTGCATTATTGTCAAGAGGAAATATTGAGGGATTTGAACCGTTTTGAAGGGGAGACTCATTGTTCTTGGAATTCTAGGCACGGGGGCAGAAGAGGTATCTTCTGAGTCTAGGATTGTTTCCTAGATTGGCTGGGAGGAATCAATTGTTTCGGTAACCTGTCCGCTGCATTCACAAGGAGAACCACAGCCCAAGAAATCATCAGTTTCATTCCAGGTATTTTTCTATGTATAAAATAATTGCTTATGTAAGTTTAAATTCACTGCTGGTCCCATTTATTTACATTTATGCTGAAATATATGCATAGAATAAATTCATGTTAAACTGATGGTCAAAGGGTCTCTACATGGTTTGTGCTCTGATGTTTCTCATGAATACTCGCCCCAATAAATGTTTTGCAGTTAACACCTTGAGCTAGTTTATGACTGAGCCTCACCATGTACATTGGGTTGTTGCCAAGCATGTATTGAGATATCTACATGGGACTATTAACGTTGTACTAAGATATGTCATTAGAGATGTTAGACTACATGGATATACATATGCAGATTGGGCTGCTAATGTTGTCGACAAGAAGAGTAATTATGGATGTTGTTTTAGTCTAGGATCTGCCATGATATCATGGATGAGCAGGAAGCAAAATCCCGTAGCCCGTAGCACTGTTGAGGCCGAGTATATTGCAGCTAGCCATGCGAGTTGTGAAGCAGTTTGGTTGAGGAAGATTTTTGGAGAGCTATTTGAGAGGGTTATGGATAGGACAATCATCTATTGCGACAACAAGAGTGGGATTCGTTTGTCAAAGAATCTTGTGGTTCACGAAAAGTCCAAGCATATCGAGATCAGATATCATTACATCCGTGACATGGGGAAGAGAGGAGCCGTGAGACTCCTTCACATTTTGATAGATGAGCAAATAGTCGACATCCTCACCAAGGCTTTGTTGAAAGGGAAGTTATTGGTCTTCAGAGAGCAGCTTGGACTAGTTGAGATGACCCTTTCAAATAAGGGTCTGGGATGATCAAGAAGACTGAGAAGTGCTCTTCTCCGTTTGTTGAGCTTCCACTTTGTGGAATGGAGCTATAGGGCTCTTGGGGATGAGAGACCTCTGACCGATAGGATGTTGAGCCTTGAGATCTCCCCTAGTTAGATTATGCCCCAGTTAGCATCCTGCCCACTCTATGGGATAACCTCTCCCATCTGGCCATTGTGTTGAGGCACTTGGGATAGAGTGTGATCCCTACCCCTTGCAATAGGTGGATCTCGCCCAAGTTGGTGGATGCATGTGTTCTACCATCTGACTCTTTAGGGTTAAGATGGATGCTCAGGGACAATAGGGTAGAGTGTGATCCTTACATTGATCTCACCTATTGTCGGGGACTTTGGGATAGAGTGTGATCCCTACGCTTGGGGTAGGTTGGTCTTGCCCATTTGTCTTTGGTTCTAAATCGTAGCTATGGCTCCCCGATGATGTTGATGATGATGATGATTCTGCGTGATAGTAGAGTCTCCCCGATGGTGATAAAGGCAGGGTGGTAGCTATAGCTCCCCTGCAGCATTTTTTCTTCTTTAGATTCGATAATGTTCAACATGAGATGAGCAGAGATGGTACATGATGACAAGATGACATGATGATCATTAAAAAGATATTGACAAGTGGAATTCTCCCTAGTTGAGAGGGAGCATTAAATTATACAACTAAGGTCAAATTCCACTTTGGACAGCACATTTCATGAAAATAACCATTGCATTAAATTTGTCTTTTCGAGAGGACCAAAATCGACCTAAAGATCACTCAAATCGGTCAAGGAAAAGTGCGTTTTTGAATTAAAACCCACTCATGTGCAAACTGTCAAGGTCGGCTACAATTACATGTAGGCTCAAGAAGCCCAAAGGACGTGTCTTTTGCCCAAAGGATGTTTCTTTTCACCCACATGAATTTGTATAAATACAAGAGAACTCAAGCATCATTCGGCACTTCATCAACTCACATCACATCTTGTCTCTCCTATTCTTATTGGTTCATACAGCTCAGATTGGAAGGATTTCTCTCTCTCTCTTGCGAAGGACAGGTGGTAATTTCTGATTGGGTCGAGTTGCAGGAAAATTGCAGATCTGTTGCAGGGAGTTGACCAGGATGAAATAGACATCATTTGACTTCGATTTTGGCTGGAAAATTTTAATTTTTGCAGGCCGCATTAAAAGACGCTAAAATCGAGGAATTCTGAGCAATTTGATTGTCGTTGACTTTCTGGTTTGAACCCAGAAAATTGCAGGTATGTTGCAGGTTTGACCAGCGTTGACTAGGGGTGTTTTGACCTCATTTTGTTGCGATTTTTCCACCAAAATTTTGATCTTTGCAGGCTGCATCTATTGGCACATAAACCGAGAAGTTGTGGGCACATTAACTGAGGTTGACCGCAGGCAAAAGAGAAGGCTGTTTTGAATGAATTTGACCATCTATTTTGGGATTGTTTTGACTAATATTTGACCAGCTTCAAAGGCTGAATTTGAATGTCGTAGACCGAGCTACTGAAGGATTGATTTGACTATGAATTGTTGACTAGTTAGGGCATTGACTGTTGTTGTCTATTGCTATTGACTTTTTGCAGATTTGGCAGTTGACCAGATTTGAATCTTTCTCGTCTTCTTTGACATTGGTATATTGATTTGTTTGGATATTAGATATTGGCTAGTAAAAGTTTGACTTTAACTCTTGGATGATGTACTGTAATATCCCCAAAGGGAAATAACCAGTAACTCTCTCTGCTGAACATTTGAATACAATCTAATAGAAGAAGATTTGCAAGGGTTTTCCCCCTAGTGGGTTTTTTCCCTTGTCATTGACCAAATATTGTGTCTCTTGTCTCTTGGTTGTCTTTCATTGTGCATCTGTTTAATTGTTCTATCTTATATTGCTCTACTGCTATTGGATAACTGAAGAAGTGAAATTGTTAAATCGGATGTTATTGGATATTACTGAAGTAATAGTCACAGCATAGAACAAATTGATGAAAAATTAACAAGGCTCACCAAGTATGCACACTTCAAAGGAATAAAGAGATTAGATTCAGCAAAACAAATCACGGAGATATTTTGCAAAAATGTCTACAAATCACATGGATTTCCCAAAGTCATTGTTAGCGATAGACGCACCAAATTTAAATGGAATTTCTAGAAGGAATCCTTCAAACAGATTGGAACATACCTCAACATGAGCTTAGGTTATCATCCTCAAACAGGCGTTCAAATAGAAATTGTCAATAAATATTTAGAAGCTTACAGTCGTTGTTATGCAATAGACAAACAAAATAAGTGGGCTCAATGGTTACACCTCGTTGAATGGTGGTACAATTCCACTTATCACACTTTAGCAAAATGACCCCATTCCAAGCTTTGTACGGCTATGAGCCTCCTAAATGGAAATACTTTGCAATTATCGAGACAAAATTTCCAACAGTTAAAGATCGGTTAGAAGAAACCCAAAAAGTCTTTCAAACACCAAAGGAAAATCTAAATATTGCAAGAAATCACATGAAGCAGCAAGCTAACCAAAAGAGAACACAGAGAGAATTTAAGGTTGGAGAATGGATATTTGTTAAACTTCGGCCTTACAAGCAATGGTCCTTAAAGCAAAAGGGAAAAAACAAATTGGCACCAAAGTTCTATGGACTATACCGGATTACAAAAAGATCATCCAAGTAGCATACAACTAAAGTCTCCCTGATATAAGTCATGTTCACAATGTTTTCCATGTATCTTGCCTTAAGAAATCACTAAGAGACACCAAGTGGCGCAGACAACACTCCTGACATTAGATTACGAAGGTAAGATCATTTTAGAACCAGAAGGAATCATCACCACCAAGGGAAAGAAATTGCAATCACAACTAATCAAAGAATACCTTGTCAAGAGGAAGAACCTACCAGTAGAAGAAGCCTCGTGGAAGACATAAAGTGTTTCGTCAACAACACCCGTCATTACGTATGCTTTGAGGACAAAACATCTTTTCGAAAAGAAGGAAATGTTATGCAAAAGATTAAATATGTGTAATTATGGTCAAATTAGGAAGAAGGACACAATCAAAAGATCATGCCCCTTCACGAAAAGGCACCCAAGGCCATATTTCAGCCAGGGGCCCTCTCTGTAAAAATCATCATTCAGTCTTCATATAATAAATTATATATATTATTTCTTATTAACTGGAGTTGTTTATTTCAGTTTTAGACCAAGTTTCAGGTTTGATTGTTTCAGAAAAAACATCCCAAGCATCACTACATTCATCTAGCAGACTTCTTCATATTATAAACAGCTTCTCAATCTTATTTAATACCCAATTTTTAAACTTTTATCCTATTGTACACTCACTTTCCACCCCCAATTGTGCTGAAAGGAAGAATCTACAATCAAGTGACAATAAGATATATCATACAGATACTTACGATCAGCAAAACGATGAATAAACAGGCTGGGGTCAACTGGCTTTTGAATGATTGGATGTTGCTCAAGTCTCAATAATTTGCAAAGTTGCAAAAACACAGCACCTAGCACATAGCTGAAACAATATTGAAACATTAGTTACATAGCAATACATAGAAGTCTACAATATACAACAAAAAGCATACAACATTGTAAATATGCAAAGCCTGCATGAGACCTTAAGCATCCATAGTGATATAAACTGTATCGAAATAGTGTGCTTAAATATGTAACTCTCTCCCAACAAGTCAGCAATACAAATGAAAACAAAATTTTATTATCTATCTTAATTCTTAATAGCAATGTTGCGAACATCGGCATCGGGATAAAACTGGCAAGGGTCCGAAAAACCAAAAAATTGTAAAAATCAGGAAAATATTGGTAAAAATCGGCAAACATCGTCAAAATTAAGATACCATAACAATATTTTTAAAAATCGGCGAACATTGGCTAGGCCAAAAAATCGTGATTTTGAGATAAAATCGGGATGTTATCGAGATGTTCACAACACTGCTCAATAGGACATAGTTTTGCCGCCATCAAAACATTTGAAATTTGAATGTCTAAATGCTTATAATTACATAACTGGAATTTTAAAGTAGGGTTAAGTCAACGTACACATTTATTTGCAACACATCTGAAAAATCAATGAGCAGAAATGGTTTTTGTTCTTGCCTGCACAAATAAAATGCACATGTTCATTTAAAATATGTATGAAAGGATAGTGAACTAGCACTCCTAAGCTAAACAAAAAGGAAGCATGGAACATAATGAACATTAATTAGAAGACTTAAAACAATTCCGAGGATCTGCCAATACGCACCCAGTTATTAGTTCTTCACATACAAATTAGAATTTGATAAGAAATTAAGAATTTCTCCAGTATTAGCCTTCTGACTCAAATTTCAAAAACAGTACTTACTTTGTATAAAAATAAATGTATTAATATCATAGATAAAATAATTGTAATCGTTAAGGAACACAGATTAAATCAGCAATAACAGGAAAGTAATCAGAATAATTGAGACCAATTGGCCAATCTTGGCACTCTTTAGTATTCAACAAAATAATCAGGATTATGCCAAAATATTCATTTCGTTGATTGGATCACAATTAATCCGGATCAATTCGATTGAATGGAGATCGCTTTATCTATATTAATATGTTGCCATGCCTATCTTTTTAGTATAGATACTTCCACGAAGACAATGTTTGATTGAGATGAGAAAACCAACAAAGGCATCTCAGCATAGTGCCCAAATTGCTGCAGGTTGAGAAATCTCTCAAGGTCAGTAAATTATTATCTCGAAGGAATGTAAGGAAATAAGTGCCGAACTCATATAAGTGTGTTGAGGTTTGATGGACTTTGTAATAATTGTAGAGCATTAAAGTAACACTGATGCTGGTCAAGGTGGTAGGTGCCAGTGGAGTTATCAGTAACACAGGAGGCACAATTGAATGTTCTTACGCATGAAATCTTCAAACACTTTCGAAGAACCTTGCCAAGGTTGGTGCACTCAGGCAAGGACTGTCTGGCTAACACTCTGCATATTCAATGTCTGATTGTGGTTGGGGATTCAAGAAAGATCAAACTTAATGGATACTTGGCACGTTGCATGGATGATGAATTCCACTATATATCCTTTGGTGTTAGGCAACTGCTCCCATGTGTTATGTCACATGCCCCATATTTATTCCAGCTGTAATTATAAATCGGCACCGCTGAGTTCACACAATCACAGAGTGATTAAGGCTATGGCGACAGCACTGGTTCACTAGTGTCTCTGGTATTTTAGTCTGCATCTTTGATTTCCATCCCTTGGTTCAGTTCTTCGCACTAGGGATTAGTGGCTCTGTGCAGGAAATTTTCCAGGTAAGAGGCTGTTATCATTTTGTTTTGTTTTCGGGAGTAACACAGAACCAGGCATTAGTATAGCTTTCAGCCCTGCATTTGTCGTGGCCTTGTCTCAAATTGTTTGGGTTTTGTTATCTATGGGACAATCCCTGTACTGTTTTGGGGTTCTGATCTGGTCAATTAGAAATTAGTCACCTCATCTTCTCTAGGTAGACAACCTGGAACTCTTAATCAGTGTTGACATTGGCAGAGAGGAACAGTTGCTACAGAAGTCACCTTCTGCGGTGACAGAAAAAAGGGGCTTTTGGTTATGGATCAGCACTCTCCCATCTCTCTTTGAGCATCTCCCTGAGCATTATTCTGCTTGTGGTCTACTCCATTCCTTTCTTATGGATTCAGGGGAGGACATTCAGCAAAAAGTCATGAGGCAGGAAGGGACAAATTGAAGGTAATAACGCCTCAATCCAAATGTTGTTTAAGATAATTCATAAGCAGGAGACAAGTACTTCAGAGCAACAGAAAATAGTTATGGGGATAATGGTGCAGCAAAAGAGGCACATTAGCAAATTGGAGGCAGAATGCAGCACTCTTCGCAACATCATTCTCAAGCTCACACAAGGGAAGCACGTTAGTCCCTCCCATAGGTGAATTTCATTGCAGACCTGTTCAGATAGACCTTTGTCCACCAGCTCCCTGTTGATTTCTAGTAGCATCGGATGTGCTCTAGCCTCAAGAATTTGCAGGGAGGCTAGGACATATGCATTCTCCAAAACCCAGAATTCATTTTGGGAAATTCCACCCAGAGACAGTTTAATTAAAATAATTAATTATTTTTAATGGATGCCTAAGAGTAAACTTAGGAAATTAAAATAATTAAAGGGTATTAATTAAACTGGGTGTGAATCTTCTAGAAAAGATGGAGAACGAGTCAAGATGATTTGAACCATTGATTAGGATCTAATCTGGGCCGTTGAAAGTTCAACAAAAAGATTATAAGAAGGAGCTCGATGGGAACTTGGAGAACACATCAGGCAAATACTCAGTTGCCTAAGCAGATCGATTTTCTCACTGGATGAAGTTCAGCAAGAGAAAACCGAATCAGAGGGTGAGTTGCAGGTGAGAGAGAGAGGGTATCACCAATAGTCGAGAGTGCAAGAAGCGGCAGGAAGAGGCAGCGCAGAAGAGGGACGCAAATCACCAACGCAGAGGCAGTGTGTAATATCCCGTTTCGGGGATATCTCTAAAACACGGCAAACTCCAACCAGAGATGGACTGGGAGGGCATTTACCAGATATTCTACCTCTGGAAAGAGGACGAGATCCGAAGGCTACCTGGCCCTTTCCAGACTCTATCTAAGAGTGATAAACACACCAAGTGGTATAGAACTAGAATGCTCAAGAATATATAAAAATAACAGTGCAGCAGACATATAATAGCATAGAAAGAATGTACGACAACTCATCAGAAATATAGAGAGGAAATGCTAAGCCATTTTATTAAACCGAGAAATATAATGAAGTACAATAGGTGATCAGAGTGATGGCACCTAAACTTGCTCAAGGCAAGAGAAGAAATACTCTCAGAATACACCAGAAATGGCTGCTCTCTGAACTGCGTCCCAGCTGCTGGAAAACTGTCGTGTAGCTGCTACCACTGAAATGAACTGATAACTAGGGGCTGCTCCCCTTGCCAGAATGAACTGAAAATCTGGAATCCTCCTCTACTCACCAATCCCGACAAAACCCAGAAACCATATCAGAAATGGCCGACCTCCGAAAAACACCCCCTTGGGGAATTACACTGGCCTCCAAGGCTCTGCGCAGAGGCTAAATGAGAATGACTGAAATACCGCCTCAAACTCCACCAAAATCCTCCCACAGGCAAAGGCTAGTCCTCTGCTCAAAATCTCGGCTCAATCTCCTGCAAAAATCCCGATCCAGAGCACCTCCAAAATGGACTGCGTCCTCTCTCCCAGTGACTGCGCAGTCTCTATGAAAGCCCAGCCCCGCAACAAACCCAAACACCAAAACCTCTCACAAAATACTGACGAAATAACCTTGCCCGAGCAGGCACTCGAAGTCCCCTAGGGCTAAGGGCGAGATCTCCGACCGGAGACACTCAATGCACTAAACAGTGCTGCAAACAGGCTAAACAGCCAGCGTGCTCAAGAAGAAAAAACTTCTAGCTCAATATCATCAACAATAGAATGAATCAAAAGAGAAGGCTCCTCCCTCTTTTATAACGTTGGCCTTCCTCCAATCCCAAGGCCATCTCCTCAACGTAGCCTCCATCTCTTGCCACGTGTCCAACCTCTTCTGCGCAGAAGCTTCTAGAGCTAACGTAGGCCTCCTCTCTACGTGGTGCTTGGCCCCCCTTTGGCTCCCCCTTAAGTCACAACGTTGTGCTACTAGGAGGGTGTTTTATTTCACTTAAGTGAGTTAGACCCTCCCCACTCACTTTTTATTTATTTATAAACTATAGACGACAAAACTAAACAAAATCGAATATTCCAATAGCTGTCGCTAATTAGGAATATTACAGTCTCCCCCGGCAAATTGTTGCTTGTCCTCAAGCAACTGAAGTGATGGATGGTGCAAAATCTTCTCACTCTCCCAAGTGGCATCCTCATCCGGCAAATTCTTCCACCTCACCAAGAATTCCCGGACTGTCCTGCTCCGTAGCTGCCTCTCCCTGGTATCAATAATAGCCTCTGGCTGCAACACCAAGTGCCCCTCATCATCCGTGAGTGGTAGCTCCTCTGTCACTGTCACCTTCTGCCCCAGCGCCTTCTTCAGGCATGATACATGAAAAACGTTGTGGATCTTGCTACCTTGGCGCAGCTCCAACTCATACGCAACCTGCCTAATCTTGCGTATCACCCTGTATGGCTTGTAGAAGCGAGGCTTGAGCTTCTCAGCTCCCTTCTGCTTCAGTGATGACTGTCGGTATGGTTGTAATCGTAGGTAGACCAAGTCCCCTACCTCAAACTGTCTCTCCACCCAACCTCTGTCGGCATATAGCTTCTGCTGGTTTTGTGCTGTAGCCATATTGTCCTTGAGAGCTTGGAGGATGTCCTGACTCTCTTGGATCAAAATCTTGGCTCTGGGAGCCTTGCTAGCACCGAACATCACATCAACAAAAGATAAGGAATGATACCCATACAAAGCATAAAACGGTGACATACCAATGGACATCTGATGTGTTGTGTTGTAGCAGTACTCCCACAAATGCAACCATCTCAACCACGCTCGCTGCTGCCCACTGACATAGTTACGCAAGTAGCCCTCCAGCCACTTGTTAACTATCTCCGTCTGTCCATCCGTCTGTGGGTGGTAATTGGTACTCGGTGTCCACTGTGTCCCCACCAGCCTGAAAAGCTCCTGCCAAAATCCGCCCATGAAGCAGCTGTCCCTGTCACTGATGATGGTCTTAGGAAGACCGTGCAGCCTGAAAACCTCTCTGAAGAACAGCTTGGCCACCTGTGCTGCTGTGTAATGCGCGGATATGGCGAAAAAGTGCGCATACTTTGTCAGCCGATCAACGACGACAAAGACACAATCCTTGCCCTGCACCATGGGAAACCCTGTGATGAAGTCCATCGATATGCTCTCCCATTTTCCCTCGGAAATGGGAAGAGGCTGCAACAATCCTACGGGATGGCTCATCTCCCCCTTGTTCCTCTGACAAACATTGCACTCCCTGATGCGCTGGAGTACGTCCTCCTTGAAGCCCTTCCATGAGAACTTCTCTCTAATGGCCCTGTAGGTTTTGGTAAACCCCTGATGGCCTGCCAATGGAGAATCATGTGATGCCTGGAGTATCTTCTTCTTAAGCTGAGACCCCTCAGTCAAGAAGATCATAAGAATATTCTGTCCCTGTAGTAGATGATCTCATCAACCACCTTGTACCTGTCATCCGCCACCTATCCATCCAGCGCCTCACATGCAAATTTGTCCTTAGAGTAATCCACTAAAATTCTAGCCCTCCAATCTATATCCAAGCTCATAAGAGGTAACATGGCTGGTCTACGTGAAAGGGAATTTGCTACCACGTTATTCTTACCCTTGACATATTCAATGTCAAAGTCATATGCTTGGATCTTACTGATCCACTTATGTTGCCTCTCCTGTAGCTGCTTCTGCTCCAAAAAAAACCTGAGGTTGTTGTGATCAGTCCTCACCCTGAACATGTTCCCTACCAAATACTGCCGGAATTTGGCCAAGGCATGCATAATGGCCAACATCTCCTTGTCGTATCTAGAATAAAACCTCTCGTGTGGAAGGAGATTATGGCTCTCAAAGGCTATAGGGTGTCCCCCCTGCATCAATACTGCGTTGATCCCCTCTCCCGACGCATCACACTCCAAGACGAATGGCTGTGTAAAATCTGGCAATGCAAGCACTGGACAGCTACTCATCACCTCCTTGAGCCTATCAAAGGCTCGCTACACTGTATCCGACCAACTGAATGCCCCCTTCTTCGTCAGATCTGTAAGGGGTGTAGCAAGCTATGAGAAACCTTTGACGAACTTCTTGTAATAAGTACATATGCCAATGAACCCTTGATGTTCCGTCACGTTCCTCGGCTCTGGCCAATCTTTGATGGCCCTAATCTTCTCCTCATGGAACCTCACTCTATCCACTCCAATAATGTGGCCCAAATACAACATCTCTGTCATCCCAAACTCACACTTGGAGAGCTTAGCATAGAATTGTTACTCTTCCAAGATGTGTATTATTGCCTCTATACGCTGGAGATGCTCCTCCCAAGTCCTGCTATATATGAGTATGTCATCAAATAATACCAGTACAAACTTCCTCAGATGACTACGGAAGATATGATTCATGTAAGACTGAAAAGTATCTAGTGCATTGGTTAGCCCAAAAGGCATAACCAAAAACTCAAAGTGCCCATAATGACACCTGAAGGCGGTCTTGGGAATGTCCTGTTCCCTCACACGAATCTGATGGTACCCTGATCTCAAATCAATCTTCGAGAAGAACTTGGCTCCCCTCATCTCATCCATCAAATCATCGATCCTGGGTATAAGGTACCATTTCTTTAGGGTCTTCTTGTTCAGGGCCCAGTAATCAATGCACATCCTCAAGGTGTCGTCCTTCTTCTTTACCAACACTACAGAAGAAGCAAACAAACTCGTGCTCGGTCTGATGTGTCCAAGAGCCAGAAACTCCTGGATGGCTCGCTCAATCTCATCCTAATAGGCTTTTGGATGCCTATAGGGGGTAGTGGTAACTGCTTGAATGCCCTGCTCAAGCTCAAAGGTGTGCTCAAACCCTTAGTCCGGTGGCCGACCTGGTGGGATATCCCCAAACACTGCATCATACCTGTCAAGGATGGCCTGTATATCCGGATGAACTACTCGACCGGTGGTCTCTGCCTCTAATGCCCGCAACTCAACTACCCACTATATGTCTCCCTTCTAGAAATATTCCTCAATCCGGTGTGCTGAAACTGTCTGAGGTGGGTAAGTGTGCATCCTGCGGATCTTCTCATGCTTCCCGGTCTTCTTATCATCCCACTCCATCTCTAAGGCCTCCCAATCCATGGTGACCTTCCCCAAAGTAATAAACCACTGAACACCCAATACCACATTGGTATCTAGTATGTTGACCACGAAAAAGTGATCGGTCATGGTGTAGGTACCCATCGTCACTGCCAACTCTGGAACATACTAGGCACACTGCATCGTATGGGCTCCTGGGACCAAGACTGAAAATCCGTCAAAGCTATCAGTCGGTATACCCCTCTGCTCGACCATCTGTGCATCAATGAAGTTGTGGGTTTCCCCACTGTCAAACAAAACTAGCACTCGCTGGCCATGTATTGTCCCTCATACGTGCAGCGTCAAATACTTGGGAACTCCTCACAAGGCTGCAAGGGTCCCTCCTATGGGTGCAAAAGCTGCACCTCCTGTCCCTGGAGGTGGAGATGGCAACTGATCCTGGGCCGACTGACTATCTCCTGCCTCCTCATCCTCCTCCTCATCCTCTTCCCCGCTATCATCGGAGAAGAACTCAATAAGTGTGCTTTTCCAGCAGCACATCTATGCCCTGGTGCCCATGGCTCCTGACAAGTGAAGCACATCCGCTTCTTCCTCAACTCCCTCCTAGCATCATCATCTATCTGTGCCCGTCCCGGATTCCCCTTTGGAGGCGGAATCCTCACATCCTTCCCCTTGGGCTAGAAACCCTGTCTCTGGGGGTAAGGTGTATGAGTCCTGGGCAATGCATCCTGTAAGTCTCGGGTCCTGCTAATATCATCCTGAAGTGTAGCTGGTCTAGTAGTTATAACTAGACCCCGAAGTGGCTCTGCTAACCCCTCCACAAACATATATATCATCCATGTTGTGGATAGATCTGGAACCATCACTAAAACCCTCAAGAAATCTGCAATGTATGTCTCAGGGCTCCCCGTCTACTTGAGCCTCGTTAGCTCAACAAAGTGTTGTTCTGGATCCCTCCGGTCAAATTTCTCCATCAACCTCCTGGTAAACTCGGCATATGTCATCACTGTAGAATTCCTGAGTGTGACCATCCCATGGAACCACCAGTCATGGGCCTCACCATCCAAATGTAATGTCGCCACCTTGATGGCCTCCGTCTCTGACATCTGGTTAAGCTGGAAATAGATGTCCAGCTTCTCCACCCAAGACTTTGCCGAACTGTTTGATGAGCCATCAAATGTAGGCAAATGGAATCTGCTAGATGTGCGGTCGGTATCTCCATCATGATAATGTCGGTGCCCTCTATGATGGTCATGGGGTCTACTGTCCCGTTGGATTTGAACAAAATCCCGGAATAAGAGAGCATCCCTGAACTCCTACCCATAGGCCTGATACTCTACAAAATACTCACCCATGTGTCCAGGCTCTGCCTCCTGTTGTGCTCCTGCCCCTGTGTCGACTCCCAAGAAAGCGGTCATGGTAGAGTGAGTAGGTGCACGTGAAGCCATCGGCTAAGGAGTATCATGCTGAGCAGCACCATGCTACGGTAAATGATGAGATGTACCTAATCCCTCTCCTACTTGAAAAACTCGTGGGGTATCACGCTGTCTAGCCTCTACAGCAGTGAATCTCTGACCTATCACCTCAATCTATCTAGCTAAATCCTGCACCGACTTGAGGAGTGCCTCCCCAAACTGTTTGGCCTCTGTGTCATCTGCCATTGGCCCTCTCTGCTCTGAATCTAATACAGGCTCCTCCTGCTCTGCATCTGTCACAGGCTCTCTCTCCTGCTCTGTGTCCACTACCCGAACACAGTCTCCCTCTTCGTAGGTGTTCTCCAACCTACGCTCACGGTCTCTGTACTTCCTGCCTCTATAACAAATATAGGGTCTCTTCCCCAGTGTCATAGACCAGAGGCTGAGCCAGAAATATGCTCTGAGACCACTGTAATATCTCGTTTCGGGGATATCTCTAAAACACGGCAAACTCCAACCAGAGATGGACTGGGAGGGCATTTACCGGATATGCCACCTCTAAAAAGAGTATGAGATCCGGAGGCTACTTGGCCCTTTCCAGACTCTATCTAAGAGTGAAAGATAAACACACCAAGTAGTATAGAACTAGAATGCTCAAGAATATATAAAAACAACATTGCAGCAGACATATAATAGCATAAAAAGAATGTACGAAAACTCATCCAGAGTTATAGAGAGGAAATTCTAAGCCATTTTATTAAACTGAGAAATATAATGAATTACAATAGGTGATCATAGTGATGGCACCTAAACTTGCTCAAGACAAGAGAAGAAATACTCTCAGGATACACCCGAAATGGCTACTCTCTGAACTGCGTCCTAGCTGCTGGAAAACTGTCGTGTAGCTACTACTGCTAGAATGAACTGAAGATTAGGTGTTTTTCCCCTTGCCAAAATGAGCTGAAAATATGGGAATCTCCTCTACTCACCAATCCTGACAAAACCCAGAAACCATATCAAAAATGGCCGACCTTCGAAAAACACCCCATTGGGGAAATACGCTGGCCTCCAAGGCTCTGCACAGACGCTAAATGAGAATGACTGAAACACCACCTCAAACTCCACCAAAATCCTCCCAAAGGCAAATTTTGATCCTCTGCTCAAAATATCAGATCAATCTCCTACAAAAATCCCGATCTGGAACACCTCTAAGATGGATTGCGTCCTCCCTCTCAGTGACTACATAGTCTCTACGAATGCCCAGCTGCACAAAAAACCTAAACACCAAAACCTCTCACAAAATACTGAATAAATAACCTTTCCCAAGTAGGCACTCGAATTCCCCTAGGGCTAAGGGCGAGATCTCCGACCAGAGACACTCAATGCACTAAACAGTGTTACAGACAGGCTAAATAGCCAATGTGCTCAAGAAGTCAAAATGACCAGCTCAATATCATCAAAAACAGAATGAATCAAATGAGAAGGAACCTCCCTCTTTTATAACGTTGGCCTTCCTCCAACCCTAAGGCTTATCTCCTTAATGTATCCTCCCTCTCTTGCCACGTGCTCATCCTCTCTTGTGCAGTAGCTTCTAGAGCATACGTGGGCCCCTTCTCTACGTGGTGGTTGGCTGCCCTTGGCTCCCCGTTAAGTCACAACGTTGTGCTACTAGGAGGGTATTTTATTTCACTTAAGTGAGTTAGACCCTCTCCACTCACTTTTTATTTATTTATAAACTATAGATGGCAAAACTGAACAAAATCGAATATTCCAATTAGCTGTCACTAATTAGGAATATTACACAGTGACGCAATGGGGCTAGCGTGAGGGCAGTAGGTCCTCTCAGGGGTCAAAAATTCACTATGGAGCGTGAGAAATTTGTTTGTAAATTTCTCTTAGTGATTCATCTTCTATTCTGCTATCCGTATATTGTACATGAGATTTTTGCTGAAGATTAATAAAAGAAACCCTCATCTATTGTACTAGCTTTCCCGCATTGGGTTTTTCCGGGGACATTTGTCCAAAAATAATGTGTCATCGTGTTTATTGTTGTGCTAGTATTTTCCTTACATTTATTTTCAACCGTATTTGATTTGTGAAGACAACAGTGTATGTATTTCAATATTTGTCGTAGATAACTGCAAACAATTTGTTTCAGTAATTTAACAAATAGAAGAAATATTATCAGTTGATGAAGAGGGATTCAGAATTTCCGAATTTTCACAGTCCCAGAAAATGTCGGTCGTAACCATGTTACCAGTTAATTCTCTATGTTTATCAGCACTGTAAGACTTTTAGGCACTTTTTGTAGAAGTTACACTGTCAAGTATTTCTCTGAAATTTTGTATGTGAAGCCACTTGTTTTGAATAGCTAGAAGCTAGACCTGTACTCCTTTTGGATCTGTGGTTATGGTCAAGCAAACCCTTTTTTATGTAACTTAGCTGAAGAATTTTCTGTAGCCTTTTTCTTAATATAAAAATATCTACTAGTTCTTATCAAAAAGAAAAAGAAAAAAAAAGCAACATTGATGCGGCCAATATTATAAATAAATAAGTTTCTAAAATACGAAACCTACAAGAAAGCATCTCTTAGTTTGGCTAGGGGATTTAGGTATTAGGCTCGATGTTCTGAAGAGAAGACAAACTGAGTGATAAGCAGACAGACATAAAGGACACACAAGGGATCAAGATGAGATGAATGTAACTTCATAAACCCAATATCCAACATAAGACAAGCTGGAAATCTCAGTTATACATGAGACATGACATGGCACCTGGCCCTTAAGTCTTGCCCACTCTATTACCACCATCTACACTTGCACCTGTGGCCCAATGGGTTGACCTCGTACTTGTCACTTCCCCTTGGGAGTTACAAACACCTAATAGGGTTATCCTCCTAACCATCCCAAACATATGAGAGAGAACATTGATACAGGACTCCATCTAGTTGGATAGTCGATGGTGATCTTTGTGTGAAGTATTGGATATCACATGTGTGATGTATGGCCCATTGTGATGTATCTATGGTCTTAGTTACCTAATGATTGATTGGTTTACACATGATCTTGAGGATGTTTTTCCAGGTGGTCCACATCATAGCAGCAAAGGCTTCTTGAGGTGATTTTCTCCACCTCCCTGATAACGCAGTAGAAGTTGTACTATCCAGTGCAAAGAGAGATTGACTTTAATGTTGCAAAGTTGCCTATCTAGAGCAAATCATTGCGCTATTTGAGGGCTTCACATGATTCTTGACACCTGAAGGAACCACCAAATGCTGAAACATTGAGCCCATGATGCTTAGTGTTGGAGATATTAATGATGTGCCCAGCGGACCCAAGATGCCCCTAGGCTAGCCTTAACACTATTTGATGGGCATCACTTGATCTAGAGCCCAGAAGATGATGGTCATCCTTGAGATGACGAGGGATGGCTTGTACATCACCTTGGAGCCCCAACACTTGAACTAGTTGATGCCATGTCACCCATTTTCCTCTTGTGAGATTGATGTAGGGCACTTTTTGGGCATGGCATGGAGATGCTTTTGATGTCTTGTACATGATCCTTGAGGTGATTGCTCCACCTCCTTGATAAAGCAGTAGAAGTCATACTATCTAGTGCAGAGAGAGATTGACTTTGATGTTGTAGTGTTGCCTACCTAGAGCAAAGCATTGGGCTATTTCAGAGTTTCACATGATGCTTGACACCTGTGTTAGAGAATCAGAAAGGCAGAAAGATTCTCTTATTCTTGATTATTTACTTGTGATATTCTTTAGTTGTTATTATGTTATTCTTATCTTCTTTCTTCTTAGTTCATCAAGCAAAAATCAAAGCAAAACCACATAGATCAAGGACACCAAATGTAGGCCAGCAGCCAGGGCAAAACCCCGCTCTCGGGGAAAACCCAGTCAGTAATTCTTCATTCAATAGTAATTGTTGAGACTCTAGACCTTAACTCGAACTTCTTCCACATCAAGTCAGCCTTCCTTTTGATCCTTTCTCAATCAAACAACAGCAACAGCACTATGCAGCAGTTTCTTCGACCTTGGAACTTCGACCTTGCTTCTGGAACTTTGATCTTGATGGAAATGTTGATTTTTGTAGCATCGGGAAGTGTTCCATGTCTCAAATTTTGAGGAGAGGCTTGGACAGCAGTATTCTAGAGAACCCAGAATCGTTTGTGGAAATTCCACTCGAATTTTGTTTTATTAAAATAACTAATTATTTTAATGTGATCCCTAAGTCTAAACTTAGGGAAATTAAATAATTAAAAGGTATTAATAAAGCAGAGTGTGAATCTTCTAGAAAACAAAGATCAAGTCATATTTTAATCTAAGCCATTGATTAAAGATATAATCTGGGTCGTTAATTCATCAGTAAGAAGACTATAAGAGAAGGCTTGAGGATCATTTGGAAAGGAAATCGGGCGCATTCTCTGTACCCGAAGGAAATCGATTCTGAAGTAAGAGAATTCGATTTCAGTGGGTGAGTTTGTAGAGGCAGGGTTGTAGAGGCAGAAGGAGGAGGGAGAGGTCAGCAGAGTCAGAGAGGAAGAAGGCAGAGGACGAGGAGGAGGCAGCAGCACTTGCCCTCCACGCAGACTTACGCAGTCAAGGCAGGGACTGCACAGAGAGGCTACGCAGACTGACGCAGAGGGTGCAGGAGGTCATCCCATGTGTCGGGAATTCTTCTAGAGTATCCGGAAAATTCACATCAGGTGTATGCTATTTAATTTTGGTCGTCAGGAATTCTGTAAACATTCTTTTCACTGCTGAAGATAAATACAAACCCTCATCTGCTGCACCGGTTTTCCCACATTGGGTTTTTCCGGGGACAATTTTCCAAAAATAGTTGTGTCCGTATGGTTGTTTCTATTGTGTGATATGTGTTCTTTATGTTCTTCTGCTTTTGATTAGAGTGAATTACTGTGGTTATGTTTATTTCAAAATTTACTAAAGCATATATAAATAACTTATCTGATAAGTAGGCGAAATAAATCAATCACTGCAGTAATAACTTTCAGATTGAAAATTTCACATGGTATCAGAGCAGTGCAGTTGGTACCTTGCTTGAACACCTTCCTCGCTAAGAGGGAGTGTTGATTTTTGTAGCATCGGGAAGTGTTCCAGGTCTCAAATTTTGAGGAGAGGCTTGGACAGCAATATTCCAGAGAACCCATAAATCGTTTGTGGAAATACCACTCGAATTTTGTTTTATTAAAATAATTAATTATTTTAATGTGATCCCTAAGTCTAAACTTAGGGAAATTAAATAATTAAAGGGTATTAATAAAAGCAGAGTGTGAATCTTCTAGAAAACGAAGATCAAGTCATCTTTTAATCTGAGCCATTGATTAAAGATATAATTTGGGCCGTTGATTCATCAGCGAGAAGACTATAAGAGAAGGCTTGAGGGTCATTTGGAAAGGAAGCCAGGCACATCTCAGTTCCTGAAGGAAATTGATTCTGAAGTAAGAGAATTCGATTTCAGTGGGTGAGTTTGTAGAGGCGGGGTTGCAGAGGCAGAAGGTGGAGGGAGAGGTCAACAGAGTCAGAGAGGAAAAAGGCAGAGGACGAGGAGGAGGCAGCAGCACTTTCCCTCCACGCAAACTTACGCAATCCAGGAAGGGACTATGCAGAGAGGCTACGCAAACTGACGCAGAGGGTGCAGGAGGTCATCCCGTGTGTCGGGAATTCTTCCAGAGTGTCCGGAAAATTCACATCAGGTGTATGTTATTTAATTATGATCGTTAGGAATTCTGTAAACATTCTTTTCAGTGCTGAAGATAAATACAAACCCTCATCTGCTGCACCGGTTTTCCCACATTGGGTTTTTCCAGGGACAACTGTCCAAAAATAACTGTGTTCATATGGTTGTTTCTATTGTGCGATATGTGTTATTTATGTTCTTTTGCTTTTGATTAGAGTGAAGTACTGCAGTTGTGTTTATTTCAAAATTTACTGAAGCATCTGTAAAACTTATCTAATAAGTAAGCAAAATAAATCAATCACTGCAGTAATAATTTTCAGATTGAAAATTTCACAGGAAAGACTTCGATCTTGCCTCTAGAAGTTCAATTTTGACCCAATACAACTTCTCAAGGCAGCAACACCCAATAGAATCAACTTCGACCTATTCTTCTCTTGGCAACAGCAACAGGGAGCAACTAAAGCAGCAACTGAAATAGTAAAATATTGAGAGACTTCGATCTTCCAAAATCCAAACTATAGCATGTGAGAGAGAGAGAGAGAGAGAGAGTAACACCAAAATTTTGATTTTCTTCCAATCCTTTAGCTTGTCCAAAACCGCACTCCAAATGACCCCTTCCTTCACTTCGCACTTTTTCTTGATGCAGCAAATGATATCGAATTTATGTGTGTGAGAGAGATTTCTCCAAATGAATTCAATCTCCCTGTATTTATAGGCTTCTGATGGGTTCGAATCAATGGACTTGAGGCTGACTTGATCACTTGAAGGTCGACTTGATGTGGAGGTTCCATAAATCATATTTGACTCAATACTTGACCTAATTGCATGATTCAAAAGCCCAGTATGAGTCAATTGAAATCTGCAATGACTCTAAACTCAGAAAAAATCCTAGAAGTCCACAATGGGGACTTTGACCTAAAATAATATGACCTAAGAATGAAACCCATGCTTTAATAAGTCATTTAATAATAATATAAATTATTTTCTTTATTCTTTTGACAAGTACAATAAATATTGAATCAAATACAATTTATGAAGACTAAACCTAGTTACAATCTTCAACACTCCCTCTTAATAGGGAGGAATTCATAATATAATAGTACAAGGAAGATCTAAACTATGTGAACTATGAAGAATTTTTAGGCACTTAAATTCCATGGACTAGATTCCTAACCAGGGCAATCTATCGATTGGTCACTCAAAAATTTAGGCACTGCAATGCCATGTTGATTTTGTAGCATTGGAAGGTGTTCTCGAGTCTCATATTTTGGGAAGAGGCTTGGACATCAGTATTCCAAATAACCCAGAAATCGTTTGTGGAAATTCCACACGGATCATGCTTTATTAAAATAATTAATTATTTTAAAGTGGTCCCTAAGTCTAAACTTAGGGAAATTAAATAATTAAAGGGTGTTAATAAAGCAGAGTGAATCTTCTAGAAAATGAAGATCAAGTCATCTTTTAATCTGAGCCATTGATTAAGGATATAATCTGGGTAGTTGATTCATCAACGAGAAGACTATAACAGAAGGCTTGAGGGTCATTTGGAAAGCAAGTCGAGCACATTCTCAGTGCCCAAAGGAAATCGATTCTGAAGTAAGAGAATTTGATTTTAGAGGGTGAGATTGTAGAGTCTGGGTTGCAGAGACAGAAGGAGGAGGGAGAGGTCAGCAGAGACGAAAAGAAGGAAGGCAAAACGCAGAGGAGGAAATGTTGAGCAACATCATTAGCCCTCCACACAGAGTGACGCAGTCCAGCGCAGTAACTACGCAGAGGGGCCACGTAGAGTGACGCATAGGGAGGAGAAGTGCCTACCGTGTGTTGGGAATTCTTTCAAGGTGTTCAGTAAATTCATCTCGGGTGTATGTTAAATATTTTCTCGTCATATATTCTGTAAACGATCTTTTCGTTGTTGAAGATTAACATAAACCCTCATCTGTTGCACCGGTTTTCCCACATTGGGTTTTTCGAGAACAATTGTCCAAAAATAACTATGTTCATGTGGTTGTTTCTATTGTGTTATACTTTTTCTATTTGTTCTTCTGCTTTAAGATGAAAAGGAATGTTGCAGCTGTATTTATTTCAAAATTTACTGAAGTATCTGTAAATAACTTATTATAAATAAGTAGGCGAAATAAATCAATCACTGCAGTAGCATTTTCAGATTGAAAATTTCACATGGTATCAGAGCTAAAGGAAAACGACAGAAGAGGAGGTTCTGCAATGGCACTGAGATCTGACACAGATGCAGCAACAGCTCGGAAGGGTTCACGCAGTCCTCTAGAACACATGGAGAAACAAACGGATCATGACGTGTCAGTTCTGGCATCCAAAATAGAAGAGGATTTCGCTTATGTGTCAAGCATGGCCTCTCCAGGACTTTGGTATATTGACAATGGAGCATCTGCTCACATGACGGGAATTCGAGAATGTTTTTCGAGCTACCAAGAAGAGCAAATGAACTTTCAGATCACGATGGGAAACAAGGCCAAGTGTACCCCCGTTGGTAGAGGAACCATAATATTTCTGACAGAAGCTGGTAGCAAGCTTCGGACCACAAATGTATTTCATGTACCAGGATTGGGGATGAACTTACTCTCCGTGTCTCAGCTCCAGAACAAGGGTTATGATGTATGCTTTATTGGAAATAAAGTTTATGTCAAACATCCTAGCTGGAAAAGGAAGGCACAAATTGGAGTAAGGAGCCATAAATTGTATAAGCTACAGCTCGAGTCTCTAATGACACTAATTGGCAGTAAAGATGAAAGAGACCTGAATGAATTATGGCACAAAATAATGGGGCATTTACATCATGGCGCCTTGAAGATCCTCAACAAGACTGTCATGGGAGCTCCAGAACTCAGCACAAGGAAAGATGAGGTCTACAGGGGGTGCGTACTAGGGAAGTATGCCAAGGCAGCATTTCCAAGAAGCAACATGTTATGTATATTTTATTAATTATTAGTTAAATATAGTTGTCTTAGGTTTATTAATATGGAAGGGCATGATCAACGATCATGCCTCTTCGCCAAGGGACACCATAAGGCTGTATTTAAAGCCTTGGTGATCCCCACTTGTAATCATCTCATCTTTTATCTATAATAATATATAATTATCAATTTTACCAGAGTTTTTACACTCCATTGGTATCAGAGCCATCGCTCTTCTGGATCTGTGTGATCATCAAGAGATTAAAGAATTTCTGAGAAAATTACCATCCCCTTCTCCCCATTCCTCACGCTCACCCCATAATCCCTTAAACCCTTCCCTTACGGTTCACCAATCCGCATTCACAATTTCCCAACCCACGCCATTTGCCTACACTACCCACAACACTTCCCTTACCCACTCCCATACCCCCTCGCTTCCATTCTGTGTTCCCTCCGCATTCCTTCGACCCCCCCTCGCTTCCATTCTGTGTTCCCTCCTCATTCCTTCGACCCCCCCTCACTCTACCCAACCCGCCTTTCACACTCGGCACCCACCCCTTTTTGCACACAATTCCCCCTACGCTATTCCCAATGCTCTCACGCTCATCCCCTCACCACAGCACTCCTTACCCACAGTCCCCCACCCCCTCACTGCACTCACGCTCCCCCCGCCCCTTCCCACCGTCTTCCGGCCCCGGCCCCTGCCCACGCCTATCCTCCTCGTTTCCCATCAAACGACTGTTCCGCTGTGATACCTCCTCGATACGATACTATTGTTCCGCTGTGATACCTCCTCGATACGATACGACTATTCCACTGTGGCTGTTCCGCTCTCGATACGACTCCTGTTCGTTGGTCATTTCCATGTTATTCGAGGGTGGTCAAACACCTTGACCTTCGCAACTGTACACCCATAACTCAACCACCGTAACCCCTTCGATCACATTTTAAAATCACTTTTTTTTTACGTGAAAACCATATTATAACACCTTCAATATAGTTTAATAAACTCGTTTAATATAAACTATATTATATCAATTTAATATAGCTATATATTAATATATAATAAATTCAATTTTTATATAAACTTAATTTAAAATTAATTTTATATAAAAACTAGTTTTAAAAAAAAAAAAAAAAAAAAAAAAAAAAAAATTAATAAAATAATAATAAAAATTATTATTATTATATAAATTATAAAAACCAAAAAAAAAAAAAAAAAAAAACTAGCAGAAAAATATTCACCACCGCATATGCATTCAATGACGTCATCAATGTCGATGGCCGATTTCCAAAAAAAATCGCTGGATCTTGAGAAACAAATCAATAATAATTCAGATGACTTTGGAAAAAGATTAGTCAGTCTCAAAGGTACAGTTGCAGGAAACTCCAACGATATCAAAAAGGTTCAAGATATGACGAATCGAATAGAAAGCCAAATGTGGCTAAATCATAACGAGGCCACAGAAAATCTTAGCGAAGGAATGAAAAAGATGACAGAACTCTTCGATAAGACAAATGATAAGATAGATAAGATAAGTCAGACACAATGACCCATATCCCCTAATATGGAACAAAATCAACAGAACAATTCCGCAGATTCAGGGAACTCAGAAGAGCATCAGGAAAAAACCGATTCCCCAAATCATCACGAAGATAGTAATGCAGATTCTCAAAATAAGCAGCTCTGGAATGCATTTGCTAATCAATACCCATTTCTCGTCCCACCGTTAGCATATCATCAAAGAGCAAAAATCGAGCTTCCCAAGTTTGACGGCAATGAAAAAAATAGTGTTGCATGGCTTAATAAAGCTGAAGAATATTTTGAGATTTATGACATTAATAGTGATGACGAAAAAATTAAGCACACTTCCATGAAAATGGAAGGAGAAGCATATAATTGGTATATGTGGTGGAAAAAGACGATGCTTGCTATCAGTTGTAGGAAATTTAAGGATGCATTCTTTATAAGATTCCAAGGTATAAAAGAGGAAAAGTTTTTTTCAACATTCATCAAATTACGCCAAAAAGGAGATGTGGATGAGTACACTCGAGAATGGGAGACCTTAGCGACACAGGTACCTGGATTGTGAGAATCTCGTTTAATCTAGTCTTTCATCTCAGGACTTAAAGCACATATACAAGAAGAGCTCGAACTTCACGACATTACATCAATAGAACTAGCAAGGCAAAAAGCAAAAGCTGCTGAAAAGAAATTTGAAAGGTTATCGTGGTCAAAATCAAAAAGAGTATATTCGACACAAAGATTTCCTCAATCTGAAAATATAGATAACATAAAATATGTCCCACCCCATCTTCGTGAAGAAGAAAAATCTAACATGGAAATACAAAGGATGAGAGAGGGCAAGTGCAAACGTTGCGGTGAAAAGTGGGACCCTAAGCATAGGTGCGCTAAAAGAAACGAGACAAAGAATCTGTATAACTGTGAAGCAACTAATGACTCTAACAATGATGAATCAGATGCAGCCACCCCAGAACTAGATGACGGAAGCATTACGCAAATGTCCTTATCAGCTATAACAGGTATATCACAACCTCACGCAATAAAACTAACAGGACATATTAAGAAGAACAACGTAATGATTCTCCTTGACACCGGCAATACCCACAATTTTTTAGATTCGACCATGGCAAAAAGACTCAACATCTTTACGTTTCCCATGCCCAATATGAAGGTAATGGTGGCCGATGGTAAGAAAATTGAAAAGGTAGGGAAATGCCATAAGGTCAAATTGCAGATTCAAAATTTTAATTTAGAATCTCCATTCTACATCGTGCCATTACAAGGAGTAGATGTGGTCTTAGGAATTCAATGGCTACAAACCTTAGGTACCTATTCTGCCAATCATCAGAAGCAGTTTATGAGCTTTAAATGGAAAGGGCAGAAGCACAAGTTGTATGGATTCCAAGCCCCAGGAAATCACACCGGATCGTCATCTCAGATGACGAAGATGATTCGAAAAGAAGCGCCACCCTCTATAGTACAATGTCATCAGTTAGAAATGTTATCTACAAAAAGGAACCACGAAGAGTCACCAGAAGAACAAGGAATAGTTCAGAGACACGAAAAAGTCTTCCAAGACCTGCCAATAAAAATACCTCCTAATAGGGAACACGAACATCCAATAAAATTCAAGAATGGACCCAACCCTGTCAATATCAAATCTTGTCGCTATCCACATCACCAACAGATTGAGCTCGAGAAGATGCTCCATGATCTTTTAAAAATTTGGGAAGCAAGAGCCCGCCTCTTAAGAAACCCAGGCGTTCGTCAACGATGTCCTTCATTACATATGCTTTGAGAACAAAGCATCTTTAAGAGAGGGGCAATGTTATGTATATTTTATTAATTATTAGTTAAATATAGTTGTCTTAGGTTTATTAATATGGAAGGGCATGATCAACGATCATGCCTCTTTGCTAAGGGACACCATAAGGCTGTATTTAAAGCCTTGGTGATCCCCACTTGTAATCATCTCATCTTTTATCTATAATAATATATAATTATCAAGTTTACCAGAGTTTTTACACTCCACAGCAGTAGGGCCAAGAGTGTATTGGAATTGATACACTCAGACATCTGCGGACCAATGTCCACGACTGCTCTCAGTGGTGCCAAGTATTTTGCTACCTTTATTGATGACCATTCTAGGAAAACATGGATCTACTTTCTTAAAACCAAATATGAAGTCTTTGAGTGATTCAAAGAATTCAAGGCTTTGGTAGAAAATTTAACCGGAAAGCAGATCAAGAAGCTGCGATTAGATAATGGTGGAGAGTATATTGATAAAGACTTCACAAGTTTCTGCGCAAAGGAAGGCATCAAGAGAGAATGGACAGCTCCATACAATCCAAAGCAGAATGGAGTTGTAGACAGGAAGAACAGGACCATGGTAGAAGTTGCGAGGGTGATGCTATATGACCAAGACATGCCCAAATTTATGTGAGCAGAAGACTGCAATACAGCAGTTTATGTGCAGAACAGGGTGCCTCATAGAGCATTGGGGAAAGTGAGCCCTTAGAGTGTGTTCACTGGCAGCAAGTCTGAGGTGAGCCACATCAGGATATTTGGCAGTATAGCATATTGCCATGTACCCGATGAGAAGAGAAAGAAATTGGATAAAACTGCGGAGAAGGGTTATCTTGTTGGATATAGTGAAAATGCAAAGTCATATCACATCTATATTCCAGAAAAAAAGAAGATCGCAGTAAGGCAGGACGTGAAAATTCATGGAGAGAGCTTTCAAAAGATCCCGGGAAATGGCTATAGATACGCAGGTTGAGGAGGATCCACTAGCACAGCCACAGCGGCCTATAGAGGATGCCTCGAGTGCCTCTCCACGGCACAAGGATTCTGAGGAAAGTTCTTCCAAAGAAGAGCAAGCAGGAGAGCAGGTAAATCCACCCACCACCAGTGGAAGAACGAGCAGAGAGCCCCAAGAGACTCTGAGGGATGCAGAGGAATTTGTGGGAGCCCCTAAAGATGGGAAGAGGGTACGCAGACAACCTGACAGGTACCAGGCACTTGTAGCATAGGTCGGAGAACCCTCTAGTTTTCAGAAGGCAGCTCAACATTAGGTGTGGGTAGATGCCATGGTGGAGGAGTACAGCTCCATCATGACAAACGATATGTGGGAAGTAGTCCCTAGACCTCAGAACAGATCAGTTGTAGGATCAAGATGGATCTACAAGATCAAGTATGCTGCAGATGGCAGCATAGAGAAGTTCAAAGCTAGGTTTGTGGCTAAGGGGTATGCACAAAAAGAAGGGATCGACTATGAAGAAACCTTTGCCCTTGTAGCTCCGTACACTTCAATCAGATCCGTCATCTCTATTGCAGCGCAGATGGGATGGGAGATTCACCAAATGGATGTCACGACAGCGTTCTTGAATGGGGTGATAGAAGAGGAAGTGTACATAGAACAGCCAGAGGGCTTTGAGACGCATGAGCAGAATACTCATGTATGCAAGCTTAAGAAAGCCTTGTGCAAACTAAAACAAGCCCCCAGAGCATGGTATGGGCTAATTGATAGCTACTTGCAGAAGATGGGATTTGTTAAGAGTGGCGCAGATCCCAACCTCTACTATCTAAGAGTAGGGGATGAGCCGCTAATCCTGGCATTATATGTAGTTGTTCGTGACTGGATCATCTAAGCTCATCAAAGACAGCAAGGAGAATTTGGCTACCGAATTTGACATGAAGGATCTGGGGCAGATGCACTATTTTCTTGGTTTGGAGGTCTGGCAGCAGAAGGGAGAAATCTTCCTTGGGCAAGGAAGATATACTACAGAGATCCTGAAGAGGTTTCAGATGGAGGACTGTAAACCCATGGCTACGCCAATGATTACAAACTGGAAGAAAATAGACATGTCCGAGGATGATGAGGCTGACCCTACCTTGTATAGGCCGCTCATAGGATCATTGATGTACCTGGTCAACACTAGACCAGACATCTGTTATGCAGTGAATACCCTCAGCTAGTTCATGGTGGAACCAAGGAGGGCTCACTGGGCAGCAGCCAAACATGTTCTCAAATATTTGAAGGGGACAGTCGAGTATGGGTTGAAGTACACCAAAGGCAATGAAATCCAGTTGAGTGGGTTCACTGATGCAGATTGGGATGGAAGCCCAGTGGATTGAAAAAGTACCAGTCGGTAATGTTTCAATCTCGGTTCAGGAATGACTTCCTGGTGCAATAGGAAACAGAAGTTCGTGGCATTGATCTCAGTCGAGGTTGAATATATGGCAGCAAGCACAGCATCGTGCGAGGCCATATGGCTACGTAAACTGCTCTTGAACTTGCTCAAGAAGAGGATGGAACCGACCAGAATTTTGTGTGATAATCAGAGTTGCATCAAGCTCTCTAAGAATCCTGTGTTTCGTGATCAGTCGAAGCACATTGACATTAGGTGCCACTTCATCAGAGACTGTGTCCAACGAGGAGTTGTACAATTAAGGTACACTCCTACATGAGAATAGGTGGCATACATCCTCACAAAGGCTCTGGGTAAGATTAAGTTTACTTACTTCAGAGAAAATATGGGGATGGTCGAGAACCCTTTCCAGTAGAGGAATGGGTGGTCTTCAAATTCAGAGAGAGCTGCAGTACGAATTAAGCAATGGCAGAGGTGGTGTCACAGGCAGCAGTACAGAGAGCAGCAGCGCAGAGTTGTGGGGCAGCAACCAAGACATCAGCAGTGCAGCAAATGCTTCAGGTTAGAGCAAATACAGTTGGTACCTTGCTGAAACACTTTCCTTGTTAAGAGCGAGTGTTGATTTTGTAGCATTGGAAAGTGTTCCAAGTCTCATATTTTGGGAAGAGGCTTGGACATCAGTATTTCAGATAACCCAGAAATCGTTTGTGGAAATTCCACTCGGATCATGCTTTATTAAAATAATTAATTATTTTAAAGTGATCCCTAAGTCTAAACTTAGGGAAATTAAATAATTAAAGGGTATTAATAAAGTCGAGTGTGAATCTTCTAGAAAATGAAGATCAAGTCATCTTTTAATCTGATTCATTGATTAAGGATATAATATGGGTCGTTGATTCATCAACGAGAAGACTAAAAGAGAAGGCTTGAGGTCATTTGGAAAGCAAGCCGAGCACATTCTTAGTACCCGAAGGAAATCGATTTTGAAGTAAGAGAATTAGATTTCAGAAGGTGAGGTTGTAGAGGTTGGGTTGCAGATACAGAAGGAGTAAGGAGAGGTCAGCAGAGACGAAGAGAAGGAAGGCAAAGGACGTAGAGGAGGAACTGTTGAGCAGTAGCACTGGCCCTCCACGCAGAGTGATGCAGTCCAGCACAGTGACTACGTAGAGGAGCCACGCAGAGTGATGCAGAGGGAGGAGAAGTGCCTACCGTGTGTCGGGAATTCTTCCGAGGTGTTCGGAAAATTCATCTAAGGTGTATGCTAAATATATGCTCGTCATATATTCTGTAAACGATCTTTTCACTGTTGAAGACTAATATAAACCCTCATCTGTTGCACCAGTTTTCCCACATTGGGTTTTTCCGGGGACAATTGTCCAAAAATAACTATGTTCATGTGGTTGTTTCTATTGTGTTATACTTGTTCTATTTGTTCTTCTGTTTTAAGATTAAAGTGAATGTTGCAGCTGTATTTATTTCAAAATTTACTGAAGCATTTATAAATAACTTATTATAAATAAGTAGGTGAAATAAATCAATCACTGCAGTAGCATTTTCAAATTGAAAATTTCACATGCCATGGACTAGATTCCTAACCGGGGCAATATATCCATTGTGGGACTAAGATGGACTAAAGATTTCATCCTCCATAGGTACCATCAGGCTTACCTACTAACCATCAACCCAGGGAACTAGGTGCACATCCACTTGATGCCAGCCTCCCTACCAGACATTAACACAAAGTGTCGGCCTAATGTCTTTCCAGGCAATGCTTCACTCACAAAGCTTGAACACCTCTTGATCCAACAGATCAAGGATAACAAATCTCTCCCAATCAAACTAATTGGTAACCAGCATGTTATCAAATTCTTCAAGAGATTCACCTGTACAAACACAACCCCAATCAGCAATATACTTTTCAAATACATAATCAAAGCAAACCTTAGGGGTTTCGATGTTGCCCTTCAACTTATCTTAGTAGGACTATCAGTTGAATCTGTGAGAGAAGATTTCTTTCCCTACTTCACGTGAAGCAACATTTCTTCCAGTATATATTCTCCAATCAAGACTTGTGATGTGCCCTCCCTCTTAAGTAAGGAGAGTTCTTTTATCTGGGCTCCCTCTTAATGTATGGAGGTTTAACTTCTTCCTTCAGTGTTGGAGAACCTTTCATGGCTTCCATCTTTTATCATATCAACTCTCTCTTAGGAACTTCTTCACCAATATGATGTACCTGCATACTTAGAGAGAAAGTACAACCAATTTTGTAGAAGCATGAAGTTAGTCATAACAATAGCGGAAGCATTTAGACTTTTACATAATCAACAAGAAACTATACTCCAATACTTCAACTTCTAGCTCAGGTTTGATACAAACCCTAAATCACAATAGCAATTTAATCATGATGACAGAAGATTAGTACTGTCATAGAGTGATCCTTAGAAATAAGTCAAAAGAAAAATAAAGATATCTAATAACTTTCGAAACCCATATGATAGACTATCTACTAGAGTTTTATGTAAATCGTAGATTTCAATCAAAACAAACACATCATAAATAATTTCTACTAGGGTTCGATGTAAGCCCTAGATTTTTCATCTATAAATTCTCATCAAACATTATATAGATTCAGATGAATACACATACTAGAGATTTTAACCACTACTAGGGTTTAGTTGTAAACCCTAGACTTTTCAATCATCATCCTAGAACTTCAAACTTTGGCTAGA
Source organism: Pinus albicaulis (assembly GCA_034641835.2). Lineage (NCBI taxonomy): Eukaryota > Viridiplantae > Streptophyta > Pinopsida > Pinales > Pinaceae > Pinus > Pinus albicaulis. The sequence goes on along the minus strand of CM076584.1, from coordinate 1,589,223,257 downwards.
GCTTGATTCCAAACTCTAGAACTTATGACCATTAGAAATTTAGTCAAAACATATTTCTAGGAGATTACCATCATGCATAAGCATATCCTATGATTAGACAATATATAATATATCAGGCATAAATCGACCTAGACTAAACTAGGGATTCAATCAAAGAAATATATATACCTAGGGTTTCATTCCTAGTACTTTACATAAAGAGGATTTTGCCTGTAGACCTAACCAAAACCTAGGGTTTCGGTTCATGTCAAAGCAAACCCTTATTATATCAAAACTTCAAAGGTTCGAGATTTCGATTTCAACTCTAATAAGTTAAGAGCTTTCATGATCATATGACATCAACGATATATTAGTCAGTATAGCAATTTCTCCATTAATAACCCTAAGTAGGTTTAGGGTTTCACATATTATCAACATACCCTTAGGTTAGGGTTTTCCAGAGAACCTTTTAGGGTTCCTTTTATGCAAACAATCAAAGATGTATAAGGTGGGTAGATTTTATCTCGAAATCACGATTTTTTGTCCTAGCCAATGTTTGTCAATATTTACCAATATTTTTATGGTATCTTAATTTGGCCGATGTTTGCCAATTTTTACCGTTATTTTCCCGATTTTTACGATCTTTTGGTTTTCTGAACCCTTGTCGATTCTATCCCGATGTCGATGCTTGCAACATTGTCCCAATCAAGAATATTTTAAGATTCAAGAGAGTTAGACACAGCAACAGTTAGTAATGTAGAATCGATATACCAAAGCGAATAACAAGACTTTATAATCTAAGACATACCTTTGATTCTTTGACAAACCTTTTTGATTCCAATGCTTTGTCTAGTGAGGGATTCTTTCTTAATCCTGAAGGCCTTCTTCCATGATTCTTGAGCATTTAGCAGGTTAATTCCTATACAAGGAAATAGAGGTAGACAGGTGATTAGTATTTAATATAATCAAAACTTTAAATAAGTATATGAACTTAAATTGAGAGGGAATGAGATACTTATCTTGAGGAGTTGTTGGGGGCTCCCTCCAAAGCTTTGAGGGAAACCTAAAAATTTATAAAACAAGAAAAATGTCTTTCCAAAAAGATGTTAAACCTATAACTAAACATAAAATATACAAATGAAATATTAAAGTTAGGAACAAGGGGCTTAGTAATGTAAGTCCCTCATGCAGAGACCAGCAGGAGGGACGCATCCCAACCAGGCTGATGCAGAGGCTGACGCAAGGCCTTCAGGGTGACGCAAAGGCAGCGCTGAGCCTAGAAGGGTGACGCAGGAGCAGCCTGTGCTGCGCAGTGGCTACGCAGGGAAGGAGAAACTGATCCAGAGGTTGGAGGAGCAGCAATAGGGTTCTAGTGGGCCAGAAAGGGCTCGTATTCAACATATTTCAGAGGAGTGCTTCCTCAGCTGAATCAACCATATTTTCTGTCTCCAAGTGATAGGTACATCTGTTGTGAAATTCTCTATTGGGCAAACCATTATTCATGCCCTTGATTGTATTCAGATATTCTACTTAATAAACAAACCTTCTAAGAGTTGTTGCACCGGTTTTCCCGCATTGGGTTTTTCTAGGGACATTGTCCAAAAAATATTGTGTCCTTTGTCATGTGTGCGTTATGCTTCGGTAAATGATCTATATGTATGTGTAGGTTGCAGTTGTGTTTGCTTTGATATTTTACTGAATATTCAAAAAATAACTTATTAATTAAATCAAACAAGTAGAATTAAATCAAGATACTGCAGTAGGGTTTCTATATTCAGAAATTTTCACAATCAAAGCTATTGCAGATCAGGGAAAGTTGAAGCCATCAGCGAAGATGCGAAGTTTTTTGCTGCAGGTAGGCAGCTGTGACAGCACAGATCCAGAAAAAGGCAGTGCAGCACCAAAGGGACAGCGCAGAGCCCAGGAGGGGTGACGCAGAGCTTGTCTAGCTCACGCAGAGCTCACGCAGAGGCTCACTCAGACCCAAAGGGGTGACGCAGAGCCAGTCTAGCTCACGCAAAGGCTCACGCAGGCCCAAGAGGATGACGCAATCCGAGAGGGGGTGACGTTGCACCAGTTGTCGTAGCTGGAAGTGCAATCTGATTTTTTGAAGTTGCTGGTGGGGTATTGTTTCTGTCGGTGCAGAACAGTGTCTAGCAAGGTTGACAAAGTAAGGGAAACAGTTCCTCAGCATACTTTCTAGCTAAGAATTCTGATATCTATTCAGCAGAGTGATTGGAGAGAGTTGACTCGACAGAATTGGTGGAGGATTTCCGGGAGGGAAATCACTTGTCAGAGGGAGTGTATTCTCTAGAGGGTTGTATCGCCAAGAAACCCAGATCCAAGTCTATTGCTGAGAGCAACAACAGAAGAAGGGAGAAGAGTATCCGTTTCGACATCGTTTAGCAGAGATGGCCTCTCATGGATTGAGGGATTAGGACAGGTTAGATGGAGCATCTAACTTCGTCATCTGGAAGGCCAGAATCTTGTCAGTCCTTGACTAATATCGCATTAAAGATCATACCGAGAAGGTTGTAGTTGTTCCTATTGATGTCGATCCATTGAAGAAGTATGAGGAAAATCAAGCTAGAGCCAAGCACTTGATTATGGACGGGGTGAAGAATACGGCAAATGAGATGTGGACGACATTGACCACATTGTACCAAAGTACCTCTGTCCAGAGGAAGATGCTTCAGGAAAATCAGCTGCAACTATTTCAAATGCATAAGGGAGAGGAAATCGACCCCTTCCTCATTAGATTGAAGGTGATTCGAGATCAGTTGGTTGCTATGGGGGCCACTCCTGATGATGGTCTTATGGTAAGGACTGCCCTGAATGCAATGTCTGAAGAGTGGGAGACCTTTGTCTAAGGCATCTTGGGCAGAGCAACACTTCCAAATTGGGAAGACTTGTGGGCAGATCTTCGTCAAGAAGAGATCAAGAGATTGACCAAGATGGGCAGCAGCAGCAGAGGAGCTAATATCAAGAAGGAGGAGGAGGAAGATGCGGCTCTCGCATCTAAGGGACAGCAAGGGCAGAGAGGGAAGAAGAAGAGAGACCTTTCAAAGGTCAGGTGCTTCAGACGTGGTGAACTAGGACATTTCTCCACTACTTGTCCTCAGAAGAAGAAGGGAAAGGAAGACTCGGATTCTAAGGCTGCAACAGCGAAGGGTGATGATGGGAGTGATGATGATGTGGCCATGAGTGCTCATGTGCCTCGAGAGAAGAGGTGGTGCGACATAGATCTATAGATTGAGCTACAGATGGTAGAGGGGCAGTTCCTTGAAGTACCCATACTCTTGGATCACATTAGCAGGATGACTGGAGTCAATTGGTGTAGAGGATTATGGAGGCATATTGGCAGTGATAGGACGCTGAAGACTGGAGCAGCGCAAAGCAGAGGCAGTAGCAGCGCAAAGGCTAATGGGATTTTAGCAGCATAGTGGCAGTGCTTACACAATGCAGAGCAGCAGCAGCGCAAAGCTCTAAAGGGTCAGCGCAGATTAGCAACAAAGGGTGTTTCAGTATCGAGATGCAGCCAGACTAACTTGTCTATTAGGATTTTGGGTGATGTCCTTCAGTTGCTTAACTCTCAGCAACTGAGTTGCAGTGCAGTGCTATGGGCAGCATGATGCAGCGTTTGAGAGGGAGCTGCAGTACAGATGAGGCAGTGACTGTGGCAAAGTCATGGGCAGCAGTATAGAAGGAAGCAACGTAGTGGATGAATGGCAATAGGCCAAGCATCAACAGCACAGGGGACCGATGCCATGGATCAGAGTAATGCTTTTGGATTGAAGTGTTTTTGCTAGAGCACATTCCTCACTAAGAGGGAGTGTTGATTTTTGGGTAGCATCAGATGTGCTCTAGCTCCGAAACTTTGTGGAGATGACATTTCCAAGACCCATAAATTGTTTGAAGAAATTCCACCCAGAGCCTAAGTTATTCAAATAATTAATTATTTTAATGGAGACCCTAAGTCTAACTTAGGGAAATTAAATAATTAAAGTGAATTAATTTAGACATGTGGGTGAGAATGTTCTAAGTGACGAGGATCAAGTCTTTTCTAATCTTAGTCGTTGATTAGAGATTAGATCACGGTTGTTGATTCTTCAACGAGAAAAGTATTGAAGGAAGGCTTGGGGTCAGTTGGAGAATACACACATAGCGGTAGCACTTGAGCTAAGTCGAAATTCTGGGGCGCAGTTTGCAGAGAATTTTCGAGTGAACTTGCAGTGGAGCGACGGGAAGATCGGCAGAGGGATTTCAGATCGGAGGCTGAGAATATAATTACAGGGTGGCAGATTCGTACCAGAGAGTCAGCACAGTCCAGGAGGGTTGACGCAGAGGCAACGTAGGCCCAGCAGGGGTGACGCAGACCCAGCCAGGCTCACGCAGAGCCAACGCAGAGGCTGACGCAGTCACAGAAGGGTGACGCAGGCTAAGAGGGGCTAACGCAGAGCCGGGAAGGGCAGCGCTGGGGTTTCAGTGGACTAGAAAGGGCTCGTATTCAACAAATCCAGAAGGGTTGACGCAGCCACACTGAAGGGTGACAGAGTGATTGCATAGGCACCTATGGGGTTCTTCATCCTCAGCTGAATCAGTCATATTTTTTGTCTCCGGAGATAGCGGTACTTCTGTTGGGATTTTCTCTGTTGGGTAAACCATTACTGGTACCCTAGATTGTATTCAGAATTCTGCATAATGATAAAACCCTCAAGAGTTGTTGCACCGGTTTTTCCGGGGACATTTGTCCAAAAAATCTGGTGTGTCCTTTGTGGAATGTGCTTAATTCTTCAGTACTTGATTTGTATGTATGTGTAGGCTGTAGTGTGTTTACTCCAATGTTTTTTGAATATTTCTAAAAATAAATTGTTAAATTAAAACACAAGTGGGAGAAGTAAACCAGATTTATGTAATAAGGCTTCGGAAATTTTCACACCACATGCAATCCCATCACCTGCTGCATCATGTCCATCATGATCTGCCCCAATCTCATCATCTGTTGATTTGATCTCAGCAGCTCCCCCAAAATCTGGTCTGGGTCCCTCTGCCTACGTTGCTCCTCCTCATCGCGTTGATCTATTCCTTCCCTCCTGGCTTCTACTTCTATGCTTGAAAATGGGTCTGTGTTACCTTCTCCTCCACGGCCTCTACCTCTGCCTCTACCACGGCCTCTATGAAAGACCACTCCTTGGTATTTTCGTGGCATTACCTACTCCTGTTACCCACACTAGCCAAGAACATGCTATGATACCACTGTAATATTACAAATAGAAAATTTACAGTAATAACAAAGACATGAAATAAATTTTGACACAGAAATTTGATCCAGCAACACAAGTACAAGAAATATGCCCGGAACACCAAATTTTATTAATATAGATGGCTGGAGTACAATATAAGATGGAAGATGTGCACCTGGGCTTGCACAAGGCAAGCTACAGGCCTCAAGTGAACAATATCAAAATGATACAGCTGCTGCAACCAATTGATCCTTTGAATATTGCGTTGTCCCTAGTTTCTGCAACTGCTGGCTAACTTCAGCACTAGATTTCCCACTGAAGATTGCTCAGAAAATTCTAGGAATTTGGGAACGTGATCCTTGCCCAAAACCCAGAAAAACCCAGAAAGCTTTGCCCCAAACTCCAATCTTCAAAATTGGACCCTTCTCTGCTTGGCCCTTCTCCAAATTCGAAATTTGTTGTTGTAGTTGCTACTGAATATCTCTACACACCAAATCACCAGCAAACCTCCTAAAATATATCAGCAACCAATCCTCTAGCTCCTCAACCCAAAACACCTCTGGCAAATACTCCAACTAAATGTTGCCCTCCAACGATTCCGCAGTCACTGGGTGAGTGACGCAGTTTCTGAAGTAAGAATGGTAGGAACTACATGTAGCTGGTCTCTTAGCACTAAAGCTGCTTCAGCACTCCTGAAATCCACCAATGACTCCTCCAATGGCTGCTCCGGAAGATTTCCTTCACAACCGAGCTCTCCCAAAACAGTTGACTTCCTCTACTGTGTAGTCTCAACTCCTCAATGTGTCCTAGTTGCTCCAGAAATGCGTGGGATCTATGATGTTGCCTCTCTGGATCATAAAAGACTGAAGAACCCCTTCTTGAGTGGCACTCGAAGTCCACCAGAGAAAGGGTGAGCTTCTCTCCTTGGGAAGCTCCTGTGCTAAGCAGCACAGTGTTTGGCTCAGCTAAACAGCTAAGGCAATTCGAAAATTTGAATATGCAAATGGTGCCTAAGCCTTCTCCAAAACTTCCTTTTATAAGTGTTAGCCATGAAAAATCGTGGGTCCCTCCGTGCATTTCGATTTGCCCAAGGAAAATTGATTTGCTTTCTTCCCCAATACACTATCCTTGTGGGTCCCATCCTCCACTAGCAACTTAATTTATTATTTTCCTTCTATATTTCCTATATTAGCTGCAAAAAGGTACTTTATATTATTTAATTCAAAATGGACAAAATGTATTTTCCAAACAATAGGAAAATTTAGGAAGGGACATTACAGACATCAAGGAGAGAGGGGTGTGAAGTATGAAGGTAAGGTGACTTGAATATCTTTTTGATAATAATATCATAGTATCATAAGGATAATGACAATATTGATAATTAAGTCAAAATTGAACTATTAGGATTGATTAATGATAAGTTGAGTGATTTTCCATCAACTATACTTGTTTACCAATTGATACAAGGTGATTCACTATTTTTGAAAAGTCATATGTGAGATGTTAGACATGGCTTTCTATTTTTAGAAACTCACTCCAGAATTGTCAGAAATGGAATTTTATTTAAGCAAATTCATCCCTGAGCTGCCAATTTTCAACGGTATCCCCTATAATTGGTCATTTCCTATTCAGGGGGCACCTTACATTACTATGTCACTTTATTACACAAACACTATAAACCATCATATTTATTTGTTTACATTTGGTCACATGTAGTAAACAATTAACATTAAATACACACATATTTGTGTATTGATATTCTCTCAGTAGTTCCAATGGCATGGGATATACTCCAAATTGTCTTATTTAAAAAGAAAACAAACAAGAAAAGTCCAAGAGTTCACCTTTGTGTACCCTAATGACAGCGTAAGTCGTGCCTGTATAAGTTTTGGCTCATTGAATTCCATAGTTACATCTTTTAATGGCGATGTCAATTCACTCAATGTTGCAATTTACCATTTTAAGAGTTAGTTATCATATATTGTTTTTCCTTTAACCCAGTAAAGCAGCTTATTTTGGGGTCTTTAAACAGATATAAATTACATACTAATCACTTGATATATCAATATGAAAAAGCTCATCTAAATATGATGAATTTCAGATATGATTACTTACCGACACACGATATAAAGACAAGAAGCTGCAACTTGCTTTGTCCGTCTACCTCTAGTAAAGTTGCGTTCAACTGCAATCTATAAAATGGCAACAACTTGAGATTCTTATTCGATGCTTCTAAAAAAAATATTTTAACCATAGACATAATCAATTAAGGATAGAAACATACTATGTATAACCGATGCCCTGCATTAACAGAGTCCTCCCTGCCACTAACGGACAGGATTTCTGCAATAATTTCTATCTCTTCTCTTCCTGTCATGAATATTCAAGTTGCAATAAACATGAATATTGAGTTTTTTGGATATCAATATTTTTATTAAAATAAAAAAGTAAGAAGCCTAGCCATATTCTATATCAAGACAATTAATACAAGTCTTATCACAAGGAATTTTCGATATAGTTAAAAAATATTTTATTTTGAATATAATGAATAACCAGAAGCTCTAACAATTGCCCTTTAGAATTTAGAATTGTAAATGTTTGTTTTAAGAATATAACAATTTACTAAAACCAAACTAGAAAAATACAATTATCACAAGATCAATAGCCACCATACATGTGAGCACCCTAAACAAGGACCATGCAATATCATGACAATGGTTAATTGCAACAGCATTTTCAGGAAAAATTCAAGAAATGTGAAATAAATTACTTTGTATTAAATGAGAAAGTTAATGAATGGCATGAATGAAAGATTTCAGCTATTGTACTTGGACAAACATCAAAATTTAAATACAAAATGAATGACTTCTATATGGCCCACAATATCATAAGAACATTAAAGCTAGAAGTAATTCCAATGTATCCAAATCATTTCTATCATGTGTTCTAAGTTCTAACTTCCAATTCAGTCCTCAATAATAAGATATCTTGATTGATGGATACCCCAAGAGGGAGAAAGTGAGTGTCGAAGACACTAATCCTTTGGTTTAATCTATTTCTCAAGTTAGGAAGATAATATATGATCAGGATCACAATACTTGTTTAGATTCCCCACAAGAGAAAGGTGGCCTTCAAAACGTTGATTTTATCAGAAAAGAGACTATGTTGAAAAGAAAAAAGAAGGTTTTGGTGTTTCTATGTCATTTCGCCATTCTTTTGCTAGACCTGTAAGGTGTAGAACTATCATGGATAGTTTATCTCCCTGAAGTCACATAGTTAAACTTAAGCCATCCTTCTGGGATTACATTGCTGAATATTTTACATTTAAGGTGTTTATTAGTGGCAGTGTTTTTTCATCCTTGAGAACACTTAGTTATGGTAAGGTAACATAATTTTATCAATTTCTGAGAAATGACCACAAGACTCTGTTAATGAGACTGAAAAGTACATCCAGCGAAGAAATGTACAATATGGGAGTGCAAAAGGCATCTCCTAGAATAAAAGCAGAAAGAACTATAAATATAGAAAGGAATCTACATGCCAAAGTACATGGTAAAGCAATAGAAGCTAAAGATCAATGCAAAGCCAAGATAAATTCAATGGTTCGATGCTAAGGGAGGATGTCAAGGCTAACTGAAGTTGCCTACCAAGTGAGAGAGTAGGGACCAAGGGATGGTATAATCCACCTCAATGCACTCAACCACTATGAAATAACCAATGCTCTGTCAAATGATATCAATAGGGGACTGATCGAGACTAGCAGAGACAGGCTGTGTGATCATGGCAGGATGGCAGTGGCAAGGAAGTCTAGCTCTCCTCACATCCAAGGTCATAGTGAAGAAGCTCCACATGGGGACTTGGCTACTAAGACCTGGCCCACTCAAGGAGCATAGAGCACCTAATCCTCGAGCCTCCAAGTTATGGTCTGTCTATTGCACGATTGATGAGTAACCTATGGTCCGGAGCAGCAACTTTGCACAGGTCTGAAAGACGGAGGAAAAATGGACCAAGAGAAAGGAGTCGAGCAGGAGAGACCCAAGGTTTCATTTCTCTAGAGTATGGATAAGGCACATAGGATCTAAGATTTGAGGCTGAGCCTTTCTCTTATGTAAAGAGCAAGGCACCTCTTGTCGAGGAACTAGAAAAAACCAGTGTTACACGAGGTCTCGCCCCCCCACCTAGGGGTCTAGATTCCTCGTCCCCTCACGGTCCGGGGTCTTGGGGACTTCTAGGGGGGGTTTCCCCATGCCCCCAAAAATCAGGAAACTAAGGGGGGCATCAAGGGGGGCATTTCCTCAAATTTAGGGGTCGAAGGGGCATGAGGGGGCGTGCGGGGCCCAAAAAAAATAGACTTTTTTTAAATGAAAAAAATAAAAATAAAAACGATTTTTTTTAGGTTTATGAGACTTTAGGTTTGGTGTTAGTTAACTTAGTTTCATTATTTATGATTTATCTTTCATGATGTAAGTGTACGATGACTGTATATACATTCCTTGCAAAAATACAGTTACATTATAAATATTAAATTTTCAATGATATATCATATATTTTTATATTTTATAATTTTTATGACCTCGACGTCCCCCCACGTTTCCTGAAAATTGGTAGGGAGCTTTTGCATAGGCCACTCTCACGCTCCCTCGCCACCTCGCTCCCACCTCCAGAGGACTTGGTGGAACATTGGAAAAAACAGAAGAGGGAATTCCTCAAGACTCAACAAGCAATAAGGACATCCCTTTATCGTACAATAGATGGCGCAAGGCAAAATGAAATGCTCATCCCTCTATCTCTTGCATGTGACAGCATTCGCAAGCCCTGTCTAGACATGACATGTGATCATTAGAGTCAACTTGTAGTGTATGGGAACCCGATAATGTGCACCCAGTGTCTACATGTGTATTGTTGACCACTAAAGTTGCAACTGAAAATTTTTGAAGACTCCATGCCCAAGGATGTATCAGAGGCTTCATGTTTCATCAGAATTCATATATCATCAGAGTTTTTTAACTCTAACTTCTTCTTCTCATCTTCTTTTGTTGTACTCAGATTCTACAAGCCCTACGGGGATGATGTAAAGTGATGTTAGTATGATGACTTGAGTGATGTAACAGGCCTAGGTAACTTGGGACCTTGTCATCAAATGAGTTTACTCTGGGAGGCTTTTTTCCCTTGGTTAATTATTATATCCTTACGGGGACTTAATAATTAATTGAGTTTTTTCTTCCAAGCATAACCCCAAAGCCGGAGTACAGTTTGAAGGTGAGGCGTTGGGTGACTCCTAATGTCTAGAGTCATTGTATATTACCATACTAGATCACTAATAAAATTTTGTGGAATTTGATTAGGTATAGGGGTCATTTTTTATATTTCCTGCAAGACGGAAATTTAAATAAAATCTGAATGTAATATGTAAAAAGTGATATCTAGAGAAGTTGTATGGGGTATGAGTGCTCAAAATTACACCTCTCACCCTCAAATTTCTACTATGACACACTTCGAGGGGTAGAAAATAAGTTCTAGACCCTCAAAACCCACTTTTCCTAAGTTTAGTGGGAAATCTGGCAATAAATTAAACCAGAAATAAATTAAATGGAGAAAACTAAACAGTTCCATGTTAAAAAATGACATGGAAATGACTTGAAAATTATCTCAAGTAATGACTTGAAAATGGTTGGCCGCAAGTAGTTTTCTCAATGATGAATCACACTGCAAGATAGGGATTAAATCCAGTGAAAACCTAAACTTTTGCGCTACCTAAAATTTCTCACAGTTGTTAATATAATAGGAAGAGTAGTAAATAAAATGCTCTAGGTCATTCATCAGAACAGAAGGACTCTTTGCTCAGAAAATTTGCGGACAATCACACTCATCAAATACAGATTTGTTGTGCATACAAATAGTTTTGGAGGGACTGGTTTATATGGAGAGTTGATCTTTCAATTTAGTGATGATAAGTTGTTGTGCAAAGACATCAACAATTTCTTTAATTGCGCTTGCATGCATTTATGTCGTTGGCTTAATTCTTAACAGATTCAAAAATGTCAATTGGAGTCCTAATATTTGTCGATTGTAATCCATAACCTTTCAAATCATCATCTATGTCATATTTTTTGAGATTCATCAAGCTCGCAGATGTTGTGAAAGAAAATTAACTCACAAAGGATCTTGGCTATGGTAGTTTGCGTTCTTTAGGAGTTTTACCCTAACACTTTTCCACCTTCATAGAATGGGTCTATTTTCGACTTTGCCAATCGAATTTCAAAGCCACAAAAACCAACATATTGTTATTTTTTGTAGGATCGGATGTGTTCTAGCTACGAAATTTGGTGGAGAGGCTAGAATACATGAGATCTCCAAAACCCATAAATAATTTCTGAAAATTCCACCTAGAAGTGTCTCAATTAAATTATTAACCGTTTTTTAAATATTTCCTAAGTCTAATCTAAACTTAGGGAATATGGTTAATTAATCAGTATTAATTGAGATAAGGTGAGAATCATCTACAAACTCACACGGATCGATCCAAAGGTGATCCTAGCCAATGATTAAGTTTTAATCTTGGTCATTGGTACTCCAAAAGTGGATTTTAAGAGGAGGTCGGTGTGGTAATAGAGGGGACACCAATGCAGATACTCAGTTGCCTAGGCAATTCGATTTTTTCAGTGGCAGTAAATCAGCAAAGAAGATAGAGCCAGAGGGTGAGTAGTAGGTGGTAGAGGAGGGTAGCAGCATTCCAGGAGGAAGGTTTCCAGCTCCAGGAACAGGCAAAGGAAGGAAAGTCAAAATCCCCACAGGTTTTGCGCAAGCAGTGTGTAGAGGGTGATGCAGGAGGCTCAACGTGTGACTAGGGAAGTAATTTCGGTGGCAAAAATTAGCTATGGGGTGAGAGAAAATTCTCACAATAATTTTGCCAGTATTTTCCTCAGATTAGATTGCCAGTTGAGCATCTAAATTATTGTACTATTAATTGCTGCTGAAGAATAATAATAAAACCCTCATCTGTTGCATCGGTTTCTCAAGTTGGGTTTTTCTGCGGACAATTGTCCAAAACTAATTGTGTCAAAATTCTTGTGTGTCATAGAATTTCTCAGTTTCCAGTATTTTATTTTCCGCGGTATTTTTATGGTGAAAATTGCAGTTGTGATTTTATTCATTGTTTGTCGTAGCAAATAAACTGCCTAATTAAATTTACAGTTAGAAGAATAATTTTTAGTTGTTGCAATAGATAAAATTTTCACAATAGCTCTCGTCTTCTTGAAAATGAAAGGTGAACTACTATACTCAGAACTTGGTGCAAGATAAAAATGAAATGAACACAGAGAAATCTTCACACAACAACCACTCCAACAAAGGCCGAAGAGAATTTCTCCACCTGCAAGAAGAATGTCATCCGAACCCCATGCCAAAAAAACAATAACGAAACACAAAAAAAATTCAATCTTTGCGCCATGTCCGAGATATTCCTTAAGGAATGCGAATTATTTCAAAGGAAACCAAATCCTTTTCAACGTTATATCAAAGACTCCAAAAATCCATTTACTTATAATGCTTTGTGAAGGTAAGCCGACCTTATTTTTGAGAGGAAAATTTATTTTAATTTTTAATTTGAGCCCAAAGAAACCTCTCGAATTTTGATATTTTTTCTTCCACAATTTGTCCCATAATATAATTAAATAATAATGTCCTTTTGGCGCATTTTAAATGAATCCAAAGAACCTTCTCCAATTTTGATTTTTTTTCTTCCACAATTTGTCCCATAATATAATTAAATAATAATGTCCTTTTGGCCCATTTTAAATTAAAACTTGGACTTTAATTTTGATACCCATTAAATACATCCTTTTTCCATTTTATTATAACCCCTTCAACAAATATTGTCTCATCATTCATCCAACTATAATGCCAATTCAGCAGCCCTTTGGGTCGTGAGCCAAAAGTCGGGTGCACAACTTTGACCAAGTGTATCTCACAAACCGTGAATGCCCACGGAATGCTCCACATACCACTGAATCAACATGAGGAGTAGAATTTACTGACAAGGGTTACGGAGGTAAATCCACTGGCCTGCTGCTCCAAAAACTCCAACAAATATGGGGTGTCTCAATCGTCCAAGGGTTTTGTCAAGTTGTATCATCTATCAACAACATCCATGACCCCAGATCATCGTTATATCAAACTGCATCATCATTAACTGCACCAGGGGATCCAAACCCCAGGGTTAGGGTTTCATCCTGTCAATTAGGGTTTCATGGTTACGTTGCATCATCCTGTGAATCTATCACATCAACAGTCTCCAAACCCTGACATTAGTGACGATTCTTGTACGTACACTACATCCTGCACTATCTTGCGCCTTGGACTACTGCACCTGCTCCTACTTTGACATCAATGACAACATTCTCAACACTGAAATTATATTCAAGCCTCAAAGCATTGTTGTTTTTCTAGTTAAAGTAGGACTAGATACAACTTTTCAAATATGGTAACTACTTCCAATGATATTAGACTTCTTTAGAGCATTCAATGTATCACTTAGAGCATATTAATCATCAAGCAATAACACTTGAAAAATTACAACCATAAACAATGAACAGTAGAGATCATAATAGAGAAAGAGACACCAAAATTAGGTCAATGACTAGGGAAAAACCCACTGAAGGGAAAACCCAATCAACTTTCCTTATGAGAGAGATTCCAATTCAATTTGTTCAATAACAACCAGTCAAAGGTCGAATTTTGACCATCCAAAACCAAGTCAAATGTGCCCAAAAAAGAGAAACAATCTTTGATTTTGTCATTGTAGAGTTACCAGTCAAAGTGCAGATCCGTAGTAACTCAGTCAACAGAAGTCAATTGTGGTCAACACTGTAACAAAAAGGCCAAAAGACAACAGGTTTGAAGTTCAACAGAGCGAGGTCAAGAGTCCGAAGTCTACTAGAGTATTCGACCTTCTTCAATTCGGTCAAACAAATAGAAGAATTAGGTCAACGCATGTCAATGGTAGAAAGAGAGAGGATGGTCAATGCAGAGCAATTATCCTTTTGTTCTTCCTTCGAGCAAAGGAATAGACTGAGGCAGATCATATGAGTTTGTTGCTTGAGATGTTCATTCAAATGACCTCCAACTTAGCCGTATTTATAATGGTTAACATGAAGGGTCATGTTCCTTGAAAAGTCACCTCTGACTATGGAGCCGACTTGACCTTATTGCAGCCGACTTGTCCAACATTAAAACATTTTTTGTCTTCAACAATTTATTAATAAAAGTACCAACCAAAGCTACGTTTCTCAACAAGCATGTAGCGAGTCACTATAAAGTATAGCGGTGCCACCACAAAGGTGTGATCGTAGGATAGTTGTGATCTGTAACATAGATGCATGCCACAAAAAGCATAGTTCCACCAAGTTTCCGGGACATGGGGATGGGGGAGCAAGGAAAAGTAGGAGTGGCCTATGCGAAAGCTCCCCACCAAGTTTTAGGAAACGTGGGGGGACGTCAGGGTATTTAACACAAGGGACCCCGACAAAAATAGTAAAATACTAAAAAATTATAATTATCATTGAAATTTTATATTATAATTGTCTTTATCATTATATTACACTTACATCATCAAGGATAAATCGATGAATCATATAACTGAAACAAATTTAAAACGAAAAGCATGATACAATCACACATGTAATTGTAACATTGTACAATGAAAATAAAAGTTTAAACCATATTGAAGTTCCAACTATGAATACTAAATATTGAAAGAAAAATCAAGTCTGATACATCAAGATTCAAATTTTTATAGAGTCAAGTCTAATATATCATATATCAAGATTCAAAACAAACAAAAGTCTACAACTGAAGTCCAAAACAGAAAAGTAGATAACATAAGAACATATCAAATGATAAATGAGCACAATTGCTCAAGGTAATGCCCCGCTAATCTCTGCATCCATATGTTGCATGAATAAATCGGGATCAACCATGTCACCATCTGAATCAGAATCACTTGCATTCGCAAACATGCGAAGTGGAAAACCAACCAACCCCATATGTCTCATCAAGTCCCTCCTCCATATCTACCTGTGCATCATCCTCTGGATCAACATCCCATCGTGTTGCTAGTCCCTTCAAATATGAAATAACAAAAAAAACCCTTTCCCCCCCATTAATTCATAGTATATTTATAATATTTTATAAAAAAATTTAGGGATTTGACTTTTTTTATGATTTGATCTCAAACTCTAAAAAAAGGCAGGAAATGTTTCATCTTTTGGGAGGAAACGTCCCCCCTTCGAGTTTCCTCGCGTTTTTGTTTTTTGGGTACGTGGGGAAACGTCCCCACGTCCTCGGAGAGGAAGTGCGGGGACGCGTTTCCTAGGTGGGGGGACACGTCCCCATGGAAAACTGATAAAAAGTATAGATGCGAGTTGCAACAATAATACGAGCCATAGGATAATAATGCAAACCACAGATTATAATACAAGCCATAGAATAGTAATGCGAACCGCAATTGTTGTGCGAACCTCAGAATAGAAATTGCGAACGACAAAAAATATGCAAGCCACTTAGAGAAGATTACGAGCCACCATAGAGCCACAGAAGTCAAAATGTGTATGTGCCAAACGGAGGTAGGTTTTAGCCTATTTATGGTCGATCCTTTGAGTAAAGGGACACATCCCTTAGCGCAGGCCGACTTGAGGCCAACCTGATATCTAGGAGGAAAACTCAAATTCAAATAACATTTAAATATATTTACCATTGTGCTTACCATTTAACACCTTGCCAAGGCTGTTAATTAAGGCAGTAACATAGCCAAACCTTATAAATTTCTACAGTGCCCAGGTTGCCTTCAGAGTTTCTAGATCTTGTAAAGCAAAAACATGTTTCCTGAATTTGAAGTCACGTGGTATCAAAAGGCACAAAGCATGTTCAACTTATAAGCTCCCATGGCAGCGCATTTTGATTGAGCTAATTAAATACCTTCACAAATTTTCAAAGCTGTAAGTTTGGAGTGAACATTCCAACACAAACACAAGTGCAATAAATTGAAAACCCATCAATTTAAAAAAAAATCTCCAAACCACCTAAGGAAAGGTGTGAAAAAATTACCACATGCATGAATATCATTTCTCAAAATAACAAAAGTGAGGAAAATAGCATCTACCTTCCATCGTCTTACAGCAACAGATAAAAGTAAAACAAGTCAACTATCTCACCCCTAACCATGACATGTATGTAATATACAAGAGAGAACCATTTCTTTCTCTTTTGTGTTCTAGACCTTTTTGGGATGGATACTGAGTTTTCGTTTTTGAAATGTATATACTAAGTGTGGGTCCCATCAGAACAAACCCACAAAACACAAAAGAGGTCGAAAAAAGTGAGAAACAAAACTTGTCAGTGAGAAGAATACAGGAAACATCCTGCACATGCCTTTTTTGAGAGATCATGGGAAAAAATTTTGGGTTATTTCCCCAGCATCCTTCTTTCAGAACAATTCTCTCAACGAAAATGGAACCCAGTGGGGTTCCCAGCAATATTGATTAGTCTCTGCCCAATGAGATTGTGTTCTTGATCTTGGACTCTTAAATTGAACAGAGCTTCTGTTATGCTTTAGGTACCTTTCTGTCTTTCCTTTTAAGCATTCCCTTGGAGATATGACATCTCTACCACATTTACCAAAACACAAACATCACCTGAAAGTTGAAATTTCCCTTGAAATGCACAATATCAAAAGCAGTAAGCATAAGAAAAATACGTTGTACATCAGTATTCTGTTCTGAAAAAAACCATTACAAATCACTTAAACATACCCTTTTCCAAAGTTTTCTCATGTGAATCTGACTTGAAACCATACTCATGGATTGAATCTCCGCCCAAACGTCCATAAGAACTATATTGACCATCCTTGATAAAGTTCCCTGAAAATTGACTCTGTTACCAAAATCAAAGTGTTCAATCAGAAGGACTAAAACCATGTGGCAACTGACAAGAATTCATTACAATAGAAACTATGACACTAGATATTTTGGAGTCAAGTTTACCAAAAAGTTGCATCATATCATAAATAAGGGAAAACGACAGGAAAAGGAAGAAGGAAGCAAAACAAGGTATGTTTCATAGTCAGATTTGCCTTGTTCCTATTACCCAACACTGCAAACAAGAAGTATTCCCTTCTAATGAAGGGGACAACCCATAAATCTAATCAAGCAACCCTCTTAAGGTTCTTAGTTTGTGTATACAGACCTGACCACCAGCAGTTTTAATAAAAGTTGGATCCGATGAGTAAATATTGTCATCAAGAACTCGCCCACAACCAGTACAACATCTGAAATTCACATCAAAAAGCACCACACAATATTAGTTGTGCAACAGAACAGAGAATTCATACTTTGCACATATATTAAGAGATAATCAAGACTTACTTTCAAGCCACCAATTCACATGTATTATTTTTAGCAAGCAAACAAAGTATTAACTTAAGAACACAGGATCTTCATTTTCATCAAACACTAATGAACATATAATACAAATATAATGTAACATTACAAGAGAGATGGTAAATCACCAAAATCTCCTTCGCAAAACACAGACAAATTTACATCCTAACATTCCAGAATAGACAACAAAAGGTTTGCTAAAACATCACAATAACTCAACAGCAATTGTCAATAAGTGCTAAGCAAAGTACAGGATCAGTCAACTGGGTTTATCTTCAGTGGTTGGGAGGAATGATTGTTATACTCCTCACCCAGGTTCAATTCTGGCAAGTGACGTGAAGAGCTCATATTGAGTATATTGTTGTAATAGCTTCAAGGCTTGTTGTTAAATGGCCTATTGATGTTTGTAGCATCAGGCAGGTCTTCTACACAAGCCTAAGTGTCCTAAGCAATTACTTCAATTATTAGAGTAATTAACTTTTATAAGATAAAGTGAGTTAATCTAATGAAATGCAAAGGTTATTTGTGTTACCTACTCAGATGTACCTAGTAGGGAATGAAGTCTCCATTGTCCAACGGACAAGGCACCTATCAAATTTTTTCAAGATCAAAAGTCTAAAAGGGCAAATCTTGCCCATTCTTCTCTCCCTCTTCTTCTATCTTCTTCTATTTTCTCTCGCTAGGCAAATTTCGTAGTCCCATGGGAGAATTGTATAGAAGGACACTAGTATGATGAACTCAGGTAATAGACTTAGACCCTCCAACTTAGTTAGTAAGAATGTCACTCTAGAGTGCTTTTTTTTACTTAATTATTTTCACTTTTTAGCGATAAATAATTAATTGAATTTTTTCACTAACATCCTCCAAAGTTGGAGTGCGGTTAGTAACTGCGCCTTGAGTGTTTTTTGAATTTTCTAAGTCTAGGGTCAATGTATATTACAATGCTAGGCATTATCCAAAGTCTCACGAAATTGCGTTAATTTCTCGTAGAATTTTTTAATAATTAAAAATTTCCCACATGACGGGAATTTTTAATTAATTTGTACGTAACAAATAAAAGGTGGGACTAGGAAATGTTGTAGGGCATGTAAGTACTCAATTTTCATCCTTTGAGTACCGGCATTATCCTAGTACCCAATTTTGGGTGCAAAATATATAATTTTCCTCACAAAAAATCACTTCTACTCGAAAAGTGAGGAAAAAGACGAGAAAAATCAGAAATTAAATAATTGGGAACATATTAAAGACATGTTTCCAGTGAACTCTCACTCACAAGCAGTGAAGTGAAGTCACAAGGCAACAAAGAGTCAGTTAAGTAATGATTTGGAGGCCAAGTTGTTAGTTTTTGTAGCGTTGGATGTGTTCTAGCCTTGAAATTTTGTGGAGAGGCTAGAATACATGAGATCTCCAAAACCTAGAAATTGTTTCTGGAAATTCCATCTAGAGGCAACTTAATTAGATTATTATTCAGTTTTTAATTATTTCATAAGTTTAAACTTAGGAAATATGATTAATTAATCAGAGTTAATTAAGTCATGGTGTGAATGTTCTAGAAAGTCACATGGATTGATTTCTAGTTAATCCTAGCCATTGATTAAGATCTAAACTTGGTCGTTGAAGTCACGCAGGATTATAAGAAGAAGTCGATGGGGCTTGGAGAAATCACTAGAGAACTTGAGCAGTTTGATTTTACTGGGAAATCAATTTCCAGAGTAACAGTGTTTTGTTGCTGGAAGTGATTCAGTGAGATCTAAGCAGTGAGAGAGGGGCTCGGTTAGCGAAGTCAGAGGAGGAATTCCAAATCCGGCGAGTACATTTGCAGAGAGGCAGAAGTGCCATAGTGATGCAACACAGTGCCCTCTAGAGAAAATTCCATTTTGCTGGGGAGAAGGGGAGATTCACTTCCAGAAATTGGGCAGAGATTCCAGAAGCCGAGAGAATTAGTTTCCCAGACAGCAGCTGAAGAGATTGCTTGAGGTGATGCAGTTCTGAGCTGTAGTGACGCAATCACTGCGTAGGGTGACGCATAAACTGCGCAGAGGCAGTTGGGAAAGCTCATTTTTTAGCTTAGGTCAGTGCTTGGATTCGCCTGTGGAGTGATGAATTTCCTCACTAGTTTTTCTTGCCAATTTTTCTCTGTAGGATTGCCAGTTTGGGCATCCAGTTGTACTCAGATTATATCAATACTGCATAATAATAAAACCCTCAGTTGCTGCACCGGTTTCCCAAGTTGTTTTTTTCCGGGGACATTGGTCCAAAAATAAGGGTGTCATTTTGTGTGTGTGCTAGCATTTTCTTCCAGCATTTTAATTCTTCCGCAGTTTATTTGTGTAGGTTGCAATGTGATTGATTCAGTATTTGATGTAGCTAACAGTAAATAAATTGTTAAGAATTAATTTAACAATTAGGAGAATTATTTCCAGTTGTTGCTATAGGATTCAGAGTTAGCCGAATTTTCACATGGTACCAGAGCGCAAATGATCAGTCGGAGAGCTCAGTAGCAGAAGAAGAGAGGAGTTTCGTTGCTCTGCGTGAGCAGAAGTTCGAAACCCCAGAGGGCAGCGTAGTCACCATGGCCAAGAAGTCAATTTCTTGAGGAAAAATCAATTTCTCTGAGAAAGCAACAGAGAAATTGGATTTCTCTAGATTGAGGGATTCCAGAGGCAGAGGGAGTAGCCATTATTTTTCCTACAGAGCAGATCTCCAGTTGGATGAGTAGTTTTGTGACAATTTGCCAGAGCAAAATAAGTGTCGGGAGGAATAAAAGCACACACTGAGGGAAAGTTTTCCTCGGGGAACTTCTAGTCTCAGAAGTTCAATTTCCCTTGTAGATCAGTAGTCGTTGTGGGCCGAGTTTCTCACTCCAACACGGAGTGTCTAGAGCTGAGCAGGAGGGAAGAGGAGATTTTCAGAATTTTTCATTGAGATGGTAATAGCCAAGCTGCGAGATCAAGATAGGTTGGACGGAGCTTCCAATTATGTGATTTGGAAGGCAAGAATTTCCTTCCTTCTAGATGAGTATGATCTCAACGCATTTATCGATAATGTGGTAGTTGTCCCCATGGATCCAGATCAGCTGAAGCAATACAAGAAGGAGATGACGAAGGCAGGGAGATTGATCCTCGATGGAGTTCAGGATCATGTTGTATCTCACATAGTGGCCCAGGGAACAGCCAAAGAGATGTGGGACTCTCTTTCCATGCTATACCAGGGATCCTCCGAGCAGCAGAAGATGTACTTAGAAAAAAAGTCGAGATGCACCTGTATGCAGAAGGAGGAGCGCGTAGATCCTTTCCTAACCAAGATTTCCGAGATGAGCTGGCAGTTATAGGGTCAGCACCTCAACCCACAGAGCTAGTGCGAGTAGCACTCAGCTTTGTCTTCGAGGAGTGGCAAGTGTTTGTCCAAAGTATTTTGGGCAGAGAAACCTTGGCAAGATGGGACAGGATGTGGGCAGACTTGCAGCAGGAGGAGTTGAGGCAAGATCTGATGAAGAGCACCATCAGTGGCAGCAGCAACATCAGTGGATCGAAAGAGGTAAAGGAAGAGGAGAATGTGGTCCTCGCATCAAAGGGTCTCAGTCAAGGACAAGGGGAGCGTAGGAAGAAGGACCTGTCAAAGATCAAGTGCTTCAGGTGTGGCAAGCTAGGCCACTACAGTTCTCATTGTCCTCACAGGAAGAAGGACAAGGAGGAGAAGCAGGACCAGCAAGCAGCTTCTACCAAGATTGATAGGTTGTCCTCCAGGCTAGAGGAATATTTCGCCATGATTGCAGACATCCCTCCAAGAGTGAGGTGGGGTGACTTGGTTTTCTAGCCCCAGAGCGCTACAGATAGGCCGGATTCTTGAGGAGTTTCACCTCTTGAATCAGTACCTAGCTATGGGAGCCCACAGCACGCAGTAGCAGGATGAACCAGTGGCAGTTGATGCAGTCAGATGCCAGAGTGACAGTTGCAGTGACTAGTAGCAGTCAGATGTTGGGGAGCACAGTGCAGAGTTGGCAGTAGTGCAATTAGAACAAGTACAGAGTTAGCAGCAGCGTAGAGCCTTCGGTGACAGCGAAAAGGCTTATAGTAGTCAGGACTCGGGTGACAGATGCATCATATTGAACACAGTTAGCTTAGTGTCTTGGATATTTATCAGTTGCAGATACTGCAGTTGCAACAGCAGCAGATGAGAGGGAGTTGCAGATGTTGCAGTAGTAGTAGCAACAGAGTTGCAGTGCAGATGCAGTGTTGGCAGCAGTTCAACAGGGTCAGCAGCAACACAGATGCAGCGCATATCAAAGTTGCGCAGTGGTTGGTGGGAAATGTTGAGATTTTTGAGTGTTGGGGTAGCATCGGACGTGCTCTAGCTCCCAAACTTTGTGGAGGGACTAGAGTACATGAGATCTCCAAGACACAGAAAGAAATTTAAGAAATTCCATCCTGTTTAAGAGATATTTAATTAATTAATCATTTTAATTAAGGAGCCTAACTCTAACTTAGGAAAATTAGAATATTAAAGATAATTAAATTAATCATGTGATGAAAATGACTTAAGTCACATGGATCAAGCTTTCTTTTAATCTTAGCCATCGATTCAAGATTAGATCACGGTCGTTGGTTTCCCAACGAGAAAAGTATAAAGAAAAGGCTTGAGGTCAATTAGAGAACACACACAGTGGCAGAGCAATGAGACTAAGCAGGAATTCTAGGGCGTGGTTTGCAAAGAATTTCCAGAAGTGTTTCAGCTGCAACGAGGGGTAGTATTGGCGGAAGGGATGATCTGATCCTAGGCCAAGAGTGCAACAAGAGGCAGAGAAGCAACAAACTAAGCAACGCAAAGGGAGCAGCAGCTACGCAGCATCTACGCAGCGGGAAGGCTTCAGGTGCTATGCAGTGGCTACGCAGGCCCAGAAAGGGCAGCGCAAAGGCAACAAGAGGCCAGCAGGGCTGACGCAAGCCCAGCCAGGGCAGCGCAGGGGTAGCGTAACCCAGTATGGGGTGACGCAAGCCCTTCCTAAGCAACACAGGGGCTGACAGAGGCTAGCAGAGCTGACGCAGAGAGCTTCAGAGCAACGCTTGGGTTTCTAAACACTAAAAAAGGGTTGAGTTCTATAAATCCCGTTTGAGGGTATGAATCAGTTAGTTTTTCTGTCTCCGAAACAGAGGTACTGCTGCAAATTGTTTATTTCTCTGTCGGGTTAACCAGTTTGGTGCCCAGATTTGTTGTACTTAGAATCTACTTAATAATAAAACCCTCCAATAGCCAGAAGACCGATTTTCCCGCAATGGGTTTTTCCAGAGACAGTTGTCCAGAAAAACCTGTGTGTCACTTTGTCATTGTGCATGTATTCAGTTTAGATCTGTATCTGTGTAGACTGTACATTTACTTTGATGTTAGTGTTGAATATTTCAGATTAATAACTTGTCTATGTAGGAGAAGTAAATCAAGATTTAATAGTAGGGTTTCTGCATAAGTAATATTCAGAAATTTTCACATGGTATCAGAGCGATTGCAGATCTAGCTGAATCTCCAGCAAGAAGACTGAAGAATCCTTGCTGCAGGAAGCAGCAAAGAAAGCAGCAGCAGCCGTAGAAAGTCGGACCAGAGAGGGCAGCGCAGCAGCAGAAGGAAGCAGAGCCACGCAGAGGCCAGAGTGACGCAGTCTCCATGCAGGCCCACGTACTTACTGCGCAGAGGCAGTGCAGAAGTTGCGTTGAGACTGTCTGCTCACGCAGAGGCCAGCTAGGGTGACGCAGTCCTTAAGTTGTTTATTGATTCAGAGTGTATGAAGTCGTGCTACAGACCTTCAGTAGTTGCTGGTGGGGTTAAAATTATGTCGGTTCAGAATTTAGCCTGAGAAAAGTTGACAAAGAGCAGGAGGGGAACAGCTTCTCAGAGGATTTCCAGCCAAAGAAGTTTGAAGATCAATCAAAGGATTGAAGAGAGTTGATTCGTTTTTTATTTGGCAGACTTCCAAGAGAGGAAGTCAGTTGTCAGAAGGAGCAGAGGGTGCATGTTTCGCTAAGGACCCTAGATCCAAGTCTCTAGCATAAAGAGGAGGATTCGTTCTGACATATTTTCTAAGCAGATGGCACCTCAAGGACTACGTGATTAGGATAGGTTGGACGGCTTGCCCAACTTTGCAATCTGGAAGGCCAGAATCCTGGTAGTCATGGAGGCATACGGTTTAAGGGAGCATGCATAGAAAGTCCTGGCCACGTCGACGGATGCGAAGCTCCTAGAGAAGCATGAAGAAGCAGTAGCACACGCCAAGCGCTTCATCATGGATGACATCAAAGATCATATGGTCCCTCACAAAACCGAGAAGACAACGACTCATGATATGTGGGTGGCTCTGACCACACTATATGAAGGAAGATCCTTCCAGAGGAAGATGCTTCTGGAGAACCAGCTAAGGCTATTCATGATGGCCAAGGGAGAGGAGATCGATCCTTTTCTATTCAGACTTCAAGCGATCCGGGATCAACTGACTAGCATGGGGGTGAAGGTGGAGGACGATGTTATGGTGAAGACGGCTCTAAATGCTGCCACGGAGGAATAGGAACCTTTTGTCTAAAGTCTCTTGGGCAAAACGGACCTTCCCAACTCGGAGAATATGTGGGCTATCCTCCGACAAGAAGAAATTCGTCGAATCACCAAGAGGCAGTTCAGCAACAGGTCGAGTAAATTAAAGAAGGAAGAAGAGGAAGATGCAACCCTGGCATCAAAGAGGCAGCAAAGTTGAAAGAAGTGTGATCTATTGAAGATCAAATGTTTCCAGTGTGCCAAATTAGGACATTTCGACACCAATTGTCCTCAGAAGAAAAAGGACAAGGAAGCTTCTAGCTCCAAGGCTATTGTGGTGGACGATGGCTCTGAAGATGAGAGCCATGAGCGCTCATGAACCACGAAAGTGGGGCGACATGGATTTGTAGAGTAGCTACAAAGTGGTGGCAGGATCCTTGAGTAACCCAACCCTTGGATCGCATACGAGCAATGAGAGCCTTATGAGGGTAGCAAGACAAGTGGAGCAATGGGTGCAGAGAATCTCAGATGCAACAGGGCCAGAGTTGGATGTTGAAAGGGAGCAGCGAAGTACAGATGCAGCAGCAGCAACATCACAGAGGGGCTGATGTGATTTCAGCAGCGCAAAGCAGGCTTGCTTACGCAGTGCAGAGCTGCAGCAACGCAGAGGCTTCAAGAGGACAGCGCAACGCAGCAGTAGCATAGGGGACTTCAACGCAGAGGAGGTCTACTTACGCAGTGCAAAGTTGTAGCAGTGCAACAGCCTTAAGAGGGCAGCACAGAGCAGCAGCCTATGGAGCTTCAGTGATGAGGATGCAGCCCAACTGACTTGTCTGTACCAAATTGGGTAGGAGTTTTCAGTTGTTTCTCTCAGCAACTGAGTGGTAGTGCAGTAGTTGGCAGCACGATGCAGCAGATTGAGGGGGAGCTACAGTACAGATGTGGCAATGGCGGTGGCAACGTCATGGGCAGCAGTACGGGAGAGCAGCAGCAGTGCAGTGATGAAGGGCAGTAGGCCAAGCATCGGCGTAGAGACCCACACCAGAGATCATTGCAGAACTTCGGGGTGAAGTGTTGTGCTAGAGCACATTCCTCGCTAAGAGGGAGTGTTGGGGTAGCATCGGATTTGCTCTAGCTCCCAAAATTTGTGGAGGGACTAGAGTACATGAGATCTCCAAGACCCACAAAACAATTTAAGAAATTCCATCCTGTTTAAGAGATATTTAATTAATTAATCTTTTTAATTAAGGACCCTAAGTCTAACTTAGGAAAGTTAAAAGATTAAAGTTAATTAAATTGAACATGTGATGAAAATGACTTAAGTCACACGAATCGAGCTTTCTTTTAATCTTAGCCATCGATTCAAGATTAGATCACGGTCGTTGGTTTCCCAACGAGAAAAGTATAAAAGAAAGGCTTGGGGATATTTGGATAACACACACAGTGGCAGAGCATTGAGACTAAGCTGAAATTCTAGGGCGTGGTTTGCTAAAAATTTCCAGAAGTGTTTCAGCTGCAGCGAGGGGTAGTATTGGCAGATGGGATGATCTAATCCCAGGCCAAGAGTGCAACAAGAGGCAGAGAAGCAGCAGACTAAGCAGCGCTGAGGGAGCAGTAGCTACGCAGTAGCTGCACAACGCAGAGTCTTCAGGTGCTACGCAGTTCCAGAAAGGGCAGCGTAGAGGCAACAGGAGGCCAGCAGGGCTGACGCAAGCCCAGCCAGGGCAGCGCAGGGGTAGCGTAACCCAGCCTGGGGTGACGCAGGCCCTTCGTGAGCAACGCAGGGACTAACACAGGCTAGCAAAGTTGACACAGAGAGCTTCAGAGCAGCGTTAGGGTTTCTGAAGACTGAAAAGTGCTGAGTTCTGTAAATCCCATTTGAGGGTGTGAATTAGTCAATTTTTCTGTCTCCAGAACAGAGGTATTGTTGCAGATTGTTTATTTCTCTGTCTGGTTAACCAGTTTGGTGCCCAGATTTGTTGTACTTAGAATCTACTTAATAATAAAACCCTCCAGCAGCCAGAAGACCAGTTTTCAGGCATTGGGTTTTTCCGGGGACAGTTGTCTAGAAAATCATGTGTGTCATTTGGACATTGTGCATGCATTCATTTTAGATCTGTATATGTATAGACTGTTAATGTGTTTACTTCGATGTTAATGTTGAATATTTCAGATTAATAACTTGTCTAAGTAGGAAAAGTAAATCAAGATTTAACAGTAGGGTTTCTACATAAGTAATATTCAGAAATTTTCACAGGCAGCAAAAGCCATACATCAGCAGCGTGACAGTATGGTGCAAAGACAGTGTATTGTGGCGACAGTTGCAATACTAGAACACATTCCTCACTAAGAGGGAGTGTTATTTTTTGTAACATCGAATGTGTTCTAGCCTTGAAATTTTGTGGAGAGGCTAGAATACATAAGGTCTCCAAAACCCAGAAATCATTTCTGGAAATTCCACCTAGAGGCAACTTAATTAGATTATTAGTCAGTTTTTAATTATTTCTTAAGTTTAAACTTAGGGAATATGATTAATTAATCAAAATTAATTAAGTCATGGTGTGAATCTTCTAAAAAGTCACATGGATCGATTTCTAGTTAATCCTAACCATTGATTAAGATATAATCCTGGGCGTTGAAGTCTCAATGAAGGATTATAAGAAGAAGTCGATTGGGCTTGGAGAAATCACTAGAGAACTTGAGCAGTTTGAATTTACTGGGAAATCGATTTCAAGAGTAACAGCATTTTGTTGCTGGAAGTGATTTAGTGAGATCGAAGCAATGAGAGAGGGGCAGGGATAGTGAAGTCGGAGGAGGAATTACAGCTTCGGTGAGTACATTTGCAGCGCGGCAAAAGTGCCATAGTGAGGCAGCATAGTGCCCTCTAGAGGAAATTTCGTTTTGCTGGGGAGAAAACAAGATTCAGTGCCAGAAGCTGGGCAAAGATTCCAAAGGCCGAGAGAATCAGTTTCCCAGACAGCAGCTGAAGAGATTGCTTGAAGTAACGCAATTCCGAGCTGTAGTGACGCAGCCACTGCGTAGGGTGATGCAGAGGCAGTTGGGACAGCTCATTTTTGAGCTGAGGTCAATGCTCGAATTCGCCTATGGACTGAGGAATTTCCTCACTATTTTTCTTGTTGGTTTTTCTCTGTAGGATTGCCAGTTTGGGCATCCAGTTGTACTCAAATTATTTCACTGTTGCATAAAAATAAAACCCTCAGTTGTTGCACCAGTTTTCCCAAGTTGGGTTTTTCCAGGAACATTGGTCCAAAAATAACGATGTTATTTTATGTTTGAGTGCTAACATTTTCTTCCAACGTTTTATTTCTTCCGTAGTTTATTTGTGTAGGCTGCAGTGTGATTGATTCAGTATTTGTTGTAGCTAACAGTAAATAAATTGTTAACAATTAATTTAACAATTAGGAGAATAATTTCCAGTTGCTGCAATAGGATTCGAGGTTAGGAAAATTTTCACACAAGGGCCACAAGTTGAGGAGACAAGTGGCCACCACAAACACGAGTTGGCTCCCAAGAGATGCTCACGGATTTGAGGGCCAAGTTGCTCATTAAATGGAGGTCAAGCTATGCAAGTGAGATGGCAAGCTAACTAAGAGTGAGAGGGAGTTCACTCCCCCTCTTGCTACCTGTCGATACACTTGGTTATATGAAATCCTCTCTCTTGCACACACAACCCACACTTGTGCTACATTATTGTCCATGGATTACCACGCAATACTTCAGTTGGAGATATGTAGCACACTTGCAAACTCGTGTGGCTACCTTAGATGACCATTGCACACTTGTTCCTTGGATTCCCACACTTGGCAACTCACTCTCATACGTAGTCCCCTCTCTATGTTGTGCTGTCACACTTGCATAGATATGCTGCCACTTGGATCACCTTGTACTCCTCTTGGCAACTCATTCTTGCCACTTGGGGAACTCAAATTTTCCATGGGATCATTATCTTCATTGGGATCTCCTCCCATTCTCTTCTATAAATTGAAGCTCCCTCTCTTGAGCAAGCTAGTATTGAAACTTGAAGACCTTGGGGAAGTGCTACTAGTGCGTAATTGTTCCATTCTTTTATTATAAAGAAGAGGCTTTGGAGGCTCATGATTTTGCGAATGGTGTGATTTCCTTCGTTCTTCAAGAGGCAAACTTGTGTTTCATTTCACTGCTTTAAGTTTGTAGCTTAGGCATTAATAGGGACATTTTTGTCCAAAGGAGAAGATCAACAATTACTTGTTATCTTCTTGCTAGTTTGCATTTTAGAATTGAATATTACATGTATTTCTCGGTTGAATAACATGCTTAATCCTATCAATATGCAAGCTACACCTATGTCTACTAACTTCTTGGCAAGATCATAAGCCTTGTGTTGAAAATCTAAAGGGCTACAATTAGGATGATTTCTCTTAAACTTGATAATTGCTTGTGATGTATTTTTACTTTTCCTAGATTATTAGTTTCTTCTCTTATTATTACGTTGTTCTTATCATCAAACAACTACCAAAACAAGAAGATCAACAGTACACAAGAACACAAGATGTAGGCTACAAGCTAGAGCCAACACCTCTCCACTTGAGAGGAAAACCCACAAATCTCTTCTCTTCTTATAGATTCTTCAAATGAAGAATTCCAAAACATCTAAACCAAGACCGATACCCTTCCAAGACCAAGCCAGACCTTCTTGATGATGTGCTTCCCTTATCCAAGTCAAACTCAGTCAAATCTCTTCTAGTTGCACGACTTCGACCCTAGCAATAGAATTCCGGCCTCCACTGCATGTCTAAAATTTTCGACCCCTACAACAGTTACTGCTTCCACACGTGTGAGCAATTTTAGGGCTTCCAAGGCTTCCTTTGACCTTTGCTTGGGTTGTTTCTCATTCTAGGGCTTGTAGGTGACCTAATATTCCTTTCTTCAACCTTCTTTCTGCAACTTTCACAACTTCAACCTTGCAGCTGCAAAACCCTAGCCTTCCTTTCGCATGTGTGAGAGAGAGAGAGAGAAATAACCCAAGAACTTCGTCCTTCGTCCGTCTATCCTTCTTCGCTTGCCTTTCTTCTATTTCTCTTTCACTTGGATGATGAGAAGTGAGTAAGTGTCCATAGGAGGTCAAGTTCCCTCCTATATATAGGCTTCCAAAGAGGACAACATGCCCTAATGAGGCTGACTTCTTAGCTGCCAAGCCGACTTGGTCTTGGAGGGTATTTTGACACTTTTAAATACAAAAATAATTAATTTAACATGTTACAATGTGTCCAATGGGGTCTTCTTCTTATGACAATGACTCTATTGACTTCTTGACACTAAGACAAACCCTAGATGCACACAATGGGTGCTTGACCTCTAAATAAAATGACCTTGAGCATGAAACCCATGCTACAAGAATAACAATAATAATTTTTCTTTTTATCTACAATATACAAGAATGAAGAGTACATTTCACATTTATGAAGACCGAACCTGCTAACACATTTCAACGCCTTGTTTACAAGTTCCTCTAGCTTGGAGATTGGGGACCTCCTCGGTTGGAGTATCCATATTCTTGCACCAAAGAAGCATTAGTCCTACTTGTATCAAGTGCCTCCAAGTGCCTCAAAGAGGCCCCTAACTCTCTCTTCATTCCTCTCAAAAATTCTGAAATTTATTCAAACAATTCCTAGTTCTATTTATAAGCAATTCAATGATATATCTAGCATTGAAGAGGCTAAATAGGTTGTTGTCTTAACAGCAGTCAAATTACTTAAGAAAAAACTAAGTATCTTCGTTTTTCCTTAGCTGAATAGTATAGAAATTCATAGCTTAAATTCTAGTAATTTCACTCGGTGATTTTGGGTTTTATATACTAACTTTTATTGAGCGTTCCAAAAGCATTTTGTGTTGATTTTTTTAGGGCACCTGCTAGAATTAAGTTTTTCTTCACCTGATAACTACTTCAATGATCAATTAAACATTATTTTCACATAGCATTAAATTCAATATCATTTAGGCAGCTATACATAAGAAAAACATCAATTAATAAACATGAAAGAGCAGTAAAGTAACCATGAAACAAAGAGGCAAGAGACACAGAAAATTTAGGCTTGAGGCCAGGGGAAAACCCATAAATCTTTCCTTGTGTTAGAGAGAGAGAGAATTCCAAATTCATTATTACATCAGAAATAACCATAGCAAAAAATAATAGACAAACCAGTAACCAAGATCGTGATTAAGTGCCATATCAAAAATCAGGTTCCTGAAATTTCGACCCTCCTGTAATTTCGGCCTCCTATTGAAATTTCAGCCTCCACTTGTAATTTCGGCCCTCCTGTAATTTCGACCTATCAGAGATGCATGAGACAAAAATTTATGTATCCAAATGAGGAGAAATGATCTCCTTTATATAGCCTTCAAGAGGGGGTCGAATGGGTGCCTCTTAGGGGCCCAACCGACCTAACATTTAGAGGAGTTGACTTGTCATCTTTACGGAGACATTAATATATTTTAAATTTCCAATTTTGTCATAAAGAAAATATCGACCATGGCTACCATATTTTCCAACACTCCCTCTTAGCTAGGGAGGTACTTTTCATTCTCTCTCAAGATTAATCTTCCCAACCAATCATAGATCTCACAGCTCACGGCCTAAGGAAGAGATCACATATATAAATCTCTCTCTTCGTCGGGATCAATCTTTCTGACCAATCATAGGTCTCACAGCTCCATATCCTAAGGGAGAGATCATCAGTCTCATCATAAGGAAAGATTGTAGCATCCAACTAATCTCAATACATCGCCCAGACCACAAGGTCTCACAACGCACAGTCTAAGGGAGGAATTACCAAGTCAATGCATCTCTTGAACCACAAGGTCTCACACCACATAACCTACAGGAGGAATCATTAAATCAATACATCTCCCGGACCACAAGGTCTCACAGCACAACCTACAAGAGGAGTCATCAAAACAATACATCTCCCGGACCACAAGGTCTCACAACACATAGCCTACAGGAGGAATCATTAAATCAATACATCTCCCAGACCACAAGGTCTCACAGCACGCAGCGAACATGAGGAATTATTAAATCAATACACTCTCGGACCACAAGGTCTCACCGCAGACAGCCTACGGGAGGAAAAATCTTCCCAACCAATGCATTGGTCTCGCAACCGCAGTCTAAGGAAGATTTAGGATGCTATGTAATTAATGCTCCCTCTGTAAAGGGATTCGTAGTCATTTCAGTTTCTTCACATAAAGATCAATTCAACATCAGAAATGTAGGCATGGTGGATCTCAATACTTTAACAAACATTTCAGAAAATAACAACATCCAATTGTTCATTCAGCTTCAGTCAAGACTTCTCTCATCAAATCTATCAACAGGCAATAATAGACTTCAACAGTGGCTTCTCACAGAAGCAATCATCGGCAACCATAGTAGAGTCCAACAAACAATAAGTGGCTTCTCACAAAAGCAGATATTATTATCCATAGTCGAATCTAATAGATAATAAGTGCCTTCTCACAAAAGCAAGAATCAACAACCATAGTAGAATCCAACAGACCATAATTGAATCCATTAGATAAAAATACACTTCAACAAGAGCAAACAACATCAAATAGATCAACAAACCAATCAGAGAAACAACCAAATCAATATCAAAGTCTTGCAGCATCTTCAAATCATTCATCAGGGAGATGTCGATGGACTCGCAGTCCATTCTGCCAAAGATATCACCAGGCTCATGCCTCAAAAGCAACTCCTTACACAAAAGTCCTCTACATAGCAGAAAAATCACGGGCTCATCTTTAGCATATCTAGATCAGCATTGGTCTTCAAAGATTCTAGCCACATTAATGGAAATGAAGCTTCAATCAAGTTGATCGTGTCTTCTCCCTCTGAGTACAGAGACTATCACTAGTCTTCTTATCACATTGTTCTTTTGTCATTTCTAATGATTGCCATACCTTGGCGTCTCCATTATGTACCTACAATCCTCACTAGGAGGCTATGGAATAACAAGAACAACCAAGCAAGCCAAGAGACTCATAATGAAATAATCAATAGAGACAATCAAGATAATACTTATCTTTTGAGAGTGTATCAGCTCCCTCTTGATCTTAGCCATCTTCGATCTAGTCAACCTTGTCCACATCATTAAGGAGTTGACTTCATTCATACCATCATCAACGGGTTCACATTAAGGAGTTTGCAACATCACAAAGTTCATCATCAATGAGCGCACATCATCTACATCATCAATGAGCCCACATCATCTACAAGCTCACATCATTATCACCATCAACAACGTGTCCACATCATTAATGAGTCCCCATCATTATCGTCATCAAGGAGTCTACATTATTAGCATCATCACAGAGTCCACATCATCAAGAAATTCACTCTGGTGGGGTTAAATTTTCGAAGGTGCAGAAATTAGCTTGAGCACTAGTTGACAAAGAGCGGGAGGAGAACAGCTTCTCAGAAAATTTCCAGCCAAATAAATCTGCAAATCGATCAGAGGATCGAAGAGAGTTGATTCGTTGTGATTGGCAGACTTCCAAGAGAGGGAGTCAATTGTCAAAGGGAGAAGTGGGTGCCTTTCTCGCCAAGGGCCATAGATCCGAGTCTCTAGTATAGAGAAGAGTATTTGTTCCGACAGATTTGCTAAGCAGATGGCACCTCACGAATTACGTGATCAGGATAGGTTGGACGGTATGTCCAACTTTGAAGTCCAGAAGGCCATAATCCTGGTAATCATGGAGGCATATGGTCTAAGGGAGAATGCAGAGAAAGTCTTGGCCATGCCAACCGATGCGTATCTCCTGAATAAGCATGAAGAAGCAGCGGCACATGCCAAGCGCTTCATAATGGACGGGGTTAAGGATCATGTTGTATCACACATAGCCGAAAAGAAGACGGCTAATGAGATGTGAAAAGCCTTAACTACCTTATATGAAGGAAGATTCGTCCAGAGGAGAATGCTTCTGGAAAATTAGATGAGGTTATTCATGATGGCCAAGGGAGAAGAGATCGAACCCTTCCCTTTTAGATTACAGGTGATCAGGGATCAGCTGACTGCCATGGGAGTGAAAGTGGAGGATGATGTGATGGTGAGGACTGCACTCAATGCGGTCACAAAGGACTGAGAAAATTTTGTCCAAAGTATCTTGGGCAGAGCGGACCTTCCCAACTGGGGCAGTATGTGGGTGATCCTCTGACAAGGAGAACTCTGTCGATTCACCAAGAGACAGTACAGCACCAGATCAAGTAAAGTGAAGAAGGAAGAGGAAGAAGATGCAGCCTTGGCATCAAAGAGGCAGCAAGGGAGGAAGAAGCGTGATCTATCAAAGATCAAGTGTTTCCAGTGTGGCGAACTAGGACATTTCGCCAGCAATTGTCCTCAGAAGAAGGACAAGGAAGCTTCTACCTCCAAGGTTGTTGTGGCAAATGATGGCTCCGAAGATGACATAGCCATGAGCGCTCATGAACCACGAAAGTGGAGCAACATGGATTTGTAGAGCAGCTACAGAGCAGTGGCAAGATCCTTGAGTAAGCCCAACCCTTGGATCACATACGAGCTACGGGAGCCTTACGACGATAGCGGGACAAGTAGAGAGCTAAGTCACCTGATACAGGGATTCGGGATTCGATGGATACGGGGATTCGAGAATCGGATTTGGGATACAGTGACACCCGAAATAGGACACTTCCGGGATACGATACGTCATATACTATTTTATTAAAAATATATATATTTTTAAAAAATATATATATATTAAAAATTAGATATTTTTTACACAAATTCATTGATTCAAACATAGATTTAAGATCTTAGATACTCATACATGATACATTGAAATTTGATACATTGATACATCATACAATTGTCAAATTTTCTCAGAAAGACAAGATAGTAAGATACTGTAGTTTTCTCATTAAGTCATCAGAATCAAAATGTGTTACATAAGTACACTGCCAATGGCAAATAGAAATAGAAAATACAAAAAAACTACAGTCTACAATACTACAAGCCTGAAGCCTCAATGAGTCAGAGTTAATGAGTCATCAATCCTCATCATCATAATCAGCATCATTGTCCTCATCCTGATCATCATGCTCACCACTACTCTCCTCTGATGCATCCTCCTCCTTTGTCATCTTTGCATCTGCTGGTGTGGAGGATGACGCACATTTGAAGCTGTTGTTGCAGCCCCACTTCCAATAGATGGAATACTTGCAGACCCTGATGAAATAGGGACAAGAGGGGCATCTCCAATGGGGACATTCTTCCCCTTTCTTTGCCCCTGTCTTGCTGCCTTTGATTGAGCCATGAATACTGTAAAAAATAAACAAAAATGACCAAATATATAAAACATATGCACATGCAGACACTAACAACAAACTAAATGCAAAATATAGAGGGACAGTGCACTTACCGGATGCTCGAATCTCTTTGAAAAAACTCTCTTTCTCCTTGCTAACCCTTTCTCCTTGCTAACTCTTGCTCCTTGCTCATTGCACAAACAAAAATCAATGAGAAAGAATGAGAGAAATCCCTTTTTCGTAACTGAAAATCGCACTTTTTGGCCGCGGGAATCCGGCTGTACGAGAGTCGGTCGTATCCGTACAGGGTACGGTCGGGATTCGCCGTACCTTGTACAGATACGGCCGAATCTGGAGAATCGAGTACGAATCCCACAGTATCGTATCCGATACGTAGGATTCGGGATTCTTGGGCCCTGGGGGACGAATCCGGTTTCAGAGGTAGAGAGATGGTTGCAGAAAATCACATGAAGCAGAGGGCAATACTGAGATGTTGTAGAGGGAGCAGCGCAGTGCAGAGGCTGATGGGACTTCAGCAGTGCAGAGAGATTGTGCTCATGCAGTGCAGACTTGTAGCAGCGCAATGGCTTCAGGAGGACAGCGTAGAGCAGCAGCCAAGGGAGTTTTCAGTGATGAGGTGCAGCCTGACTTGTTTGTCAACGATTGGGCAGGGGTCTTTTAGTTGCTTACTTCTCAGCAACTGAGTTGCATTGCAGCAGTTAGCAGTGGTAGTGCTATGGGCAGCATGATCCAGCAATTTGAGAGCGAGTTGCAGTACAGATGTGGCAGTGGCAGTGACATGGGCAACAGTATAGAAAGCAGCAGCGCAGTGGATGGAGGGCAGCAGACCAAGCATCTGCAGCACAAAGACAAATACCAAGATCTTGTGATACACGGTGTGGATGTATTACTAGAGCACACTCTGTGCTAAGAGGGAGTGTTGAGATTTCGAGTGTTGAGGTAGCATCGGGTGTGATCTAGCCCTGAAATTTTGCGGATGGGCTAAGACACACAAGACCTCCAAAACCCAGAAAGCGTCTGGAGAAATTTCATCCAGTGTGTGAGATATTAAAATAATTAATTTTTTTGATGAGGACCCTAAGTCTAACTTAGTAAGTGAATTAATTAACACATGTGATGAAATGTTCTAAGTGACGCGGATCAAGCAGTCTTTTAATCTTAGCTGTCGATAAGAGATTAAATCACAGTCGTTGATATGTCAACGAGAAAAGTATAAGAAAAAGGCTTGCGGTCAGTTGGAGACACACACACAGAAGCAGAGCACTAAGACTAAGCCGGAATTCTAGGACATGATTTGCTAAGAATTTCTGGAAGTGTTTCAGCTGCAGCGAGGGGTATTATTGGCTAAGGGAATGATCTGATCCCAAAGCCAAGAGTCAGCGAGAGGCAAAGAAGCAACAATCAAAACAGCGCAGAGGGAGCATCAGCTGCGCAGCGCAGAGGGAGCAGCAACTGCGCAGATGCTACGCAGGCCCAGAAAAGGCAGCGCGGAGGCCGCAGGAGGCCATCAAGGCTTACATAGGCCCAGCTACGGTAGCACAGGGACTGCGTCACCCAGTCTTGAGTTACACAGGCCTCTTCTGAGCAGTGCAGGGGCACATGCAGGCTAGCAGAGATGACGCAGAGGGCTTCAGAGAAGCATTGGGGTTTCTGAAGACAGAAAATGGCTGAGTTCTGTAAATCTCGTTTGAGGGTGTGAATCAGTCAATTTCTCCATCTCCAGAATAGAGGTATTGCTGCAGATATTTGTATTTCTCTATCGGGTTAACCAATAAGGTGCCCAAATTTGTTGTACTTAGAATCTACTTAATAATATAAACCCTCCAGCAGCCTGAAGACCGGTTTTCCCGCATTGGGTTTTTCTGGGGACAGCCGTCCAGAAAATCGTGTGTGTCACTTTGTCTATGTGCATGTATTCAGTTTAGATCTGTATCTGTGTAGGCTATTAAAGTGTTTACTTCGATGTTAATACTGAACATTTCTGATTAATAACTTGTATGAGTAGGAGAAGTAAATCGTGATTTAACAGTAGGGTTTCTGCACATGTAAAATTCAGAAATTTTCACATAATGGAGTGATTTCAGTACTGTTAGTATACAATAGATCAGTTAATTTTAAATCTTCTTGGGCAGCAGTTTCCAAAATTCCGTTTGTAATGTGTGGTTTCCAGAAAGAATCAATTTCAGTTTTCAGATTTCAATGTGAGTTAGTCTATGGATTAGTACAGGCAATATGGTTTCAGATTTGCAGGTCAGGACTTACAGATTTCAGTTTACAGGCAACAACTTCACGTCAAAGATTTTTATGGCAGGACTCCATGCCATACAGATTCAAGTCATAGGTCTACAAGTTCTCTGCACCACAGAGGGGAAGCAGTCCCCAGTTGGAGCTGATGTTGTAGCCTTTTCTTGTCCAAGAAAAGTTACAAAATTTTTCTAAATTTTGCTAATTGGTTTCCTGGCCAGACCCTCAAGTATATGTGAACCTCGCTGGCAAAATTGGTTTTTATACAAGTTTCTGGGGTATTATTTATAATAGTTTTTATTTTAAATAAAACTTAATTTTATAAAATATATATATAATTATATTTTTTTTTAATTATTTATTTAAAATATTAAACTTATGTTACAAATATTGAGTCAGCCCCAAGCTCTAAGTACGAGAACCACATTTGTTATCATGTATTATCGAGGGTCGAAAGTCAAAATCAATAAATCCATTCAAACCTATGTCCCCACCTTGCATTTCACACATTAAAATTGTTGATTTTTTTGGGTAGCATCAGATGTGCTCTAGCTCCAAAATTTTGTGGAGGGGCTAGAACACATGAGATCTCCAAGACCCAGAAATCGTTTGGAGAAATTCTACCTGAAATGAATGTTATTCAAATAATTAATTATTTTTAATGGAGCCTAAATTAAAGCTTAGGGAATTAAAATAATTAAAGTGAATTAATATAAATATGCGTGAAAAGCTTCTAAGTGACGAGGATCAAGTCTATTTTAATTTAAGTCGTTGATTAAAGATTAGTTCACGGCCGTTGATTTCTCAACAGGAAAACTATAAAGAAAGGCTTGAGGGTCAGTTGGAAAACACACACAGTGAGTGAATCTGGAGATCGAATTCTTCTGACGGAGCAGTGCTCGAACGAAGATTAGATCTGAGTGATTCAGCAGCAGTGAGGGGCAGATGCAGTTATTGGTCGGAGGACCGAGAGTACATAGCAAAGAGGCAGCAAAGACCGCAGAGGAAGTATCGGATCCACCAGGAGAGGTGACACAGTCCCCAGAAGGGGTGACGCAGGCCCACGCAGGGACTGCGCAGAGTTTCCAAGGGATAGTCCAAATTTTATTGGAGATCGAGGTTTCTGAGTCGAGAAGGCTGAAACTCAATTTTCCGAGAGGCGGATCGATTCAGACAAGAGGTGACACAGTGATCAGCCATCCCCACACAGGCCTACGCATCTATAGCGCAGAGGGAGCTGGGGTTTCACAAGTTCGGATACAGATCAGTCGGGACTTGCAGTGTGAGGTAAAACTCACTATTTTTTGTCTGCCGAGATTTTTTCTGTTAGGTGAGCCAGATTTGGCACCCTATTTGTACTCAGAAAATGGTTTCTTATTAATACAAAACCTCAAATCTGCTGCACCAGTTTTTCCGCATTGGTTTTTTTCAGGGACCTTAGTCCAAAAATAAGTATCCTTTGTGTGATTGTCTCATTTATTTTTCAATACTTGATCTGTATATTAGTGTAGGTTGCAGTGTATTTGCATTAATATTTACTGAATAATTTTGTAAATAAACTTGTTAATTGAAGTACACAAGTAGGAAATGCAAATCAGTTCACTGTAGTAGGATAAAAAAAAAAATTAGATTTAGAAATATTCACAAAAACACCATAATCTACAATACCTCGAGATGTGTGAAATAATAAATCAATGGTTTGTGGAGGCCTGTGACTATATGAGTTTTAACCTACCACCCCCCCCCCCTCCGCAAAGTTATTTCATTTTTTGTAAATTTATGTAGATGTTCTATGCTTGATGCAACTTTACTTTTACTACAGCAATCACATAAACAATCAAGTAAAATGTTGATAGAACATACCAGTAGATCAACAGAAGACAAACCAAAAACAGATAAATGTGTTGGTGCGTTACAGCGGTCAACAGGATGCTTCAACTAGCGAAGTCTCAATTGGTCAGCTAACCAGCAATGTCACACAACCATCAGATCAGCCAACACAGTCAACCCAGAAAAGTCAACGCTGCCAAGAAAAGTCAACGCAGAACAGCATCTAGTAAAAGTCAACGCAGCACAGTCTACGGTCAACCTTTGACCTCGGTTCTTGTGCCAAAATGTATGGACTGCAGAAATCGAAGTCTCTGCCAAAAATCAGCTCCTTTTGACCATGTGTTGACCAAAGTCAACGCTGGTCAAACCTGCGCTGGAAACCCTAGCTACAGCAAAAAATGTCTTCGTCCTTCTCCCATGTGTGAACTGCAGATTTGCCTTCAAGTAGCTCGAACCAATCAAAAGTGGAGAGAGAAATATGTGTGATGATGAGATGAGTGAAATGTCCTCCAACGTTGACTTTATTTATATCAATCACTGAGGGTGTGTGACACATTCGCTGGGGTACAAAACCTTAAAGCCGACCTGCACATATTTGAATATATTAGAAAATAAATTCAAAATAAATGTTCTGCTCATCGGATTAAGATGATCTTTAGATCGATCTTGCACCTCTCCAAAAGAAGAACCCAATAAAAATATTGATATCTTCATCTGAGCATCACAACATGGAGTTTCGACCTAGTTGTCCAATTTTAACACTCCCACTCAACTAGGGAGAACTCCATCCATCTGTGCAACTCAACATCGTGCATCATCCCGCCGTAACTTGCTTTGCTAGCTCTTTATTTCAGAACAGAAGTGGGTCAGTCACAAAGACATCATTCCCGGCTGACAGATTCAGCCCAGAGGTCTGAAGCCTCTATAGGACTCACAAAGAGTCTCATACCAACCCGAAGTTGGTTTATCTAACACGAAGTCAGTAGGAGGTCCGAAGCCTCACTAGACTTGATCCCAAATCAAGTGGTTGGACCGTGCCATCCTAGATAGAGAGTACGGCAATCTCTGATGCGTCCATCAATCTTTGCTACTAGTCTCTAGCTTTTCCCACCTCATTGGCCAAATGAGAGGTACTTCCCATGAGCCCTGAACTCAATGGGTAGGATGCATACGGGGCACAGATAATGAGAGGTGAACCAACTCAATAATCACAACGGTGGGGCCCAAGCACACCAACAAGGTTCGGTAAGCTTAGCCCTGTTGTTGCTTATAGCTCTGAGAAGTTATCCCCAAGGCCCCCCAGAGCTCATCGTCCAACAAGACCCTCATCATAAGGTCGTTCCACGATACCAAGACTCTCACAGAAGGTTAGGAACTTGACCTTCCCAAGGGCTTTGTGAGAATATCTGCGACCTGCTCATCAGTTCCT
Source organism: Pinus albicaulis (assembly GCA_034641835.2). Classification (NCBI taxonomy): domain Eukaryota; kingdom Viridiplantae; phylum Streptophyta; class Pinopsida; order Pinales; family Pinaceae; genus Pinus; species Pinus albicaulis. Next base: position 1,589,183,246 of record CM076584.1, on the reverse strand, counting down.
ATATGATCGAGCCATACGGCGCCTCACTGTACCATATCCCAGATAAAGTGGTACCTGATATCAATATGCTTGGATCGATCATGGAACACGGGATTCTCGGAAAAGCGAATCCCACTCTGGTTATCACAGAGTATTACCGTGGTATCTAGCACATGCCCGAACAGCTAACTAAAGAGCTTTCGCAACCAAACTATTTCACAACAGGCCATACTCGCTGCAATATATTCGGCCTCCACGGTGCTCAAAGCCACCGACTTCTACTTCTTGCTCATCCATGATATCGAAGCAAATCCAAGTGTGAAGCAGCATCCCGATGTGCTTTTACGATCCACCACACTGCCAGCCCAATCGGCATCAGTATATCCATGGAGTGTCATGCTCCCGGCAGTGTATCTCAACCCATGGTTTATCGTGCCCTGAAGATATCTCAGAAGATTCTTGGCACCAACCCAGTCAAAGTGATGAGGCTCAACAATCTGTTGACTCAAAGTGTTAAATGCAAAACATATATCTGGACGGGTGTTCACTAAGAACATCAGGGACCCTACGAGTTGGCGATACTCAGTAGGATTTGCTAACACGGGCCCAGCAGCGCTGCCACTCAACTTCTTGAAGTTGAGCTCCATCGACGTCGAGACGGACTTGCAGTCCACCGTACTAAATCTTTCCAGAAGCTTCACAATGTACTTTCCTTGAGAAAGGAAAATCTCGCCAAGTCTCTGCCAGACCTCCAGGCCTAGGAAGTAGTGCATCAATCCTAGGTCCTTCATCTCGAACTCAGCAGTGAGCTCCCTCTTGCACTAATGAATGAGAGGTCAACACCTGTCAGGAAGAGGTCGCCCACATACAGCACTAGAATGAGAGGCTTCTCTCTATCAACCTTGAAGTAAAGGTTCGGATCAGCATTACTACGAGTGAAGCCCAACTTCATCAGGTAGCTATCTATCCTCTCGTACCAAGCTCTGGGTGCTTGCTTCAGCCCATAGAGGGCTTTCTTCAACCTGTAGACATGGGTGTCCCGATCCTGGACTTCAAACCCCAAAGGTTGCTCTACATACACCTCTTCCTTTATCACACCATGCAGAAATGCGGTCTTTACATCCATCTGAAGAAGACTCCATCCTTGCGTAGCAGAAAGGGCTATGATAGATCGAATGGTGGTATATCGTGCCACAAGAGCAAATATGTCATCATAGTCTATGCCTTCCTTTTGAGAGAAGCCATGGGCAACAAATCTTGCCTTGAACTTTTTAGCACTTCCATCAGATCCATGCTTGATCTTGTAGAGCCATTTCGAGATGACAACTGCTTTGTCCTCCGGTCTTGGAACCACATCCCAGACATCATTCTTCAATATGGACTCATACTCTTCGTGCATAGCATCCTTCCAGACTTTATGCTTTACGGCTTCCTCAAAAGATCCAGGCTCAGATTGTACAATAGTACTCATGGCTGCTAGATACCCTTGGTATCTACTCGGCCTCTTGCTTTCACGGAAAGTCCCCCTTGGGGCCATATGTCCCTCAGCATCCTTGAGAGTGTCCCTGAGCCATGATGGTCTCTTCCCCAGTGAAGGAGGTGGATCAATCGGGTCCATCAGTCCCTCAACATCAGGCATCGTCTCATCCTTCGGTTCTTCTTGATTTCCAGGCCTTGCTTCATGATCTTCCTGGGATCTCGGAAGATTGAGAACTTTCTTCAAGGAAGCATCTTCGTCAAAAGTGACATCGTGGCATATCTCCACTTCCCTTTGACCAGGCACATAGACTCTATAGGCCTTCGAAGTTTCGTTGTAGCCCACAAACATTCCTTTCTTCCCAGAAGCATCCAGCTTGATTCTCTTCTCTTTCAGCACATGACAATAAACAGGACATCCAAAAACTATAAAATGTGAGACGTCAGGTTTCTTACCAGTGAAAACCTCTTCGGGAGTTTTGGAGTCCAGAGCAGAATGCGGGCATCGGTTTTGTATGTACGCAGCAGTGTTCGCAGCTTCTCCCCACAGAAACTTCGGTAGACCCTGGTCACATAGCATGGCACGGACAGCTTCCACAATGGTCCTGTTCTTTCGTTCAACAACGCCATTATGCTCAGGAGTATAGACAGTTGTGGTCTCCCTCTTGATGCCAGCTTCTCTGCAAAAGTCCTTGAACTCGTTTGTCTCATATTCAGTGCCATTATCGGTCCTCAAAATCTCGATCTTCTTCCCTGTCATATTTTCCACCAAGGCTTTGAAGGTACGGAACCACATGAAAGCTTCATCCTTCTACTTTAAGAAGTGTATCCAGGTTTTGCGAGAGAATTCATCTATGAACGTTATAGAATAAGAACATCCTCCCAAGGATGTCACGGGCAGCATACCAGATAGATCAGAATGGATCAATTGCAAGACATCAAATGTCTTTGTGACACTCGAGGGGAAAGGTCCCCATGTATGCTTTCCTTCGGCACAACCTTTACATACACCTTCATGATTATTTGAAAACTCGAGCATCCCTGTCACCACCTTCCTTGCTTCAGGAAGGGCCTTGTAGTGAAGGTATCCAAACCTCCGGTGCCATAGTTTAGTTTGTCGGATAGTATCACATGTCATCGCACCCAGTGGACTTCCTCCAACCTCGTAGAGTGTATCAACTCTAAATCCAATCATGATAGCTTCCTTGAAGCTCTTCTTCCACATGCGCACCTTTCCATCAATGAATGCCATATTGAAACCTTTGTCTTCCATGGCCGATATAGACACAAGGTTCTTCTTCAAATTTGGTACATAGAGTACATCCTGCAAGCGGAGGACTTGTCCTTGAGACAAGTGGAGGGTCACAGTCCCTGTCCCTTTCACAGGATATGTGGCATTATCTCCAAGGATAATTTTCAGATTGGTATCCTTCTCAACGATATCAGAGAGTGCTTCCTTGAACCCAGTGATGTGCCTTGAGGCACCACTATCTATCAACCAGACATCCATAGTGTCGAGCGGAGATGCAACAAAGAGGGCAAATACAAGAATGTATTCATTTCTTTTATCAACAACATTTGATTCCTCATACCTGGAGTTTCTTGACTTTCTGAAAGGTTGACCATTTCCGCCGGAGGGAGCCTTCCTCTTTCCCTTGAACCTGTTGTTCCTTTGATTTCCATTCCTCCAATTGTTGTTGTTGTCATCACCATCGAGAGAATCCTTCTTGAAAGGACATTCTCTAGCATAGTGACCTGGCCTATGACAAGTGTAACACTTGCCCTTCTTTCCTTGGGCCCCTGCTCTTCCTTTGTTCTTTGGACCACCAAGGTTTTTCTTTCTAGAATGAGAAGCATAGGCAGCATTTCCTTCATTTTCGTACTCCTTAATTCTTGTCTCTTCTTGAACGCATCTCGATAGTACTTCGTCAAAGTCAGGTATCACATTGTTATTGAGAATGGTAGTGTTGAACACATGCCATTCGAATGGGAGACCTCCAAGTGCGGTGAGTACCATTTCTCGATCAGCTATTGTCTCCCCAATAGCCAGCAGATTGTTCCTGATCTCGGTCAGCTTCAGAAAATATGATTGAACGGACTCAACCCTGCCTTTCTTCAGATTCTTCAATTGATTCTTGAAGAATAGAACTTGATTCGCATTGTTGGCCTTGAACATGTGGACCAACTTATCATAAATCTCTTTGGATGTGCCCAACTCAGAGATGTAGGCCACCAGACTCTTATGAATTGAGTCCTTGATCATCAGATTTGCTTTGATCTCCCCCTTCTTGTACTTTGTTTTGGCAGCAGCAGTAGCAGTGGATGGAGGTTCTTGGATTTTACCCTGCACATAGTCCATGACATCTTGGTCTTCCAATTTAAGATCCAATATCATCTTCCAAGCATGGAAGTCATCCTTCCCAGTCAATTTGTTATCCTCTTTGAAGCCATAGTTTATGGAACCCATTTTCTTCTTCGGTGATTGCTACAAATTAGGGCTTGTCTTCACCTCCGCTCTGATACCATGTAAATTTATGTAGATGTTCTATGCTTGATGCAACTTTACTTTTACTACAACGATCACATAAACAATCAAGTAAAATGCTAATAGAACATACCAGTAGATCAACAGAAGACAAACTAGAAACAGATAAATGTGTTGGTGCGTTACGGCGGTCAACAGGATGCTTCAACCAGCGAAGTCTCAATTGGTCAGCTAACCAGCAATGTCACACAACCCTCAAATCAGCGAAACAGTCAACTCAAAAGTCAACCCAGAAAAGTCAACGTAGAATAGCAGCAAGTAAAAGTCAACGCAAAACGGTCTACGATCAACCTTTGACCTCGGTTCTTGTGCCTAAATGTATGGACTGCAAAAATCGAAATCTCTGCCAAAAATCAACTCCTTTTGACCATGCGTTGAACAAAGTCAACGCTGGTCAAACCTGTGGTGGAAACCCTAGTTGCAGCAGAAAATGTCTTCGTCCTTCTCCCACGTGTGAACCGCATATTTGCCTTCAAGTAGCTCGAACCAATCAGAAGTGGAGAGAGAAATATGTGTGATGATGAGATGAGTGAAATGTCCTCCAACGTTGCCTTTATTTATATCAATCACTGAGGGTGTGTGACACATTCGCTGGGGTACAAAACATTAAAGCCGACCTACACATATTTGAATATATTAGAAAATAAATTCAAAATAAATGTTCTGCTCATCGGATTAAGATGATCTTTAGATCGATCTTGCACCTCTCCGAAAGAGGAACCCAATAAAAATATTGGTATCTTCATCTGAGCATCACAACATGGAGTTTCGACCTAGTTGTCCAATTTTAAAAATTTTACTATCTTTTACACGTGTTCCTATCTCATGTATTGCAGACCCCTACCTCCCCCCCCTCCTAAATCATTTACCACCTACTACCTATTGAGAAATCAAGAGCTTTTAATGATTACGAGATTTCTCTTCTTTGATAATTACTTGTGATGTACTTTATGCTTCTTTCTTAGATCTTGTATTTCAAAGATTATTATTATGTTCTTCTCATCAAGTCAATTATCAAATACACAAGAGACACAGTATGTAGGCTTCTAAGCCAGGGCCAAAACCTCTCACTCTTTGAGAGGAAAACCCGATCAGAAATTCTTCTTATAGATCTTCAATTAACGAGTACCAAGACCATGACAAAGACCCTTGACACAAGTATCCTCCCAAGACCCTTCTCACTAGCCTTCACTGTTCTTCTCAGCTTCTTCTTTCAAACCTCTTTTTATGCACTACACCTTCGACTACACTAGAGAATCTCCGTCTCTATGCTTCAATGCTCCTAGACAAGTGTTTGCACTTGGCTTCCTTCGATATTTACCTCGGCTTCCTTAATTCCTCTTCTCGGTCACCTTTCTACACCCTTTACATGTCACGTTATAGCCAAGACCGAAGTCTTTTATATGTTGCAACAGGCTTCGGCCTTTTTCTGAGATATGTGAGATATATATATAGACCCAAGACAAAAATGCATAGACCTTATCCCTTCATTGGCATGCCTCCTTCTTCGCACTCCTTATAGTTCGTTAACTTCGCACTTATATCTGAAATCCTTGACCGAATTCGATGCTCTGGATTGAGCCCGAGTGATGCTATTTATATGGACTGTCTTCTTGTCTTTAGGCTAACATGAGCTTTAGGAGGTAATCTGACTTCAATGTGGAGGAACTTCATTAGATTTAGGCCGACTTGGAGAGGCCTAGTGATAAGGTCTTGGAGGACTACTTTTACATAGACAAATGTGTCTTTTACAAAGTGTAACATGACTTCATTTACATGACAATGACTATTATTTTAATTTTTTATGACAAGATGACGAAATCCTAGAGACTTTAAAATGAGTCTTTGACTTAAAAATAAAATCTCTTGCTCATGAAACCCATGATGCAAGTAATACAATAAATTCATTTTATTTTTCTTCTTTGTCCCTTTTTACATAAAATCATAATTACATGTCATTATGAAGACCGAACCTAGTTACACTTTTCAACACTCCCTCTTAACTAGGGAGGTATTCATAATGGTAATTGGTCATTCTCAATCTGAAGAATCTCATAAGAAGAATCAGATTGGTAACTCATCTGTATAGCATCATATCAACCAGCATTGTCACATAACAAGGCCTTGCCTAACAGCTCCATCTCACCACGAGATCTTGAGCTCAATGTTGGTGAGACCAATGATTTAATAGACATCCTCATCATTGTCTCTCTCGAAACATACCCCACCCAGGTTCTCTCAGAGTATGATCTACCAGGACTATTCTTATCTTGGATTCCCAATCCTCAAAGAATAGCGGTCCTTTCACGACTCCTCTTATCTTGGATGCCCTATTACATCCTCAAAGAGTATCAGATGCGAAATGATTGCCCAATCCTCCATTCTGTCTTCCCAAGTGAAGACCAAAATGATGTGTCTATCTCTCCCTCTCAGTTAGGGAGGACATATTCCAATAAAGGAATGTACTCATTCCTATACAAGGAATGTAACTAACTCCCTCTTGGCTTAGGAATTACGAAGTTTCTACCAAGTAAGAAACTTGTTTCCAGGCTCCCTCTTAATCAGGGACCTGCAGCATCTCCTCAGGTGGAAATAATGGGACAACCAGTTGCTCTGAAGAACTCCTTCCTTCGATGTCATGAATTTCTTCTTCGTTATGGAGTCTTCATCTTTTGGGACTTCTTCATAGGGCACAGACCATCCATCACTTTCATCCATGAGTCATGTTATCATTCCCTTTTATCAGAGAGTGATCCATCAATCTTTCATTTGGCTTTGCTTTATGTCATGCAGCTATCTTCATACCATATTTGAAGGATCTTTCATCCCATCACATGGTTATCAAAGGTGGAAGACATACACTTCCCTTTGGCAACCCTACATAAGCCCATCCAGATATTGTTCAATATAAAAATGAACACTTAAATCAAAATTACCTTTGTGATGGTCTTTCATCATGGCATCTTCCTGTAGGGATCAGCATCCTGCACACATGTTGACACATCTCCCAAAGATATTCATTTTCAAGGGTCTCCATCTTTTTCAGACTTCTATCAGAGTCTGCATATCTTTCCGAGAGATTTCCTAGTCAAGTATTCTTGGTCTTCTTGGATGTTGATTGCCTTTACCATGATTACATAGCTCATGATCTCTTCCTTCCTTTCTTCACATATTTCATTTCAGGATCTTCCAGTCAAAGTTCCTTAATTGTAGCCAATCACCTCTTACTTCATATGAGGATATATTATGTTGATTTCATCTAGTGTGAACCATGCCTTTCGACAACCTTTTCATAGGAGGAGATTCCTTTCCTTAGATCATGCTTCTCAAGACAGAAGTATGCTATCTATAACCCTACGACTCCATAATATCCAGTGTAAGCATACATATACCTCATCCTTTTCCTTTGGGGTCATCTAGACTTCATCCTTTTCCTTTGGGGTCATCTAGACTTTCTGTATCAGTTTTCCTTTGAATGAAAGAGCTTCATTCCCTCGACTTGCTTTATTAATATGTCATCATATCCTTATCCCTTGAATTCTACAAGTTAGAATTCTTGATGAAACATTTGCTCCTTTTCTAAAACAGTGAATCCAATGAGGATTCCTTTCATATTCTTATTAGTATATGTTTCCATATTGATTAATGAATGATGAGCCTTGACCTAGATGGCTTCCCTTTTCTTTCATGAATGTCATTTTAAGTGAGATTTCCAAGAGCTACATACTTCATAGCATGATTTTCACATATTTTGTTCCAGACATCCTCCTATGACAAGTGCTCTTAGTTCAATGCTTCTAATTTTAATATGATGCATCTATCTAATTTACAATGCTTCCTATCTTATAATTTTATAACGGACAAATACTTTACAATGAAGAAGATTATCTCAATCATAGTAGAGATCTCTCACTTCTTCTTTCTTAGGCTTCTTTGTCTCAGGTTCTTCCATTTCTCCAACGATATTGGCTTCTTCCATTTTTCTCTTGTCCTTATTAGATTTAGGACAGACTCTTTTATAATGCCCAAGTTCATGACATTCATAGAATCTTACCTTATCCATGTTCCTTCTTTTCTTTTGAGGATCAAATTTACCAAATCTTACCTTTCTCATTGACATGGCAGCATAGGTTTGATTTTTCTCATTTGATCCCATATCAACCTTTGCCTTCAACATAGTTTCTTCTATCTTACATAGATACCATTGATCTTGGAATGGTGTGGCTTCTTTCTTCCCATATATACTTGAAGTGAAGTTTCCCCATCCTTCTGGTAGAGCATTCAGTACCACTGTGGTCATTTATTTATCAGACATAACTTCTAGTTCTTGTAGTTGATCTCATATTTCAGAGATCTTCATAAAATATGAAGTTATTCCTTCTTCCCTTAACAACTTTAGCTTGTAGAGTTCTTGCCTTAGTGAGATTACTTCTCTTGCAGTACTCACAGAAAATAGCTCTACCAATTTGTCATATATTTCTTTTGCAGCTTCTAGTTTTGATACATATAGGATGAGAGAGTCTTTTATGGATTCTATAAGAATCCTTTGGGCTCCCACTTCTCCCTTCATGTATTTAGCATGTGCTTGAGTATCTTCTTTTGAAGACACGGTTCTTAACCCTTTAATATGATCCATGACTTCATTCTCAATAAGATTCAAGTCTGACCTTTTCTTCCATGCAAGAAAGTTTGAGGCCCCAAACAATTTGTTTCTTTCCTTGCAAAAAGACATTTTGACAGATTCAGATGAAGTCATAAATATACTTACTTGAGCATATGCTTCTTTAGACTTTCTCATCCTTCTTGAATTTGATGATGATATAGATAGTAGAAAGACTCCTTCTTGATGAAGAAAGTTTTCTTCAAGAGTGGTATAAGAATGTAGATTGTAATATTCCAAATCAGCAGTTAGCTAATTGGAATATTAATTTTGTTAATTTTTGAATTTTTTAATGTTCAGCAGAAAATAAAGTGGGTAACAGGGACCCACAAATAAACCATGCAGTAATTCACTTTCCTAAAGTCACTTAGGCAAATATTGAGGATGAAGTGGGGCCCACAGGGCCAGCCACTCGAATGAGACAACGTCCTAGTGGTAACGTGGGAGAGGCAGCAGAGTAGACAGCGCAGTGGCAGCACAGGGATAGGCTGGCAAAGGGGTAGGGCAGTGCAGGTGGGCCCATGGGAACGTTGGAGGCTCGGCTTAGATAAAAGAGGGTGAGAGCATCTCATTCCTCATTCATTCAATAACTGATTTTCTGTTTGATAGACTGTAGCACGCTTGAGTTGTTTAGCCGAGTCTGCAAGTGTTGTTTAGCATAGAGATTTCCGAGTGGAGATCTCAACCTCTACCTCGGGGGACTTCGAGTGCCTGCTCAAGAGAGGAGTTCCACTTGATGTTGAGAGGAGATTCACAAGATCACATTCAGGAATACGCAGTCCCTCCAGGACAGTGCAGAGGCCACACAGGAAGCATAGGGAGTACACAGTCTAGCTGAGGAGAAGTGTTGGGAGATTGGCAGAGAGAGTAGATTTCAGTCCGGAGTTTTGGAGGGGAGGTTAGCCACCTCCTACCAAGGATTTGGGGCAGATTTTCAGTAGTACTTTCCATCATTTCAACCAGAGAACCAGATTACCCAGCAAAGCAGCGTGCCAAGCCCAAGGGGGCTAATTTCCGAGGTCGAGATTTCTGGAAACCCTTTGCGGGTTTTTGTGGGTCTAGTGAGTAGAGCCCCAGGTTTTAATCCCGGAATTTTTTGAGCATTGGAGCATGCCCAACCAGCAGCAATAGTTCCAGCTCTGGCAGCGCAAAGGAGGAGCCACGAAGAGCAGCAAATCAGTAGTGTTTTTTGTCCGGGTTTGAGGGATATTTCAGCCTGACTTGTGCAGGCTCAGGTGCCATCTTTCTGAGCACCTTATTGTACTTTTACCCAACAGAAGATTAATAAAATGGCTCAGATTTTTTTGGCTTCTTTCATGGTGTTTTAATAGCATTTACTGTTTTGTTGTAGTTTTTAGTCTTGTCTGCTTTGTATTACTGTTTGTTCCCAATTTGGGATATTACAGTGGTATCAGAGCTCATAGACTTGGCTCAGCCTGTGGAGCACACGGTCTATGAAACCAGAGGATAGGCAGAACGTCACTTATAGAAGACAGAGGTATAGAAGAAGAGAAAGGAGGCTCGAGATTACACAAGACCAGGTAGACAGCATTCCGGTGGAAGAAGAGAGAGGAAAGGCACCCATGGCAGAAGAAAGAGATGATGGGAAGGAGTTTGCTCAACTCCTAAAGTCAATGCAGGAGCTCACTAAGAGGATAGAGGAGATGGGGCAGAAGATTGTTGGAGATAACAGGCAGAAGGGGATTCCAGGGAATTCCAGATCTGAGAAGGATCTGGCACTTCCCATCACCCACCTAAGCCTAACGTTGCGCAACAGGTGGTGCCACGCACTCCACCTCGTTCTACAATGCCCACATTCCTGGCTTCAGGAGCAGGAATAGGAGGACCATAAGAGCTGGAGGTGGCTCACTATGGAGAATACTTTGCGGAGTATCAATCTAACGGGCCGGAGTTTGGAGGTGCTCTCACCTTCAATGAGTTTTTCCAGCTGAAAAACAACAGCAAACCCAGAGACCAGACCAGAGGAGGACTGTACACGCAAGGCAATGACCTGCAGCGTATCATGGGCAGGCTTTTCCTGCCAACTTTCGATGGGTCATCGAAATGTTCAACCAAAGCTTTGGTGGAGAAGCTGGACATTTAAGATGGCGGAGGTAAAGGCTATCAAGGTGGTTGCGCTGCATCTAGAGGGGGAAGCCCATGACTGATGGTTCCACGGTATGAACACATTGGGCCACTCAGGAGTGACAGCGTATGATGAGTTCACCCGGAGACTGATAGAGAGGTTTAATCTGAAAGATCTGGAGGAGCATTTTGTTGAGATAACCAAGCTCAAGCAGACAGGGAACCCGAAGACATACATCTCTGAGTTCATGAGACTTTTAGTGTAGGTTCCAGACTTGTCTGTGCCTAGGAGGATCTACATGTACATTGACGGTCTAGCAGAACCTTTGCGTGGGCTAGTGAGGTCTACTCGGCCCACTACGCTGCAGGACACAGTGGGAAGAACCAGAGACTTGCAGGATGCCTTGCCAAGGACGAGGGTTGCCATGCCCAATAGACCAGCGTTCCAGCAGAGAGGGAGGGATGCGAGAGCCCCACCCCCGAAAGGGAACCAGGGCCGAGGGCCTTTGGATGATGATACCCAAAGGGATTTGAGACGGAGGAAGCTTTGCTTCACCCGTCAGGAGCCATTGGCACTGGGTCATAGGTGTGCCGGAGGGAAGGCACATTACATCGAGGTCTTCTCCGACAGTGAGGGAGAAGAGGAGACATGTTATGAGATGGGACGAGATGTCAGCACCGGAGCACCAAGAGAGGATCCTCCACCACCACATCCTCCTGCATGAGGAGGATTAGCGTTTGCACCTACCGGAGGGGTCCTTGCATCTTTGCGGGGAGTGCCCGAGTACCTAACGCTGAGGGTCCAAGGAACAGTTCAGGGGTAGCGTGTCTCTGTGCTGGTGGATAGCGGGGCTACGCACAACTTCATTGATGCCGAGTTGGTGCAGAGGAGAGGCATACAGACAAAGGACTTTGATGGGTTTTCTGTGTTGGTTCCAGGGGATAGGACCATGCAATGCATGCGTTATGTCCCGACATTGTCGGTAACCATGGGGACATACACCATGACCGATCACTTCTTCGTGGTTGATATTCTGGACACCAACTTAGTGTTGGGAGTCCAATGGCTCATCATCCTTGGGAAGGTCACTACTGATTGGCAGACACAAGAGATGGAGTTTGTGGACAAGAAAAGTGGGCAGCCGGTGATGCTCAGGGGCATGCACACTTACCCGCCTCGGAAAGTTTCTGCGCAAAGGATGGAGGCAGATTTTTGAAAGGGAGACATAGAATGGGTTGTGGAGTTGAGGATTTCGGATGCAGGTGTCTTGGGCCAACCTATAAACCCAGATGTGCAGGCTCTCTTAGACCGTTACTCTACGGTTTTTGGGGATATTCCACTAGGACAACCACCGTATCGGGGGTTTGAGCACACTATTGAGCTGGAGTCCGACATTCAAGTCGTGATCACCACCACCTACAGGCATCCCAAGGCCTATAGGGATGAGATTGAGAGAGCTATTCATGAGCTCTTAGCATTGGGGCACATTAGGCCCAGCACAAGTCCATTCGCTTCTTCAGTGGTTTTGGTGAAGAAGAAGGATGCAACACTGCGGATGTGCATAGACTACAGGGCCCTAGACAAAAAGACCACGAAGAACCGCTACACTATTCCCAGGATCGATGAGTTGATGGATGAGCTGAGGGGAGCGAAGTTCTTCTCCAAGATTGATCTGAGGTCGAGGTACCACCAGATCAAGGTGAGGGACCAAGATGTCCCCAAGACTGCGTTTCATTGTCACTATGGCCATTTCGAGTTCTTGGTGATGCCCTTCGAGCTGACCAATGCTCCGGCTACTTTCCAGTCTTGCATGAACCACATCTTCCATGGTCAATTGAAGAAGTTTGTGTTGGTGTTCTTTGATGATATCATCGTATACAACCGCACATGGGAAAAGAATTTGCAGCATATAGAGAAGGTGTTGTGTATCTTGGAGGAGCAGCACTTCTATGCCAAGTTGTCCAAATGCGAGTTTGGTTTGACAGAGATGCTCTATTTGGGGCATATCATTAGAGTGGACAGAGTGAGAGTCCACGAAGAGAAGATCAGGGCCATCCAGGATTGGCCAGAACTGAAGAACATGACGGAGCTCCGGGGGTTTGTGGGTATTTGGACCTACTACTAGAAGTTCGTCAAAGGGTTTTCACAGCTTGCAGCACCCCTCACAAACCTCACAAAAAGGGGGCTTTCAGCTGGACTGAGACTGCGCAGAGGGCCTTTGATAGCCTCAAGGAGGTGATGAGCAGTTGTCCGGTATTAGCCTTGCCAAACTTCACGCATCCATTTGTGTTGAAGTGTGATGCTTCAGGGGAAGGGGTAAGTGCAGTACTAATGCATGGGAGACACCCCATAGCTTTCGAGAGCAGGAAGCTGTTGCCGCATGAGAGACTATACCCCATCTACGACAAGGAGATGCTAGCCATCATGCATGCGTTGGCCAAGTTTCAGCAGTATCTTGCGGGGAACAGGTTCAGGGTGAGGACGGATCACAACAGCCTTTGATTCTTCCTCGAGCAGAAGCAGCTATAAGAGACGCAGCAGAAATGGGTCAGCAAGATCGAGGCATACAATTTTGACATTGAGTATGTCAAGGGGAAGAACAACGTAGTAGCAGATGCATTGTCCCGGAGACCAGCGTCTCTATCCTTGATGAGCATTGACGCAGATTAGAGGGCTCAACTGCTGGTGGAGTACTCCAAAGACCGGTTGGCATGCGAGGTATTGGATGGGCAGGTGTCAGATGATCGGCATAGGGTGATGGATGAGGTTATCTACTACCGTGACTATATCCTTTTGACAGACAACTCCCGACTATGGGAGAAGACCTTGCATGCAGCACATGACTCACCGCTTTCAGGACACCAGGGGTTCACCAAGACAAAAAGGGCCATCAGAGAGAGGTTCTCTTGGAAGGGCCTCAAGGAGGACGCACTCCGGCATGTCAGGGAGAACAAGAGGGAAATGAACCATCCGGCAGGATTGTTGCAGCCGCTTCCCATTCCGGAGGGGAAATGGGAAAGAATTTCTATGGACTTCATCACTACGTTGCCCATGGTACAGGGCAAGGATTACATATTCGTGGTGGTTGACCGGTTGACGAAGTATGCCCATTTATTCGCCATTTCAGCTCGGTACACTGTTTCACAAGTGGCTGAGCTATTTTTCAGGGACATCTTCAAACTCCATGGTCTTCCAAAGACCATAGTGAGTATCAGGGATAGTCGGTTCATGGGAGGATTCTGGCAGGAGTTGTTCTGTTTGGTGGGCACAGAGCTAACACGCAGCACGAGCTACCACCCACAGACAGATGGGAAAACCAAAATAGTTAAGTGGTTGGAGGGCTACTTGAGGAACTATGTCACAAGGCAGCAGAAGCCTTGGTTGCGTTGGCTTCACTTGGGGGAAAACTGCTACAACACGACATTCCACATGTTTATCGGTATGTCTCTGTTTTATGTTTTGTATGGTTATAATGCACTGACTTTTGCTGATATGATGTTTGGAGCTAGCAAGGCCCCTAGGGCCAAACACTAGATCCAAGAGAGCCAAGACATACTCAGGGCTCTCAAGGACAATTTAGCCACAGCCCAAAACCAGCAGAAGATGTACACAGATAGAGGCTGCATGGAGAGGCAGTTTGAGGTGGATGACTTAGTATACCTCTGGCTTCAGCTGTACCAGCAGTCCACACTAAACCAAAAGGGAGCTGAGAAGCTCAAGCCACGCTTTTATGGTCCATACAGGGTGATCCGGCAGGTTGGAGAGGTGGCATATGCGCTGCAATTGCCACAAGGGAGCCAGATTCATAACATTTTCCATGTCTCATGCCTGAAGAAGGCTTTGGGACAACAAGTGACTGCAACCACGGAGCTTCCACCTACCGATGACAAGGGGCATCTAGTGCTACAGCCAGAGGCTATCTTAGATACCAGGGAGAGGCACTTGAGGAGTAGGGTGGTCAAGGAATATTTGATCAAGTGGAGGAACCTTCCAGATGAGAATCCCACTTGGGAGGGGGAGAAGATCTTGCAGCATCCATCTTTGCAGTTGCTTGAGGACAAGCAACGTTTTGGCGGGGAGGACTGTAATATTCCAAATTAGCAGTCAGCTAATTGAAATATTAATTTTGTTAATTTTTTCCTTTTCTAATGTTCAGCAGAAAATAAAGTGGGTAAGGAGGACCCACAAATAAACCATGCAGTAATTCACTTTCCTAAAGTCACTGAGGCAAATATTGAAGCTAAAGTGGGGCCCATGAGGCCAGCCACTCGAATGAGACAACGTGGGAGAGGCAGCGCAGTAGACAACGCAGTGGCAAAGGTCAAGGTCTTGGTCTTGGAGTGGCAAATAGGTCAAGGGTCTTGGTATTGGTATTCGCCAATTGAAGTCTCTATAAGAAGAAGAATTTGTTCGGGTTTTCGTCTTGAGTGGAAGAGGTTTTGGCCCTGGTTGATCGCCTATATTCTGTGTCTCTTGTCTCTTTATGGTTTATGCATTGGTAGATGTTTAATGAAGAAGAACACTTTAATAACCTAATAAAAAGAAGATCCTAATCTAAGAAGTAAAAAGCATTCACAAGAAGTTATCTAATGAAGAGAAATCACCTAATCTTGATGCCCTAGATTTATCAACATAACCAAGGTCAAGCATCCACCCAACTAAGTCATCCATATGTCCATGTCACCATGAAGCATTGCCAAGGTGATATGAGACCTAGCACACTCATAAAAAGGTAAAAATAGTTTTGGAGCAACCCCAACAGCTAATAAGATGCCCCCTCAAATTTGCATGCACTAATTCAAAAGTGAGAAGAAGTTTGATCACTATTAGCAACTTACTTCCTTATTCTTATCTAGACACCTTTGCATTCTTTGGTTCAATCTTTCTTTCCAAGTCATAACAATGTGATTGACAATTCACCCTCAATACACATATGCATTGTTCTGGCCACTTCCTACAGATGAGATTCCCTAGGATCTCCACCATTTGGCTAATAACACCAGATTTCCATTAAGTACCATTGACTTCTTTTGGTCACCAATGGACATTAAGACAACTCTCTATTTGGCTATTCTTGTATCAAACGAATTTGTGGCAAAGGAGAATGGTTTCCCACCTAATTTCACAGAATTGAAGGAAGGCAAAGCAATTCTAGAATAAACATCAAGAAATAATGTTCCTATGCATGAATAACAATAATATAAAGAATAAACCCTAATCATTTTGTTTCATGAAATAATCCATGCGAAAAACACAATAAGCATAATCCACATCCTTTGTTTCTTGAAAGGTTTGTATGACAATTACAAAATTGATTGCCTTCTGAAACAGGGAAAGTTATGGAAGAAAAGGAATCTTAAAGACAACAACGAATTCCACTTACATAAATCCATTGATATCATCACACTCTGTAGGTTGATCCTTTCCACAATAGCTGCACCACACCATTATACCAAGCTGATCAAAATTTCCAAGGATCCCTGTTCATATACATAGTCATGAATAACATTTCCAAAAGTTGTATTAGCATATAATAATTGTTCAACATACAAAAATCCAGATTTCAGCATTATAAGATGTACAATAAAGCCAATAATTGATACAAACTATTGCCTAAATAATTAAATTCTGAAAAAAAATTGATAGTGTTAGGATACAACTGGTCAGGAAATTCCGGTTAATTGGGAGATAAACAATTATTAAGAAGTTAATCTACCCAAAGAAATTCAAAGGGATTTAGTATATACTATATACATACTGACATACAGGAAATCGTGAGTGGACATTATGAAGTAAGAAATGATACTTCTGAGTCCTGACCATTAGCAGAAACCATATAACTAGTGGACTTGTTAGATCCCAACTACATGTAAGCTTCGACACAAATTTTATCACCTTAGGTATTCTAAGAAAAATGAACTGGATAATGAATGTGCAACAAGCTAATTTAATAATTAAGATAATCAATGATAGTATTAATATGTGGAAAAGATGCCGAATCAATTTGAGAAGGCAAGACACATGGAGACCAGCATTAACATTAATCAAACACCACTGGCCTGACTGAATATAATTAGTTTAATGTTCATATTATAATGTACTTTATTTAGTACTTAGGGTTAGTAGTCAAAGAAAGGGACTTAAGTTATTGAAAGAAAAATTATTTTTTTCATGAGAAATATCTTTATATTCCATATAAGTAACATATATGTTCCAGTCCTCAAGGGACTACTCAAGCTCAAAGCCATTACAACAAAGTTCATCATGTCACTTGCGGGGATTGAACCTTGGTGGGAAGGATAACAATCATTCCTGCCAATCACCCGACATAAACCCAATTGACAAGTTAAGTTATTAAATTAAGTCAAAAGCTTTTTAGTTAAAGAATATTGGTTGCCGCTAATATATGCATCACTCACAGTACATATCTCTTGCTATGTTGATTTTACAAACATTGAATAACAATGTTCTCTTATTTTTGGTGAAGATCCTACAAGAATCCATGGAAATCTGTCACGGCTGTTAGCAAACTGTGTCTTGCCTATGCTTTTGATTAGCTTATCATGTAAGAGCTCTTCCAAAAAACCATTGTGCACAATCCAATATACTAGCAGCCTTCCCTTTCCATGAATAAATTAGCCCAACAAAGAGATAAGGCTTGGATGCTTGATTTTCCAATTTTTTATATTGATATATTGTGCACTTCCCTTCACCACTCTCCCAAAACGTTTTGGAAACCCTCTTTCCTCTTTACTCTCCTCCTTCCCTGACCTTAAACCCAGGTCCATGTTTTATCTACTTCAATTCTCTATGGTGTTCCTGGGCAACCCTTCATCCAGGTTACCTCTCCTCCCCACCCTTACTACCTATTTTCTTGTTGAGATATCTGAACCTTAGTTAGAGTGATGAATACTAACTAGCAAAGCAGAAAATGAAGAGGACTTTCAAGCTGAGTTCTTCAAACATTGGATGCTTGATTTTACAAACATTGAATAACAATTTTCTCTTATTTTTGGTGAAGATCCTACATGAATCCATGGAAATCTGTCACAGTTGTTAGCAAACTGTGTCTTGCCTATGCTTTTGATTAGCTTATCATGTAAGAGCTCTTCCAAAAACCCATTTTGCACAATCCAATATACTAGCAGCCTTCCCTTTCCATGAATAGATTAACCCAACAAAGAGATAAGGCTTGGATGCTTGATTTTCCAATTTTTTATATTGATATATTGTTCGCTTTCCTTCACCACTCTCCCAAAACGTTTTGGCAACCCTCTTTCCTCCCTACTTTCCTCCTTCCCTGACCTTAAACCCAGGTCCATGTTTTATCTACTTCAATTCTCTATGGTGTTCTTGGGCAAACCTTCATCTAGGTTATCTCTCCTCCCCACTCTTACTACCTATTTTCTTGTTGAGAAATCTAAGGCATAGCAATTAGGTGATTTCTCTATGTTATATAACTGCTTGTGACTGCTTTTAATTCTTAGATTAGGATCTTCTTTTACTTATGTTATTATAGTGTTCTTCTTCATCAAACAGCTACCAATGCATAAACCATAAAAAGACAAGAGACACAAAATGTAGGCAGTCAGCCAGGGCCAAAACCTCTCCCACTTGAGAGGAAAACCCGAACAAATTCTTCTTCTTATAGAGACTTCAATTGCCGAATACCAAGACCAAGACCCTTGACTTATTTTCCTCTCCAAGACCAAGTCACAAAGCTTCCTTGATGAGATCCTTCTTCCTTGAATCAGCAATAGTCGGCAAGGGTCTCCTTCTTTTTCAGACTTCCATCAAAGGCTCATATCTTTCCTGGAGATATCATAGTCAAATTTTCCAATCCTTGGATGTTGATTGCCTTCATAGTTGCATATTTCACGATCTCTTCCTTTCTTTCTTCACACATTTTCTTCTAGGAACTTTTGCTCATAGTTCCTCCAATTTTTGTCAACCACCTCATATTTCAGATGAAGACATATTATGTTGATTTCATCTAGTCAATGTGTGACCCATGCCTTCCTGCATTCTATTATTCAATGGAGGAGATCCTTTCATTTGACCATGCTCTCGAGGTAGAGCATTTATCCAAGTTACCTGCAACCATATGACATGACTCTTTGTTTTTCAAATACAAGCATACATACCTCACTTTTCTTATAGGTCATCTTTCTTCAGCAACTTCCATGATTGAAAGAATTTCAATCCCTTGATTTGTTTATTGACATCAAACCATCCTTCCATGAATTCCTCCAAGTAGGAATCCTTGATGAAACACTTGTTTCCCTTTGATTGGTGAACCTTCCGATGAAGGTTCCAATAGAGGATCTTAAGTATCCTCATCCAGCAAATCTTTCATCTTAACTAATGTATGATGAGCTTTGTATCAGATGACTTTCCATAGGTGCTTCTAATGACGTTACCAAGAGCTATCTTCTTCCATAGACCTATTTCTGCTATCATTCATGCTTCCCTATGATGATGTCACCAACTCTTGCTTCTAATAATTCTATGATGCCATGATGCATCCTATCATGCTCTTCTAATGATTCCTATCATGATATTTATACTTTAAAACGGGAGAACTTGGAAACAGGAGCTTGAAAAGGACTAGGTGAGGAAGATTATCTCAAACATAGTAGAGATCTTTTACTTCCTCTTTCTTTGACTTTTCTTTTCAGCTTCCTCCATTTCCTCGGTGATATGTGCTTCTTCTCTTTCTCTTTTGTTATTGTCCTTCTTGAGCTTAGAACAATCTCTCTTATAGTGCCCATATTCCTGACACCCATAGCATTGAACATTAGCCATGTTCTTCTTCTTTTTTTGAGAACCAAACTTTCCAAATTTTCCCTTTCTTTTTGTCATTGTCACATATGCTTGATTTTTCTCACCTGATCCCATATCAAATTTTGCCTTTAGCCTTCAATTTTTCATAGTGACCACAGTTCATGGAATGGAGTAGCTTCTTTCATCCCATAAATACTTGAAGTAAAGTTACCCCACACCTCCGGTAGTGCATTTAGTACTACTGTAGTCATTTCTCTATCAGACACGACTTCTCCTAGATCTTGAAGTTGATCCCTGATTTCATATATCCTCATAAAGTATGAAGCTATTCCTTCTTCTTTTGACATCTTCAACTTGTAGAGTTCTTGCCTTAACGAGATAACTTCTCCTGCAGTGCTTACGGAATACAACTCTACCAGTTTGTCATATATTTCTTTTGAAGTTTCGAGTTTAGATACATAAGGAATGAGGGGATCCTTGATGGAATCTATGAGAACCCTTTGAGCCCTAACTTCACCTTTCATAAACTTTGAAGTTCTTGAGCATCTTCTTTCGGTGGTTTAGTGATAGATCCTTTGACATGATCCTTGACCTCCTTTTCAATGAGATTTAGATTTGTCCTCTTCTTCCATGCAAGATAGTTTGAAGCCCCAACCAATTTGTTGATTTCCTTGCAAAAAGGACTTTTGACAAATTCAAATATGGACATATACTTACTTGTTAAGATGCTTCTTCCACTTGTTGCTTACTTGGATTTGATGATGATATAGATGATAGAAACCTTCTCCTTGATGAAGATAGATCTCTTCAAGAATGATCCTTGACCCCTTAAAGAGGGAGATCACTTAGTTGATGATAACTTCTTGATGATTTCTTGATGGTGTCCTTCAATGGGAAGAACATTGCTTCAACGAGAGTGGAAATTGCCATATAACCTTTTGAAGATGATGACAATGCCCTTTGATCTAGCTTTCTTCGGATGAATAAACTTCAAGATACTTCAACTCAAAATCTTTGAGGTTTCTTCGATGATGATTGATTGTGGATCCAAAAAATGCTTCTAGGGATTTTTTTTAACTTTCTCCAAGATGATGATGTGATCTTTGTCCTTGAAGTGCTTCTCTTGGATGTATAGATTTCAAGCTACCTTGATTTGTAGATCTTTTCAACTTGATGAGGGTCTTTGTGGTCTTTTGATGATGACTAGAGGATCCCAAGATTTGTGTTGGTGTAGACTTCTTCTTCGATCTAGGGTTTCAATACTTCGTTGTAGATCTTGATGATATCCTTCAAATGGATTTGATGTCTTTCTCGAGATTTGATCCTTGAGTGTCCCTTGATAAGCCGCCCTTCCTTGATTCTGTCACCTTAGCTCATATACCATGTTGAGAAATCTAGGCCATAGCAATTAGGTGATTTATCTATGTTAGATCACTGCTTGTGAATGCTTTTAATTCTTAGATTAGGATCTTCTTTTACTTATGTTTTTATAGTGTTCTTCTTCATCAAACAGCTACCAATGCATAAACCATAAGGAGACAAGAGACACAAAATGTAGGCGGTCAGCCAGGGCCAAAACCTTTCCCACTTGAGAGGAAAATCCGAACAAATTCTTCTTCTTATAGAAACTTCAATTGACGAATATCAAGACCAAGACCCTTGACTTATTTGCCTCTCCAAGACCAAGTCACAAAGCTTCCTTGATGAGATCTTTCTTCCTTGAGTCAACGATAGTCAATCCTCTTGCTTCTTCCTTCTTCTCGTCTACCCTTCAATTTCGGTCCCTTGAACAAATCTGAAACTTTTTCGTCCCTAATTCAGAGAACCCTAGATTCAGTCCTTGAGCAATTTTGACCTTCACCCTTCTTCGCTTGAGAGAGAGAGAGACACCTTCCTTAACTCGGCTAGAGGATCTATTATACTTCTTCCAATCTGCCTTCTCAAGATGATTGTACTACCTGTATTACCTCAACTCTTTCGGCAACAAGGAGTTCTGAAATCTTGCACGTGTGGAGTGTAAATTGTTGAGATTTTGAGTGTTGAGGTAGCATCGGGTGTGCTCTAGCCCTGAAATTTTGTGGAGGGGCTAAGACACACAAGACCTCCAAAACCCATAAAGCGTTTGGAGAAATTTCATATTATGTGTGAGATATTAAAATAATTAATTCTTTTTAATGAGGACCCTAAGTCTAACTTAGGGAATTAGAAAAATTAAAGTGAATTAACTAAACACATGTGATGAAATGTTCTAAGTGACGCAGATCAAGCAGTCTTTTAATCTCAGTCGTCGATAAGAGATTAAATCACGGTCGTTGATGTCTCAACGAAAAATTATAAGAGAAAGGCTTGAGGGTCAGTTGGAGACATGCACACATAGAGGCAGAGTTGAGTGAGACTAAGTTGGAATTCTAGGGCGGGTTTGCTAAGAATTTCCAGAAGATTTTTTGTTGCAGCAAGGGGTAGTATTGGCTAAGGGGATGATCTGATCCCGAAGCCAAGAGTCAGCAAAAGGAAGAGGAGCAACAACCGAGAGCAGCGCAGCGGAAGCTGAGGCTACGCAGCGCAGAGGGTTTCAGCCGCTATGCGGGTGCTACGTAGGCCCAGGAAGGGCAGAGCTGGAGCTTCAGGAGGCCACTAGGGTTACATAGAGGCCATCGAGGGCAGCATAAGGACTGTGTCACCCAGTCTGGGGTTACGCAGTCCCCTTCTGAGCAGCGCAAAGGCTAGCAGGGCTGACGCAGGCAGCTTCAGAGCAGCGCTGGGGTTTCTAGAGGAAGAACAGGGCTGAGTTCTGTAAATCTCGTTTGAGGGTGTGAATTAGTCCAGTCTTCAGTCTCCAAAACAACTGGTATTGCTGCAAATCTATTTTTTCTTTGTCGGGTTAAAAAGGAAGGTGCCCAGATTTGTTGTACTCAAAATCTACTTAATAATCATAAACCCTCATATATGTTGCACCGGTTTTCCCGCATTTGGTTTTTCTGAGGACATTTGTCCGAAAAATCTGTGTCACTTTGTTGAATGAGCGTAATATTCAGTGAATGATATGTATGTGTGTAGGCTGCTAGTTGTGTTTACTTCGATATTTTCTGAATATTTTCTGAAAATAACTTGTATAATTTAATCACAAGTAGGAGAAGTAAATCAAGATACTACAGTAGGATCTCTGTATTATTGTATTCAAAAATTTTCACATGGTATCAGAGCAATTACAGATCAAACTAAATCTCCAGCAAATTAGCTAAAGACATATTTTCTACAGGGTAGCAGCCGAAGCAGCAAATCCGGAGAGGGCAGCTCAACAGCAAGAGGACGCAGTCCCAACATAGGCTACACAGGGGCTAACGAAGTCCCATCTGGGTGACGCAGAGACATTGCAGTGCCTTCCAGAAGGACAAGGAGCAGCCTGCGTTGTGCAGAGGCTGCGCTAGGCCAGTCTGCTCACGCAGAGGCCAGCTAGAGGGACGTAGTCCAGTTACTTTTTCTGTTGCTGAGAAGTATTGTCGAGATCCGAAAGCAGTGCTTCAGATCTTCAGCAGTTGTTGGTGTGGCGGAGATTCTGCCAATGCAGAATTGTGCCTAGCTAAGTTGACAAAGAGGAGCAGGAGGAAGACAGTTACTCAGCAAATCTAAGCCAAACAGATTTGAGATTCGATCAGGAGGGTGATCATAGAGAACTATTCGATTGTTTTTGGTTGAAGATTTCCAGGAGGGAAATCAGTTGACAGAGGGAGCAGCTACTCTTTTCCTTGCATGCCTCTATAGTTGGGTCATGTATTTCAGGTTGACGTTGGTGGTTATCAATGTTGGAGGTTAATCCAATAGATTCATTAACAAGACCCTTAGGCATCAATTTCTTGATTGTTGCCTTCTGAAAACCGTAAGGTCCAGATGACCAACTCCCATATTTAGTAAAAATTGACGAGGAACCTGCATAAATGTTAAAATTGGCAACTAGGGCCAAATTCCACCTTGGGACAGCTCATTTGATGGAGATGATGATTGCATTAAATTCCTCTTTTCGAGAGGACCAAAATTGATATAAAGATCATCCAATTTGGGCAAGTAGAAGTGTGTTTTTGAATTTATGCCCACACATGTGCAAATTGTTCAGGTCAACCACATCATCGTGTAGGCTCATGAAGCCCAATGGACATTACTGTTCACCCTCAACGACTTGTATAAATACAAGTGACCTCTCACCTCATTTGGCATCATCATCACTCACATTCTCTCTCCTTCGCTCATTGGTTCGTACAGCATTGGGCATTCTCTCTCTCTCCCACGTGTGGCACAAGGAGGTCGAATTACAAGATAAAATTGCAGGGCCGAAAATCTCATAAATTTTTGCAATTTGACTAGCGTTGACCTTGACTTTCTGGGCATCCTTTGACTTCGATTTTCAGGGTGGATTTATGTCTCAGCAGGCCGAATTTTTGGGCACAAGAACCAAGGCAAAAGGAGGACTTTGACCTGTGTTGACCACATGTTTGACCAAGCTTTGACCGCAGATTTATGACTATTTTGGGCTGACTTTAACCGCTGTTGAGACCAAGTTTGACTACCTTTGACCGAGCTTCAAAGGAGAAGGTTGAATGTTGATTTGAACATCTTTGACTTCTGGTTAGGGTTGAAGTTTGACTGTAGTTGACTGCAAAATTGACAGGGCAATTTTGACTTTGAATTTGGCAAAGTCAATTTGACTTTTGTACTCGCTCTCTCTGCTGAACATTTGATATAATAATAAGAAGAATTAATCAAAGGGTTTTACCCACATTGGGGATTTTCCTTGGCATCCATAAAATCTGATATCCTCTTGTCTTGGCTTGTCTTCTGCATTTTTGTTTCAAGTTCTATCTACTTTTACTGTCAATATGATTAATGGTTAATTTGATTGCTATTGGAAATCTAAATTGGAAATAGTCATTGGGTTGCTAAAGCAACATTGAAGTAATTGTGCCAAGCATAGAACATACCATTGTTAACCAATATTAACATGGTATCAGAGCCCAGGTGAGACAAAGCCCAAGCAAGAGAGAGAAAAGCAATCACTAAGAAAGATTTGTTAGACAAGTCTATTGGTCTAATGGCTACTACATCTTACTTCAAATCTGAAGATAAGCTCAAGGACAAATCTGACTATCATGCATGGAAGATGACTTTGGATTTAGCTTTGGAAGAGCATGATGCCATGGAATCTGTGCAAGGAAAAGTGTTGGAGCCTCCTTCAAATGCACCTGTTGCTGCAAAGACAAAGTACAAGAAAGGTGAGGTCAAAGCTAAAAGAATTATCATTGACTCCATTCAAAAGCATTTGGTTGCCTATATTTCTGATTTGGGAACATCTAACGAGATGTATGATAAGTTGATTGGGATGTTCAAAGTAAACAATGCAAATCAAATCCACTTTCTCAAAAACAAGTTGAAGGACATCAAGATGGACAAAGGGGATTCTATCCAATCCTACTTCATGAGGATCACACAAATTAAGAATGATCTTCTATCTATTGGAGAAGTTGTCGCTGATAAGGAGCTCACTCTCATCGCTCTTGGAGGTCTTACAAGAGCATGGGATGTGTTTAACACCGCCATTCTCAACAATGAAAGGATTCCTAGTTTTGATGAATTATTGGCTAGATGCACTCAAGAAGAGACGAGGATGATGGAGAGAGACAAGCCTTCTAATCGAAATGAACCTATTGCTTTCTCCTCTCATGCGAAGAGGAAGAACAATGCTCGTCCAAAGATACAAGGTAAAGGATTCAAGCAGGGATTCAAAGAAGGAAGAAAAGGAAGGTGCTACAATTGCAACAGGTTTGTCCATTATGCTAGAGAGTGTCCTCACAAGAAGGATACCCCAGGGGATGATGACAACAACCACAACAATTACAAAGGCAATGGAAATCAAAGGAACAACAGGTTCAACCATAAGGAAAGAGGAATGCTCCTGCTGCTCGATATGGTAATGGTCGACCTCCGAAAAGGACGAGAAATTCCAAGTATGAGGAAACTGATGTTATAGAAAAACAAAAAGAATTTATCTTATTTCCGCCCTCAATACTGCCTCTCCTTCGGATACTTTGGATCATTGGTTGATTGATAGTGGAGCCTCAAGGCACTTCACTGGGTACAAGGAGGCCCTCCCAAATTTGATTGAAAAGAAGACAAATTTGGAGATCATACTTGGAGACAATGCTACCTACCCCGTGAAAGGAATAGGGACTGCCACTCTTTACTTAAATCAAGGTCAAACAATTCATCTACAAGAAGTATTGTATGTACCCGAATTGAAAAAGAACCTAGTGTCTATTTCTGTGATGGAAGATAAAGGATTCAAGGTAGCATTCATTGATGGAAAGGTACGTATTTGGCAAAGAAACCCTAAAGATGCATTTACACTTGGATTTAGGGTTGAAGGTCTCTATCAAGTTGGAGGAAGTCCTTTGGGAGCTTTCACTTGAGATACTTCTCTCCAATCTGAATTATGGCACCGGAGATTTGCTCACCTTCATTACAAGGCCTTACCTAGGGTAAGGAAGATGGTCACAGGTATGCCCGAGTTCAACATGAATCATGAAGGTGTTTGTCAGGGTTGTGCAGTTGGGAAACTTACAACGGACCATTCCCTTCAAGTGAAAGTCAAACTACCGACATTCTTCAATTGGTCCATTATGATCTATCTGTTATGTTTCCCGTGACATCATTGAGAGGATACTTATAGCATGCAATTTTTGTGGATGACTTCTCTTGCAAAGCGTGGATCTATTTCTTGAAGAAGAAGGAAGAAGTGTTCAAATGGTTTCGTTCTTTCAAAGCCTTGGTGGAAAATCAAACAGGGAAGATGTAATATCCCCAAAGGGAAATAACCAGTTGGTGACGGACCTTAAAGGTCCGTCACAAGCATGACCCTCACCAATGTGTTTTTTTTTTGTAGTGAAAGGATCAGGTTTCATGTCATTTGGGATGGACTCACACTAGTTAATGTGAGTTTAGGATTTACTTTG
>CM076584.1:1589140383-1589156615 GCA_034641835.2 Pinus albicaulis | reverse complement strand
GAGTTTGATGTTATAAAAGGAGAGGCTCTCACCTCATTTGATCATTCATGATTTGATATTCTTGTTGATAGCTGGACTCTTATGTCTGCCGACCTTGTAGGTTGTTTAGTCAGTGCAACGGCCTTTGTTTAGTGCAGTGTCTCCGTTCGGAGATCTCACCCTTAGCCTCGGGGGACCGGTGCCGTACAGTAAGGTTTTACGGTTTCACCTTGACTTCGGGGGACTTGAGTTCGCCCTAGTAAGGGTTTTACGAGTTCCATCTTCAGCTCCGGCGGTAAACGACGGCGAGTTTACGAAGCATATACGAGAGGAGAAAGCCCTCTTGTGTTGCACGAGCTTAAGAGAAGGAAGGACGGCTGATTCTTGAGAAAGACATTTGTCTCGTACGGAGAGGACGGTCCTTGCCGGAGGAGAGGGAAGAATGACTGATCAAGGAGGGGCGCATGATTCGAGTTGGCGAAATGTTTAGGGAGGCAGAAGGACGCTGTCTAGCCCTAGAGTGAGGATGCTGTCCATTTCTGAAGGTAAGGGTTGCAGATCTGAAGGCTTATTGTTAGATCCAGCTTTGGGAAGGATAGATCTTGCAGATCTAGTCCTGTATGTGGTAGATCTAGTCTTGTATGTTGCAGATCTGGGGGTTTTGCACTAGATCCAGCTTGGAGAGTTGCAGATCTGAAGAAATATTGGCAGATCTAGTCCAGATCTGAAGGGTTAACATCAGATCCAGCCCTAGAGGCTGTAGATCCGAAGAGATATTGTCAGATCCAGTATAGATCTGAAGGGTTGGTGGCAGATCGGATAGGGGAGGACGCAGATCAGGGAGAGAAGGACGCAGATCTGGTTTGGAGGCTTCAGATCTGTCAGATCTGAGTGTTCAGGAGCAGATCCACTTGGTAGGACGCCGATCTGAGGAGCAGACTTGGGAGAGGCAGGCTCAACAGCGTTTTCTAGCCTTCAGTGGCTGATCTATTGTCTGGAGGGTTTCCTGCGCTGTCACTAGCAGAGACAGCGTTTTCTATTGTGGAGGGTTTGCAGTCTACAGCCCCAGCTCCAGCGCAGTTCATCTCCAGCTTGCAGAGCAGCTAGGACGCTGTCCTTGTTGCAGCCATTTTTCTTGTATGAGAGGCTCATCACTTGCCTAGGGCAAGGATAGGTGCACTGATTCTGATTTACTCCTCTCTATGTACTTTCTGATTAATAAAATGGCTCAGTTTCTGGTATTACATGTGTCATGATTCAGTGATCTGGTTCGGTATTGTATTTTCTATATCTGTATTGGTGTATTTCTGTTTATTACTGGTTAGTCCCCATTTGGGGATATTACAACTATCTTTAGAAGAGTGAAGAAAATGGGACCCACCTCCTCTATTCTAGTTGCGGGGTCTGCTGTTGTTCTTGAGCTAGCAGAAATCGTGGAAAGAGAGAGCTTCACCAAACTCTCGCCCATATGATTGATACTCTGCAAAATAGTCCCCGTAATGAGCCATCTTCGGCTCCTAGGGTCCTCCCGTTCCTGTACTTGTAGTCAAGAATGTGGGCATAGTGGAATGTGGGGGAGTGCGTAGCACCACCTGTTGCGCTGTGTTCTACTCTTGCGTGTGATGGGAAGAGTCGGACCCCTCTCCGATGTGAAATCCCCTTGGGGTTTCATGCTGTCTATTCTCCCCAACAATCTTCTGACCCATCTCCTCTACTTTCCTGGAGAGCTCCTGTACAAACTTCAAGAGGAGATTGCCGAACTCCTTCTTGTTACCTATTTCCTCTGCCATAGGTGCTTCCTCCTTTGCGTCCTTTACTGGAACGTAGTCCCCCTCTCGAAATGTGGCCTTGAGCCTCCACTCTCGGCTCCTATATTGTAGAAATTTCTTATTTCCCACCCCAGTTTTCAGTTTCACCTTATTTCTCCAATTAGTTAAATGCCCTTTCCCATAAACTTATGTTCAACAAGTTGGAAAATAAATATTTGCTGAAAACACAAATTCTGGAAATTTTTCAGAATGCTGGAAAATGCAGAAATAAAAATTAGCAGACACAAACAACCATTCAACACAGTTTAACACAGTGATTTTTGGTCAAGGTGACTCTGGAAAAGCCCCCTACAACTCTTGGGGAAAACCAGTTCGAAAGCTCTTTCTTATTTCTGGAAAAATGCTTTTTACAGTGAGAGAAATATTCAGAAAAAATCAGCAAGTAAACATTACAACTTATCTCGTTTTCTGTGCTTAACCACCGCCTCGGAAAATGTGCCAACAATAAAAACAGAACAATAAATGTTGTACGGCCTCCCCGATTTTCGTGCCCAGAAAATTTGCAATAAATGCGCTATACGGCCTCCTCGATTTCTGTGCAAGGAGCAATAAATGATGTTGTACGAAATCTCGAAAATTGTGCCAAAAAACAGCAGAACTTGCTATACAAAATCTGCCTCGAAATTCGTGCAAGAGGATAGCCACTTGCTATACGGCCTGCCTCGAAATTCGTGCCAGAAAAACAACCCTATGCTCCTCGAAAACTGAGCCAGACTACTGTACGACCTCTTGGTAAACGTGCCAAAAAGTTGCTATATGGTCTTCTAGAAAATCGTGCCAAAAAATGCCTTGGGATGTGTGCCAAACTTAGCTGTACGGACTTGCTGAAATCCTGCCTTGGAATGTGTGCCAAAGTGCTGCCTCTTTCTCCTCACTGCCCAGAAATCTCCCTTGCTCTCTTTCTCTCCTTCTCCCAATTTGCTCATGAAAGATTAATGACCTTTTCCTCCTTTAACCTAACCCTAAGTGACTTTTGGGAAATCCCTAAATCTAATGGCTGAAATAGATTTAGATCTAGGACTAAGATTAAATGCTCATTTAAATCTCACTTTCTATTTTTTAATTCACCCCACTTTAATAAAGACCCACTTAGTCATTTATTTCCAAAGTCACTTTTCCTTTCTAATTTTACATTGACTTTATTAAAGTCACTTTAGAATTAGACTTTAGTAACTTTATCACTTAAAGTCACTTTTAAATTAGATTTGACTTTATAACTTTATAAAGTCACTTTAGGAGAAAAATTAAATTCTTTTTGGACACTTTTCCCTAGGCCAAAGATCAAAGCCTTAGGGAACCACCTGTCCTCCGGTAACCAAATTTCAACACTCCCTCTTACCGAGGAAGGTGTTCCTCACCACACCCATCTTGTCTCTGAAGTAGACATGCTTGCCGCGTGGTAAGGCTTTGGTAAGAATATCTGCAACCTGCTCATCAGTGGGAATATACTCAAGCTTCACAGCTCCCTTCTGAACATAGTCTCTGATGAAATGATATTTGATCCCGATATGCTTTGACCTGTCATGAAATACTGGATTCTCTGTGAGTTTAATGCAACTCTGATTATCACAGTATATCACTGAAGGTCTCAACAGTTGACCAAATAAACCAAACAACATCTTGCGAAGCCATGTGGCCTCACAACTAGCTAGACTGGCTGCCATGTACTCTGCTTCCGCTGAACTCAGTACTGCGGCTGGCCCCTTCCGACGTTCATGACACCCCTGCCAGACCCAACGGAGAACAACACCACAGAGGTGCTCTTCCCTATCGAAGCACAACACCTTAATCGAGTCGTGTATTACATAATCTCACTCCATCCCCTTGCCTGTAGTCCAGACCATAATCCACTGTCCCCTGCAAGTACCGCAAAATGTGTTTTGCAGCCACCCAGTGAACCTTCCTAGGCTCACACATAAAGTGACTCATCGTGTTGACTGCAAAACAAATATCTGGTCTAGTGTTGACCAAATACATCAAGGAACCAATCAGCTGTCTGTACAATGTGGGATCCACCAACTCGGAATCCGAAGCATGAAGCTTCTTCCAGTTGGTGATCATCGGTGTCGACATGGGTTTACAATCCTCCATGTGGAATCTGCCAAGGATGTCCACAATGAACTTCCCCTGCCCCAGGAAGAAATGCCCCTCCTCCTGCCACACCTCCAAACCCAAAAAGTAATGCATCAAGCCGATTTCCTTCATCTCAAACTCCGTTGCAAGGTCTCTCTTGCAGTGCTCTATGAGTCTCTCTGCACCCGTAATGACCAAGTCATCCACATACAACACCAAAATGAGAGGCTCCTCACCTATCACAATGTAGTAAATGTTCGGATCTGCCTCACTCTTTGTGAAACCCATCTCCTGCAAGTATGTATCTATCCTGGAGTACCAAGCTCTGGGAGCTTGCTTCAGGCCATAAAGGGCCTTCTTCAGTCTGCACACATGGGACTCCTTCCCTGATCCAATACCCCAGTATGATGAAGCTACTCAACAACGAAATTTTGCAGATACATCAAACTCATCAGACTCACATCCGAACCCTGAGTCTCCAAAGGCATCTTCCATACCAAATCAACAAAATAATAACACATTTTCAAACTAGGAAGCTCTGGAATCAATACTCAAATATGCAGTTCTCGAATTAATACCCTTTCTTCGCTCCACTGATAGCTACATATCAACGAAGAGCAAAGCTTGAGCTCTCCAAATTTGACGGTAACGAGAAATGTGTAATATTCCAAATAGGAAATAAACAACAATACAAAGCAACATAAACAAAAACTACAACTACTAGAGAGACACCATGAAAAACACCTGCAAACATTTAGGAAAGCTGAGTCATTTTATTATAAATTGGAAATAGGGAACGAGTACAAGAAGGTGATCAGAATGATGGCACCTTGGCTTGCTCAAGGCAAGCTGAAATAACTCTCCAAACCCTGCTATGAATGGCTGCTCCCTCTTTGGACTACGTAATTCTCTGAGCTGCTGCTACTGTTGGAAAGTGCTGCTTCTGGTTGGAATGGAGCTGCTCTTTGGGGCTGTTCCCCTGCTCAGAAAACTATGAAACTACGGCTATGAATTCTCCTCCAAAACCTCGAAAAAACCCAGGAAGGAATTCCGGAAAGGCTGACCCTAGAAGTTGACCCCGTTGGGAAAATTACGCACTCCTGGTGAGTACGCTGGCCTCTAAAGTGGATGACTGGAAATGCTGGCCTCAATCTGCTCCAAAAGACATCTTGTGAAGGGTTGATCCCCTCACACTTCTCCCGTGCTGAAACTAGTGATGATCTCTCTCTCCCGAAGCTGCCCTCATCCAAAACTGCGTAACCTCTGTGAGAGACTGCGCTGCCTCAAGACTGCGTAACACATGGATGGATGATGCTGCATTCTCTGCTTTGGAAACTCAAGGTAAAGCTCCTCACCTAAGCTAGCACTCGAAGTCCCCCGAGGCTGAGGTTGGAATCTCCGCTTGTAGACACCCGTGTGCTGAACAACACTTGCAGGCTTAGCTAAACAACGTAAGCGTGCTCAATATCTGTTAGACAGAAATTTTGAAGATGCATAATAGAATGAATGAGAAGCTAGCCTCTCCCTCCTTTTATGCTCGAGACCCTAACTCTCCCTTGGGCCCCACTATGCTACGCTGTCCTCCCTTGCGACGTTGCCTTGCCTACTCTGTGCTGTCCTGGCCCACACTACCACTAGGCTGCCTGGCCCATGCTGCCTCTCCGCTGTCCCTCTCCCTACGCTGTCACTTGGTCCCCCTAGGCCCCACACTGATATCAAAATTTTGGCTATGTGACTTGAGGGAGTTTTATTTCTCCTAAGTTGGGTTATGGGTCCCAACACCCCTTTATTTGTGGCTGAACATTAGAAAAGTAAAAATCTGAGCAAAAATTAATATTGTCAATTAGCTGTTGCTAATTGGGAATATTACAAAATGCAATGTTGCATTGTTCAATAAAGTAGAAGAATATTTTGAGATTTACAGTATTGACAATGATGATGAAAAGGTTAGGCATGCATCCATGCAGATGGAAGGCGAAGCGTATAATTGGTATATGTGGTGGAAGAAGACGACACTTGCTATCATTTGGAAGAAATTCAAAAATGCATTCTTTAAGAGGTTCCACGGTGTCAAAGAAGAAGAGTTCTTCACTCACCAGACTGCAGCAAAAAGGAGATGTGGATGAATACACTTCGGAATGGGAAACTTTAGCTACACGAGAATCTGGATTATCAGAAACTCGTCTTATTCAGTCATACATCACGGGACTCAAACCCCATCTCCAAGCTGAGCTTGAGCTTGATGACATTACTTCTATAGAGGAAGCAAGATAAAAATCAAAAGCTACTGAAAAGAAGCATGAAAAGATGTAGTGGCTGAAGGTTGAAAGAGTATATTCGAGACAACGATTTCCCCAGACTACGAACATGGATAATACAAAATATATTCCACCACATCTTCGTGAAGGAGACAAACCTAATTTGGAAATGCAAATAATGAAAGAAGGTAAGTGCAGATGTTGTGGCGAAAAATAGGGCCCTAAAAATAGATGTGCTAAAGGAAAAGAGATCAAGAACCTGTATACATGTTAAGTAACGAATGATTCAGACAATGAAGAATCAAACGTACAAGAAATTGAAGATTCTCCACAATTTTCTCCAGAATCAGATAACGAGAGTATTCCGCAAGTGTCATTATCGACCATGACAAGTATATCGCAGCCCCAAACATTAAAGTTAAAAGGACATATCAAGAAGAGCAATGTAATGCTTCTGATCGATACTAGTAGCACCCATAACTTTTTGGACTCAACCATGGGGAAAAGACTCAACATTTTCACATTTCCCATGCCCAACATGAAGGTTATGGTATCTGACGGTAAGAAAATTGAAAATGTAGGGAAATGCCATATAGTCAAATTACAAATTCAAGAGTCTAATCTAGAATCTCTGTTCTACACTGTACCTTTAGGAGAAGTGGATGCGGTCCTAGGTATTCAATGGCTACAAACCCTAGTCATTTACTCTGCCAACCATCAAAAGCAATTTATAAAATTTAAATGGGAAGGGAAAAAATACAAGTTATATGGGTTCCAACCACCCGAGAATCAAATTGTATCATCATCCCAAGTGATGAAAATGATTCAGAAGGGAGCACCAACTTATTTAGTGCAGTGTCATCGATTAGAAATGCTGACTTCAAATATAGTTAACGAAGAGTCACTTGAAGTTCAAGAGGTAATTCAAAAGCACGAGAAGGTGTTCGAATACCTTCCAATGAAGTTGGCTCCTAAAAGAGAGATCACGCGTAAAATCAAAGTCAAATCAGGATCAAATCCCATCAACATCAAACCATATCACTATCTACGTCATCAAAAAACCGAAATAGAAAGATTAGTCCAGGATCTTTTAAAATGTGGCATTATCACAAAAAGTAGAAGTTCGTATGCTGCTCCAGTTGTATTAGTTTGAAAGAAAGATGGATCGTTCAGATTATGCGTCAATTATTGAGGACTAAACAAAATAACAATAAAAAAAAGTTTCCAATCCCTTTTGTCGATGAAATGTTGGACGAACTATATGGAGCTAAATACTTCTCAAAATTGGACTTAAGGTCAGGGTATTACCAAATCAGAATAAGGTTGGAAGACATAGCAAAAATTGCGTTCCGTACACATGAAGGTCGTTCCGAGTTTTAATTAATGCCTTTTGGTTTAACCAATGCACCAACAACATTCCAAGCTACTATGAACGAGCTATTCCGTGCCTATCTAGGGAAGTTTGTGTTAGTGTTCTTTGATGACATTCTAGTTTATAGTAAAACATGGAAGGAGCACCTACAACATTTGGATCAAGTTCTTACTGTATTAGAAGAGCATCAATTATAAGATCAAGGCTATAGAGAAATGGCACAAACCAGTTAATATCTCCAAGCTAAGAGGATTCTTAGGATTGATCGGGTATTATCGAAGATTTACTAATACCTATGCCCATATAACCACACACCTAACGAACCTTCTAAAGAAGAACTCATTTCGATGGAATGATGAAGCAAAAGAGTGTTTTGAAGACTTGAAGGAAGTTATGTCTAATGCCCCTATATTGGAAACTCTAGACTTCTCAAAACCATTTGTAATTGAGTGTGATGCTTCAGGTTTTGGCATAGGAGCAGTACTAAGTGTACTCTAGTCCCTCCACAAAATTTGGGACCTAGAGCACAAATGATGCTACCCCAAATATACAAAATCAACACTCCCTGTTAGCATCAGGAGTGTGCTCTAGCAATACATCACACCATGCATTACAAGATCTTGAGTACTTGGTTTGTGCTGTTGATGCTTGGCTTGCTGCCCTCCATCTACTGCACTATTGCTCTTTGTACTGTAGCCCATGCCACTGCCATTGACACTGCCACATCTGTACTGCAGCTCCCTCTCAAGTTGCTGCATCATGCTGCCCATAGCACTACCACTGCTAACTACTGCACTGCAACTCAGTTGCCGAGAAGTAAGCAACTGAAAGACTCTGCCCAACTATTTGATAGACAAGTCAGGTTGCCCTCCACCACCGAAGCTCCCTGGATAATGAATCACGTTTCCCCCCTGGAGACACTGTCATGTTGCAACACTGCACTGCGTGAGCCCACTTCTCTGCGCTGCTGCCTCCACGTTGCTGCTGCCTCTGCATTATGCTGCTCCCTCTTTAGCTCTTGAATTCCCTCTGGCTCTTCAGTGTGGTCATTTGCAACCATCTCCCGACTCATCCCGCTACCATCTTAAGGCTCCCATAGCTCGTATGTGATCCAAGAGTAGGGCTGACTCAAGGATCCCGCAATCGAACTAGATGCTTTATATATCCATGTCACCCCACCTATTCTCTTGAGGTACATGAGCACTCATCGCTGCATCATCATTAGAGCCATCTTCATTTGCTGCTGCAGCCTTGGAGTTAGAAGCTCCTTTGTCTTTCTTCTTAGGACAACTGCTGGCGAAATGACCAAGATCACCACAGGTAAAGCACCGGATCTTGGAGAGGTCTTTCTTCTTCTTCCCTTTCTTCGTTTCCCTTGATGCAAGGGCTGCATCCTCCTCCTCTTCTTTCTTTACTTTGGCTGATCTGCTTCCTCCATTAAAAGACTTCTTGGTGATCCTACTGATCTCCTCTTAGTGGAGAATAACCCACATATCTACCCTTGATGGTAATGCTGCCCTTCCCAGAATGCTCTGGAAAAATGTTTCCCATTCTTCAAAGACAACATTCAGGGCTGTCCTCACTAGGAGCACTTCCTCTCGAGTAGCACCCATGCCGATCAGCTGGTCACGGATAGCTTGGAGTTTGAAGAGAAATGGATCTATCTCTTCGCCCTTAATCATTTGGAACATTCACATCTGATTCTCAAGAAGCATTCTTCTTTGCACAGAGCCTCCTTGGTACATCACCTCCAAAGCCTTCCACATGGCATTTGCTGTATTCTTACCAGCAATATGCGGAATTACGTGATCCTTGACTTCGTCTATGATCAACAGCTTTGTCCGTGCTTGTTTTTTTTCGTACTTCTTGAATGGATCTGCATCAGTTGTTACAGCAAGTGTTTGCTCTGCATGATCTTTGAGACCATACTCATCCAGAATTGAGAGCATTCTGGCCTTCTAGATGACATAGTTGGACATGCCATCCAATCTGTCTTGATCCCTCAGTCCATATCAAGCCATCTTTTCTCAGATCTGAATAAACTGACTTCCCTCCTAGAAGTCTTCCACCAAATTTCAAACAGACAATATTCTCTGATCCTCCTGATCGAATCTCAGATCTGTTTGGCTCAGATCTACTGAATAACTGTCTTCCTCCCGCCTTTGTTGCCTTAGCTAGGCACAATTTTGCACCTGCAGAATCTCTATCCCACCAGCACTACTGAAGATCTGAAGCACTGCTTCCAGAACTTGGCTGAATTCTTCTGCAACAAGAGAAGTGACCGGACAACGTCCTCCTTGCTGGCCCAGTGCAGTCCCAGCGTGGCTCAGAAGTGGACTGCGTAACCCCAGACTGGGTGACGCAGTCCTTACGCTGCCCTGGGAAGGGTCTGCATAAGCCCAGAGGCCTTCTGCAGCTTCAGCGTTATCTTCTTGATCTGCTTAATCTTCTTGTCAAGATGCCCTTTCTAGATCTGCTGCTTCTTCTGCCACCTTGTAGAAAAAAAAAATTCTTCGGCTGATTGCTGGAGATTCAGCTTGATCTGTTATCGCTCTGATACCATGTGAAAATTCTACTGCAGTGTATTGGTTTATTTTCTCCTACTTGATTTAAATTATACAAGTTATTTTCAGAAATTAGATTCAGAAAATACCGAAAATAAACACAACTATAGCCTACACATGCAGATCATTTACTGAATAATTGACTCACACAACAAAGTGACACATGGATTTTTGGACACAAGTCTCGGGAAAAACCCAAAGCAGGAAAACCGGTTCAGCGGATATGAGGGTTTTATTAATAAGTAGTTTTGAGTAGAGCAAATCTGGGTTCCAACCTTGGAAAACTCGACAGAGAATAAAAGATATAAAATCTGCAGCTAACTTGAAGATCTAGTGCCAAATATCTGACTGATTCACACCCTCAAACGGGATTTACAGGACTCAGCCCGGATTTGACTCTAGAAACCCTCAACGCTGCCCCTGAAGCCCCATCGTTAGCCCTACTAGCCTCAAATGCCACTGCACTGCACTAGAAGGGACTGCGTCACCCCTGGAAGGGTCTCACAGCCTCACGCTGGCCCTAAAAGACCCTCGTGTGATGTTTGAAGCCTCCCAGTGCCTCTGCGCTGTCCTGCGTAGTGGCTGCGCAACACCTGCGTAGCTGCTGCTCTGCTTCTTTGCGCTGTCCTTGTTGCTACTCCTCTTGCCTCTTGCTGTCTCTTGGCCTTGGAATCATATCATTCCCTTGGCCAATACTACCCCTCACTGTAGGAAATTCCACTGGAAATTCTTAACAAACCCGCCCTAGAATTCCAGATCTATTCCTTAGTTCTACAGAAATTGTGTCTTGAACTGACCCTCAAGCCTTTCTCTTATACTTTTTCGTTGAATCCTTCAACGGCCGAGATTAAATCGTCCATCAATGGTTGAGATTAAAAGACTGCTTGATCCATGTGACTTAAGACAATTTCAGCACATGTGTTAATTAATTCACTTTAATTATTTTATTTTCCTAAGTTAGACTTAGGAAATCCATTAAAAATAATTAATTATTTGAATAAATTGAACACAACTTGAAATTTCTCAAATCCATTTCTGGGTCTTCTAGATCAAGTGTACTCTAGTCCTTCCACAAAATTTTGGACCTAGAGCATAACTGATGCTATCCCAAATATACAAAATCTCAACATATATATATATATATATATATATATATGTTCTCATCGAGTATATGTGCGCCAAAAGATTTCTCTTATGGGTGTCACCCACAGGTGGTGGGTAATAAGGCCCTAAATGATGTTTTTTGGGGGTAAAACTTTGCTGGTTAAGTGCAACACGCCCGAACGCTATTCTACAAAGAGACATTTCCAATGGTTCGAGAAAGACAATAATTAGAGTCCAGAGGCAAAAATTATTCCTTTTGGAAGTTAACCTATTGTGATTGACTACTATAATTTGAGAGGACACCACATTGTCCTCATGGAAAAGGGGCTAGGCACCTTGGGACGATGAGGAAGACTGTAGAAGGGTCCAGTTGTGACTCATGTTGAACGTCAACCCTTGTTTCTCATAGAAATGGGGCTAGCCATGCAGTGATGATGAAGAAGACTCTAGAAGGGTCAAGTTGTAACTCATGTTGAGGGTTGAATGGGTTGAATTTAACCACTAGTTGGCTATCAAGTCGTGTTATAACTAGGCTACTGGGAGGGAAAGGGGTTCCATGGGTTCCATTCTATTTGCTTGCATTCTGTTTCATAGTAGATCAGAGTAGCTAATTGTGGATAAAGAGAGAGCATATAGAGAGGGTTTTTGTTATGTAGCAGTGCACGGGCCACATGGCTTTGACAACTCCATATAGAGTGCCTCTCCTTTGCGTTTGCATCATTTCCATTCCAATTAAAAGGGAGTAGAACAACCTCACCTTCCAGGTGGCTTTTCTCCCAAAAGGGTTCTCCAAATCATATCTTTGTTTTGATGGTGTTTGTATTTTTTTTCCTCTGTTTTCCACATTTGATTGCATGCATAAGTAGAACTATAATAATTAATAAATCTAGAAATCTAAGGAAAAATTATCCCTTATAGTATAGATTTCAGATTTTCGTACAATTTTTATTGATATGTTGTGATGGACTATTTAGTGGAATATCCACAACAATTTACAGATCAAACAATCATTTTGCTAATGACTTTTTAGTCTCAGTTCATCTTGATCATGACTTGTTTCATGTTACTAGGAGATATTTGGATGCTTTTTGTAGCGCCTTTAGGGCCGTGGTCATTGACATGAAAATCTGTTGTTAGGTGATTATGCTTGATGATCCTTTGGGGTGGATCCCTAATGTGTGGCACCAGTTCAAGCTTGGTGAGATTGTTTGGTTCTTTTTGGATTTTTTTTGGGGTTAG
Organism: Pinus albicaulis; assembly: GCA_034641835.2. Classification (NCBI taxonomy): domain Eukaryota; kingdom Viridiplantae; phylum Streptophyta; class Pinopsida; order Pinales; family Pinaceae; genus Pinus; species Pinus albicaulis. Next base: position 1,589,144,197 of record CM076584.1, on the reverse strand, counting down.
TTCATCAATTGTTAACTCATGTAATTGGTTCCTTGAGATATTATACTCCAAATTTTTGGTGTGGTTGTATAACAATCCCCCTTTGATTGGGAAGTGTCACCACAAAATCTAACAGGCCTTGGAGAGGGAAACCCTACAAGACAAAGAGCTAGACTAAGTGTTAACAATGGGGTAGAGGCCCAATGTCACCTCAGCCACAACCCCCTGCTCTTTATGGACTTTCACCGATAGGAGGATTCTCGGTAGGATAGGATCACCTTATGAAAGGTATTCTAAGGTTGGGGTATAAGGTGATTGGCTAGAATCTTTTAAGAAAGTTTCAAATTTTAGGAATAATGTTTCTAGAAGCAATATGCTTTCTATGAGAGATCTAGAAAGAAAATGTACATGGCCTAGGGTTTTATGATTTTGCTTAGGTCTAGGAGTTCCCGAGATCAAGAAAAAATCTTCTTGTGGTATACTTCAACAAGTACTAAGCTCGTACAACTTTCAAGAAAACCCCCAACCTGAATAAGAATAACTAGGGTTTACCTCTTAGGGTAACACTTAGGGCAAGAGATTTAATGGAGAAAACTTAAGTGGATGCCTACCAAATTTTGAGGTCAAGTAGCCTAGACCCTCCACTTGATGTTTAGGCTCTCAAGTCTTAACAAAACCTCTCGCAAGGAAATTCACTCTAAGCCCTAGTTAGATGTCCTACCATAAGAGGACCGAAAATTTTAAGAGGAAAATTTATGGATGAAAACTAAGGGTGATCACCAAGGACTTGGATGAGTGTCTTGTTCTTTAGGCATATGTAGTCAACAAGGGTCTAGATAAGCTAAATTGTTTCTATGGAGGTTAAATATTGCCCCATGTATCAAATTCTAGCATTTACCCACTTCTAAGGAAAATGGAATTTGATGGAGATTAAAAGGTTTCATCACTACGAAAATTCATTACATATTATACAATGAGTAGTATATGCAATTATCAACTAGATAGCCTTTCAAAAATTAATTTTCAACAATTAGGTTACAAATGAGCATAATCTAGAAGTAACAATTCCATACATCAGACAATTTCAAGATAAAATTCATTAACAATAGGCACCGACAAGATAACGTGCAGTATATCCATGCATTCACTAAAGAAATAGCTCCAAAGACAATCCAAAATAGCTTCCAAACATCAAAATGCATCCAAGAAATCTTCAATAGCCAAGATGGAACACATGTTAGTTCTCTAATGATGTCTGAAATCTCCAAGTGATGATGATGAGAGAATGAAATTATCTCTCTCCAATTTAGACATGTCAAATTATCTCTAATTTTAGCCTAAAGATGCTCAAATTGTAAAATAATGGGCTTGATATTAGGTTAGGTTACAAGCCAATTTCATAGCCAATGTGGAACATAATTTCTAACTTTCAAAGAGGATGAAACGTTGATGTGATGCATGCATAGGCCCTTATGGGGCATGTATTGGGCTCCTCTAGTGCCAATGAGAGTGGAGAGGGCTACAGAAATCATGATTTAGGGGTTGGCCCCTAATTCTCCATGCAAATCATCCCGTGGACCCTACTTTTGTGTTTGGGGCACATAATGGGTCTTATGGGTCTCCTAGTGATATAATAGCCTGATTTTGCTCCAACATTGAGGGCTCTGAGAATGGTGCTAGCCCTTCGATGTCTCAAGGGGTGAGACAAACCTCATTTGGGCCTGAGATCAACTGCCAAAACCATTTGATCACTGCGAAGTCGGGTGGGGCACACTAGTCGAAGTGTATCATCTTGCAAATTATGTGAGGCAAAGTGAAAACTATTGGGGTGCTATAGGTGCCCACAGAGTGGAATGATGTTCTAGAAGTTGTAGGAGTCCCATGGCTTTCAATGCTTCACTTGTAGTGTGTCATAATGCTCCTCTAGTGGACTTGGGCCCCAATTAAGTTGCCCAGTGTTGAAAACTGTGTAAGTAGGTTCAGTCTTCATAAATATAAAATGTACTTTTGAGTCTTGTATATTGTAAAATAAAAGAAAATTATTATTATTGTTTTTAGAGAATGGGTTTCATGCTCAAGGTATTTTATTTTAGAGGTTAAGAACCCAACAAGTGCTTCTAGGGTTTGTCCTAGGGTCAAGATGTCGAAAGAGTCATTGTCATATGAAGAAGACCTATAGGGCACATTGTAACTTGTAAAAATAATTATTTTTGTATATAAAAGAGTCAAAATACACTCCAAGACCAAGTCGGTCTGGCAACTAAGAAGTTAGCCTCTATTAGGGCACTTCGTCCACCTTGGAAGCCTATATATAGGAGGGAACTTGACGTCCTATGGACATCATTCATCCTCTCATCATTCAAGTGAAGGAGAAGAAGAAGAAGGTAAACGAAGAAGGAAGGACAAAGGACAAGTGTTTGGGTTACTTTCTCCCTCTCTTTTCACACGTGCGAAGGAAGGAGGCTAGGGTTTCGCTGTTGCAAGATTGAACTTGGAGAAAGAAGGTCGAAGGAAGGTCTGCTAGGTCATCCTAAAGCCCTAGAAGAAGGAGAAACTCAAGCAAAAGTCAAAGGAAGCCTTGGAAGCCGTAAATGTTCTCACACGTGTGCAGGTAACAGCTGTTGCAGGGGCCGAAAATTTCAGACCTGCAATAGAGGCTGAAATTCTGTACCTGGGGGTCGAAGTTGTGTTGTTGGAAGAGATTTGATTGGGCTTGACTTGGACAAGGGAAGCACATCATCAAGAAGGTTGGACTTGGTCTTGGAAGGGTATTGGTCTTGGTCTAGAGGTCTTGGAATTCGTCATTTGAAGAATCTATAAGAAGAGGAGATTTGTGGGTTTTCCTCTCAAGTGGAGATGTTTTGGCCTTGGCTTGCAACCTATATCATGTGTTTCTGTGTACTGTTGATCTTCTTGTTTTGGTAGTTGTTTGATGATAATAATAACATAATACTAAGAGAAGAAACTAATAAGTAAGAAAAAGTTGAAGGATATCACAAGCAGTTTTCACGTTAAAGAGAAATCATCCTAACTATAGCCCTATAGATTTTTCAACACCCAACCCATGATGAAAACCACCTCCCATTCACACACAATGTCCAATGTTGCGTTTTTACCATTAGGTGCAATAATCATTAGTGCATCTAAGTGGACCAAGCTTGTTAGTCACGAGCAAATTGACACTTCATACGCGATTTCCATCACAAATTAGGGGCTTTGATCTTGTAATAGTGTTACGTCCCTAGGTAGGAGTGGCTAATAAGCGATCCTATTAGGTGTTCCCAGCCCCTAAGGGGAAAGACAAGTTCGTGGTACATCTTTCAATAATAAGGCGGCATGTGAGAAATGATGAGACGAAAGGGGGATAAAAGGTTGTAGGGCCAAACACCATGGTCAAAATGGTAGCAATGATGCGGAAATCCACATTCTAGGCATACAAATGTGATGAGAGAGAAATCATGGATGCATGAGTTACCTCGGCCTTTGTTTCTCCACCCCTAAGGTGACAAATTAATTGATTTCTCTTATTGTGACATTATCTTGTGATGTTTCATTATTAGTTCTTCTTCTTTCAATTAATATTTTTCTTATCATCAAGACTAATGCAATCAATAAACAAAGAAGGACACGAGATGTAGGCACGCAGCCAGGGAAAAACCCTAATCTAGGAGAAAACCTAGTCAAGAACTCTTCCTTCAATACATTCAGAAAACATAATTCAGATGACCAAGACCCTCATAACCTAGACCAAAGACTTCTTCCATCCATCAAGTCAACCTTGTTAGATCATGCTTTAGTTCTGAGTTAGTATTGTTGAGATTTGTGGATTGTTGGG
>CM076584.1:1588958196-1589140283 GCA_034641835.2 Pinus albicaulis | reverse complement strand
CTTTGGTATGGGAAGAGGCTGCAGTAAACCCGTCGGATGGTTTATCTCCCACTTATTATGCTGACATACTTCACACTCCCTGACATGTCGGAGCACGTCCTCCTTGAGGCCCTTCCATGAGAACCTCTCTCTGATGACCCTGTAGGTCTTGGTGAACCCCTAGTGGCCTGATAATGGTGAGTCATGTGAGGCATGCAATATCTTCTCCTTAAGCTGGGAGCTCCTAGTCAAGAAGATCCTCTCCCTGAAGTATATCACCTCATCCATCACCCTGTACCTGTCATCTGTAACCTGTTCGTCCAATACCTCACAGGCAAAACGGTCCTTGTAGTACTCTACCAACAATTGAGCCCTCCAGTCCATATCTAAGCTCATCAAGGACAACACTGCCGGTCTACGTGAAAGTGCATCAGCCACCACGTTGCTTTTCCCCTTGACATACTCGATGTCGAAATCATATGCCTAGATCTTGCTAACCCACTTCTGCTTCCTCTCCTGCAACTGCTTCTGCTCCATAAAGAATCGGAGGCTGTTGTGGTCAGTCCTCACTCTAAAACTGTTCCCCACCAGGTATCACTGAAATTTGGCCAGTGCATGCATGATGGCCAACATCTCCTTGTCGTATATAGTATACAACCTCTCATGTGGCAATAGCTTTTGGCTCTCGAAAGCTATGGGGTGGCATCCCTGCATCAAGGCTGCGCCTATCCCCTGCCCTGATGCATCACACTCAAGGACAAAGGACTGTGTGAAATTTGGCAATACCAAAACTGGACAGCTGCTCATCACCTCCTTGAGCCTGTCGAAAGCCCTCTACGTTGTGTTAGTCCAACTGAATGCCCCCCTTTTGGTAAGGTCTGTAAGGGGTGCAGCAAGTTGGGAAAACCCCTTGACGAACTTCCAGTAGTAGGTGCAGATGCCTACAAACCCTCGAAGCTCCGTCACATTCCTCGGCTCTGGCCAATCCCTGATGGCCCTAATCTTCTCCTCGTGGACCCTCACTCCGTTCACACCTATGATATGCCCCAAATAGAGCATCTCTATCAGCCCAAACTCGCATTTGGAGAGCTTGGCATAAAAATGTTGCTCCTCCAATATGCGCAATACAGGCTCAATATGTTGTAGGTGCTCCTCCCATGTCCTATTGTAAATCAAGATGTCATCGAAAAACAGTAACACAAACTTCCTCAAGTGACTTCGGAAGATGTGATGCATGACTGGAAAGTGGCCGATGCAATGGTCAGCCCAAAAGGAATCACCAGAAACTCGAAATGGCCATAATGACATCTGAATGTTGTCTTAGGGACGTCCTGGTCCCTCACACGGATCTGGTGGTAGCCTGACCATAGATTAATCTTCGAAAAGAACTTCGATCCCCTCAACTCATCCATCAGCTCATTAATCCTCGGGACGGGGTATCGGTTCTTCATGGTCTTTTTCTTAAGAGCCCGATAGTCGATGCACATCCTCAATGTGCCATCCTTCTTCTTCACCAAGACCACAGGAGAAGCAAACAGGTTAGTGCTGGGTCTGATGTGCCCCAGTGCTAAGAGCTTATGAATAGCCCTCTCGATCTCATCCCTGTAGGCCTTGGGGTGCCTATAAGGTGTAGTGATGACGGCCTGTATGCCCTGCTCTAGCTCAATGGTGTGCTGAAATCCCCTATCCGGTGGCTGCCCTAGCGGTATATCCCCAAAAACCGTGGCATATCTATCCAGAATCAACTGCACGTCTGGATGTACGGCCTGCCCTGCAACACCTGCCTCTCAAATACGCAGCTCTACTGCCCACTCTATGTCTCGCTTCCGGAAGTCTGCCTCCATCCGGTGAGCTGATATTGTCTGCGGGGGATAAGTGTGCATACCTCGAATCATCACGTGTTTGCCGCACTTCTTATCTGTCCACTCCATCTCCAAGGTCTCCCAATCCGTGGTGACCTTCCCCAACGTGATCAACCACTGTACTCCCAGCACCACATTGGTGTCTGGAATGTCTACCACGAAGAAGTGATCTGTCATGGTGTACGTCCCCATAGTCACTGCCAATGCTGGTACATACCTCACACACTTCATGGTTCTGGCACCTGGTGCTAGTACTGAAAATCCATCGAAGCTCTCTATTTGTATGCCCCTCCGCTCTACTAGATGTGCATCGATAAAGTTGTGGGTGGCCCCACTGTCAAGAAGCACTGAAACATGCTGCCCCTGCACAATGCCCCAGACACGTATTGTCAAGTATTTGGGAACCCCTCACATGGATCCAAGGACTCCCCCAGTAGGAGCAAACGTTGCCCCTCCTTCTCCTGGTGGTGGAGGTGGGTGACCTCCCCTCTGTACTGCGTTGCTGCCTCCTACCTCCATCTCCTCATACACATCTTCTTCCCCGTCACTATCGGAGAAGACCTCTATGTAGTGTGCCTTCCCTGCGACACAACGATGTCCTGGTGCCCACGACTCCTGGCATGTGAAGCATAGCTTCTTCCGCCTCAAGTCTCTCCGGGTCTCATCATCAAAGATCCTCGGCCTTGGTTCCCCTTCGGAGGTGGAACCCTCACGTCTTTCCCCTTCGGTTGGAAAGCCAGTCTCTGGGGAAAAGGTGCTCGAGTCCTAGGTAGGGCATCCTGCAAATCTCTAGGCCTCCCAACGGCATCATGAAGTGTAGTTGGCCTCGTAGATCTGACCAATCCCCTCAGAGGCTCTGCCAACCCATCTATAAACATGTATATCATCCTGGCCAAAGACAAATCAGGCACCATTACTGAGAGTCTCAGAAACTCAGAAATGTAGGTATCCAGGCTCCCTATCTGCTTGAACTTGGTCAGCTCAACGAAGTGCTCCTCCAGATCCCTCCGATCAAACTGCTCTATCAACCTCCGTGTAAACTCTGCATAAGTTGTCACCCCTGAGTGCCCCAGTGTGGCCATCCCATGGAACCACTAGTCATGGGCTTCTCCCTCTAGGTGCGTCGCTGCCACCTTGATGGCCTCTCCCTCTACCATCTGATTAAGCTGGAAATATATGTCTAGCTTCTCCATCCAAGCCTTTGCCTAACATTTGGAGGATCCGTCAAATGTGGGGAAAAAGAATCTGCCTATAGTGCGTTGTACATTGCCATCCTGTGAGTGTCTATTCCCCCTGTTCTGGTTGTGGGGTCTGCTCTCCCTCTTGAGTTGTACGAAGTCATGGAATGTGAGAGCCTCTCTGAACTCTCGACTGTAGGACTAATACTCGGCAAATTAGTTCCCCATGTGAGTCGATTTCGGCTCCTGCTATGCTCCTGCCCCAGTGTTTGTGGCAAGGAATGCGGGCATCGTGGAACGTGGGGGTGTATGTCATGCCATCTGCTGCGTTGTGACTCGTGAGATGCTCCTGCAAGTGATTGGATGTGCCTGATCCCTCTCTGGTATGGAAACCCCTTGGGATTTCACGCTGTCTAGGTTCTGCAGTGAGCTTTTGCCCCATCTCTTCTATCCATCTCGAAAACTCCTGCACTAACTTGAGGAGAAGTTCCCCGAACTCCTTCCCGACATCTCTTTCCTCCGCCATCGGTTCCTCCTCTTTTGCGTCCACTATTGGAAGGCAATCACCTTCCCCGAAAGTGACCTCTAGCCTCCACTCTTGGTCTTTATACTTTCTTCCCCGGTAAGTGATGTATGGTTTTCCTGTTAGTGTCATAGACAATTTGCTCCACAGGCTGAGCCAAGTCTATGAGCTCTGATACCACTGTAATATTCCGAATAGAAATAAACAGCAATATAAAGCACATAAACAAGAAACTACAGCAACTAGAGAGATATCATATGAACAAGACAAAACATGGAGAACGTTGAGCCATTTTATTAAGTGCTGAAAGATAAAATGAATACAAAGGTGATCAGAATGATGGCACCTTGGCTTGCACTAAGAAAGCATAGAAATACTCTCAGACTATATCATGGAATGGTTGCTCCCTCAATGACTGCATGATCTCCAAAGTTGCTGGTGTTGCTGTCGTGCTACTGCTGCTGCTGGAAGAAACAAACTCTTTGGAGCTGCTCCCCTCCTCAGAAAATTATGAAACTTTGGGAATAGGCTCTCCACCAAATACCCAGAATAGCCTAGAAAGCTTTCCAAGAATGGATGACCTCGGAAAATGACCTCGATGTATGACGTTGTCCTAGTGATAAACGTTGGCCCTGAATGATCTGCTGCAAATGCTGGCCTCCAACTCTACCAAAATGTTGGAATAGGGAAGTGTTAACCCCTTTCCAACTCTCTTGGGTTGAATCCCCTGATAAACCCTCAATCTAGAACCTCCTCCTCCAAAGACTGCATGATCCCTCTCACTCACTGTGCTGTCCAAGCAAGTGAATGAACGCAATTGTGGCTGCTACAACTCTCTCTGGAAAATCAAAGATAGAACTCCTCACCCGAACAGGCACTCAAAGTCCCCTGAGGCTGAGGTTGGGATCTCTGCACGGAGACACCCGATGTGTTGAAAAGCACTTGCAGACTTCGCTCAACAGCAAAAGCGTGTTCAATGTCAAAAGAAAAATATCATAGATGCATAATAGAATGAGCAAATGAGGAGCCTCTCTCCCTTTTTATGCTTGGAGAGCCTTGCTCTCACCTAGGCCCCACCAAAATTGTGATGTCCCTCTAAGCCACGTTGTCCCTCTAGCACTACGTTGTCATGGGCCCACGCTGACACCTCCTTCACGCTGCCACTTCGTCCTCTAGGCCTCACGCTGCCAAATAATCATGTCTCCAAGTGACTTTAGGAAATGCTTTTTATCCTAAGTGTGAGTTAAGTGTCCCTTTCACCCACTTTATTTCTAACTTAACTTTATTAAAGTAAAGTAGTCAAAAATTAATATTTCCAATTAGCTATTGCTAATTGGGAACATTAAAGTGCCTCTGCTTGCTAATTGGGAACATTAAAGTGCCTCTGCGTTGGCCTGGAGAGGGTTGCGTAACCCCAGAATGGGTGATGCAGACCATACGCTGCCTCTGAGGGTCTCTGCGTAACCCAAATAGGTCCCCAACTGACCAGCGCTGCCCTAAAAGGGGCTGCGTAGCTGAAGCTACCCCTGCGCTGTGCAGCTGCTACCCTTTCTACTGCTGCTGCCTCTGCTTCTCTGCACTACCTCTCGAAGATGCTCTCTGCCTCTTGTTGATTCTAGGCACTGGGATCAAACCATCCCCTTTGTTTAAACTCCCCTCTCTGCAGCTGAAACACTTCTGGAAATTGTTAGCAAACCACACCCTAGAATCATTGCTTAGCTTCAGTGCTTTGCCTCTATGTGTCTTCTCCAAATGACCCCAAGCCTTTCCTTTATACTTTTCTCGTTGGGAAACCAACGGCCATGATTAGATCTTGAATCAATGGCTAAGATTAAAAGAAAGCCTGATCCGTGTTACTTAAGACAATTTCATCACATGTTTTAATTAATTAACTTTAATAATTTAATTTTCCTAAGTTAGACTTAGGGTCCTTAATTAAAATTATTAATTAATTATCTCCCAAACCAGATGAAATTTTTCAAATCCCTTTCTGGGTATTGGAGATTTCATGTACTCTAGTCCCTCCCCAAATTTTGGGAGCTAGAGCACATCCGATGCTACCCCATCACTCAAGAAAACTCAACAGCTATGACATCTCCGTGGAAGAAGGTATGAAGACCTTGATAGGTATGTTGGAAAAGGAAAAACCTTAGTAATATATGTCTTGGAGATGGATTCATACATGTGTGGAATGTTGATGTTGTGAGAAGCAGATGTCATGACGAAAGGCCATCATTATAAGGTAACTTTGATTTGATGTTCATTTTGATTTTTGAAAACATTTGGTTGGGTTGAAACCGGGCTACCGAGAGAGAGTTGTAGACGTCACCTACAGCTAGTACTCCTGAGATGGGATAAGAAGATCCTGAAAGAAGCATGACTTGGAAAAGGTAGTTGTATAAAGTAAAATCCAGATGTGGACTAGAAGATCATTTTCCGATGAAAAGAATGACATAACTATTGGTTCAACCCTATGATTTGTTGAAGGAAAGTGATGGAGAAGATGGTCGATGCCCTACAAGAAGGATTAGAAGATGAAGAATCCATGATGAAGAAATTTAAGTTCATGACATGGAAAGGAGGAGCCCTACAAGAAGCTGATAGTACCATGATCTCCACCAAAGAGCAGAGAGTTGTTGTGGAAACAAGTCTCTAGTTAAGAGGGAGCTTGAGTATATTCCTTTTGTAGGAATAAATATATACTCCCTAGTTGAGAGGGAGAGATAGACACATCATTCTTGTCTTCATGTTATGAAGAAAGAATGGAGGATTGGGTAAGCATCTGAGATTGATTCAAATAGTCTTTGAGGATGTGGTAGGACATCAAATACGAAAGAGTAGTCGAAGAGGAAATTCCTTGAAAATGTGTTATTCGAAGACAAGATTGTCCTAAAAGGACATACCATTTGAACACTCAGGTGGGTTATGTGCATTGAGAGAAAATGATGTTGGTATCTATCAGTCATTGGTCTCGCCAGCATTATGCTCTGATCTCGTGGAGAGATAGAGTTGTTAGCCAAGGCTTTGCTATGCGACAATGTTGGTTGGTATGATGAGATGCTCTGGTATAAGATGATAAGATAGCTTAGAGATGGCTTACCAATCCGACTCTTCATATGAGAATTCTTCAGTTTCAGAATGTACAAGTACCTTGTATGGATTATGTAAATTTTTGTAGATGTTCTATGCTTGGAGCAACTTTACTTTTCTTACAGCAATCACACAAATAGTTAAGTAAAATGCAGATAGAACATATAAGTGGATCTTACAGAAGACAAACCAGAAACAGAAAATTTTGGTGGTGCGTTACGGCGGTCAACAGGATGCTTCAACCAGCAAAGTCTCCTTGGTCAACCAACCCAGAATGTGTCACAACAGTCCTCCAATCAGCAAACGAGTCAACACAAGTCAACTCCAAAAAAGTCAACGCTGTCCAGAAAAGTCAACGCAGGGCAGCAAGCTAAAAGTCAACGCAGCAGCAGATTGGTCAACCCTTTGACCTCGATTTCTGTGCCAAACAGTACGGCCTTCCAAAATCGAACTTCTCACCAAATTTTAGCCCATTCGGACCATGCGTTGACCAAAGTCAATGCTGGTCAAACTTTCTGCAAAACCCTAACTGCAGAAATTCGTCCTTTAGCTCAACCGTACAGATTTGTCCTTCTTCTCCTTCACACGTGTGGGCTGAATTCGTCCTCCAAGGAGCTCGTACTAAATCAGATGAGAGAAGAAGATGTGAGTTGAGTTGTTGTGAAATGCTCTCCAACTTTGCCTGTATTTATATCCATCATTAGGGCGTGTGACACATCTGCTGGGGGTGTGAAACCTTAAGGCCGACCTGCACATATAATTTATTATGAATAATAAATTCAAAATAAATGTTCTGCTCATCGGATTAAGACATATTATATATGGATTTTACACTTCTCCGAAAGAGGAATCCAACAAAAATATTAGCCTCTTAATCTGAGCATCATAACATGGAGTTTGGACCTAGTTGTCCAAATTTAACACTCCCTCTCAACTAGGGAGAACTCCATCCATCAGTGCAATCAAACATCGTGCGTCATCCCACCGTAACTTGCTTTGCTGGCCTCTTTATTTCAGAACAGAAGTGGGTTAGTCACAAAGACATCATCCCCCGACTGACATAATCAGTCCAGAGGTTCAAAACCTCTATCAAACTCATGAAGAGTATCCAACCAACCCAAAGTTGGTTCATCTGACCCGAAGTCAGGCAGAGGTCCCAGACCTCACTAAACTTGATCCCAGATCAAATGGTTGGACCGTGCCATCCTAGATAGAGAGTACGGCAATCTCTGATGCGTCCATCAGTCTTTGCTAATAGTCTCTAGCTTTTCCCACCTCATTGGCCAAATGAGAGGTACTTCCCATGAGCCCCGAACTCAATGGGTAGGATGCATACGGGGCACAGATAAATGAGTGGTGAACCAGCTCAATAATCACAAAGTGCAAGGTGGCATTATGAGTGCTTATAGCTCCGGCAAGCCATCCCCAAAGCCCCCCTGCAGCTCCCAGAGCTCATCGTCCAACAGGACCCACATCATAGGGTCGTTCCACGATACCAAGTCTCTCACGGAAGGTTAGGAACTTGACCTTCCCCAGAGGCTTAGTGAGAATATCCGCGACCTGCTCATCAGTTCCTATATGATCGAGCCTTACGGCGCCTTGCTGTACCATATCCCGGATGAAATGGTACCTGATATCAATATGCTTGGATCGGTCGTGGAACACAGGATTCTCGGTCAAGCGAATCCCACTTTGATTATCACAGAGTATCACAAAGTGGTATCTAGATGATAGCACTCCACTTAGCGCTAAAGAGCTCTGCGAACCAAAATATTTACAATGTGCCACTAGCAAAAGAATGGACGGCCTCAGCGGTGCTCAAAGCCATCGACTTCTGCTTCCTGCTCATCCAAGATATCGAAGCAGACCCAAGTGTGAAGCAGCATCCAAATGTGCTCTTGCGATCCACCACATTGCCAGCCCAATCGACATTAGTATATCCATGGAGTCTTAAACTCTCGGTAGTGTATCTCAACCCATGGTTTATCGTGCCCCGAAGATATCTCAACAAATTCTTGGCACCAACCCAGTGAATGTGATCAGGATCAACCATGTGTTGACTCAAAGTGTTCACTGCAAAACATACGTCCAGATGGGTGTTCACTAAGAACATCAAAGCTCCTATGAGTTGACGATACTCGCAGGATTGGCCAAGATAGGGCCCAAGAAGACCGCCACTCAACTTCTTAAAGTTGAGTTCCATCTGGTGTCGACACGGACTTACACCACCATACCAAAATCTTTCCCGTGTTTGCCAATGTATTTTCCTTTGAGAAAGGAAAATCTCTCCAGTTCTCACGCACTTAGGCCTAGGAAGTAGTGCATCAATCCTAGGTCCTTCATCTCAAACTTAGCAGTGAGCTCCCTCTTGCACTGATAAATGAGAGGGTCAACACCTGTCACAAAGAGGTCGTCCACATATAACACCAGAATGAGAGGATTTTCTCTATCAACCTTGAAGTAAAGTTTTGGATCAACATTACTACGAGTGAAGCCCAGTTTCATCAAGTAGCTATATATACTCTCGTACCAAGCTCTAGGTGCTTGCTTCAACCCATAGAGGGCTTTCTTCAACCTGCAAACATGGGTGTCCTGATCCTGGACTTTGAACCCCAGAGGTTGCTCCACATACACCTCTTCCTTTATCGCACCACAGAAAGCGGTCTTGACATCCATCCGATGAAGATTCCATCCTTGCGTAGCACATGGGCTATGATTGGATCTGGATGGTGGTATATTGTGCTGTGCAAATATGTCATTATGTAGTCAATTCTTCCTTTTGAGAGAAGCCACGGCAACAAACCTTGCCTTGAACTTTTCAAAGACTTACCGCATCCATGTTTAATCTTGTAGAGCCATTTTGCGGTGACAATGCATTTGTCCTTCTGTCTTCGTGACCACATCCCGTACATCATTCTCCATTATGGACTCATATTCTTCGTGCAAAGCATAGCATCCTTCCAAATCTGATGCTTACGCCGCTTCCCCAAAAGATCTAGGTTCAGCTCGCATTGTACAATAGTACTATGGCAGATATGGCACCAGATACCCTTGCTGAGTACACGGCTTCTTGCTTTCTAATGTCCCCCCTTGGGGCAACATGACCTCAAAGATCTTCGAGGGTGTCCGAGCCATGATGGTCTCTTTCCCAGTGAAGGAGATGGATCGATAGGGTCCATTGGTCCTTCAATATCAGGTATTGTCTCATCCTGCGGTTCTTCCAGATTTCCAGGCCTTTCTTCATGATTTTCTCCAGATCTTGGAAGATCTACCACTCTCTTCGTGGAAGCATCTTCGTCAAAAGTGACATCATGGCTTATCTCTACTTCCCTTTGACCAGGCATAGACTCTATAGGCCTTAGAACTTCTTCTCAGAGCCCCACAAACATTCGAGTCTTCCTGCAGAGTATCCAAATTTTACTTATCTTTTCTTCTTACATTACGAGAAAATAGACAAGACATCCAAAAAATTCTAAAATTTTAGACATCGTGTTTCTTACTTTCGCAGAAAACTCTCTAGAGTTTTGGAGTCCACAGAGCGGAATGAGGGCATCTGCTTTGAATGTACACAAGCAACATTTGCAAATTTCTCCCTCACAGAAACTCTGGTGAGACCCCGGTCACATAGCATGGCACGGCAAACTTCCACAAAATGGTCCTATTCTTTGCGTTCAAGAATACCCATTCTCGTCGTGAGTATAGCAAAGTGGGTAGTCTCCCTCTTAAATGCCGCCTTCTCTCGTTAAGTCTTTGAACTCACTTGACTCATATTCAGTGCCATTGTCAGTCCTCAAAATATTGATCTTCTTTCCGGCCATATTTTCCACCAAGGCTTTGAAGGTACGGAACCACATGAAAGCCTCATCCTTCTTCTTCAAGAAGTATATCCAGGTTTTGCGAGAGAAGTCATCAGTAAATGTCATGTAGTAAGAACATCCCCCCAGGGATGTTACGGGCAACATACCAGATAGATCAGAATGGACCAGTTGCAATATATCAGATGTCTTTGTGACACTTGAAGGGAAAGGTCCCCTTGTATGTTTTCCTTCAGCACAGCCCTTACATACACCTTCATGATTATTTCCAAAGTCAGGCATCCCTGTCACCACCTTCCTAGCTTTGGGAAGGGCCTTGTAATGAAGGTGTCCAAATCTTCGGTGCCATAGTTCGGTTTGACGGATAGTATCACAAGTCATAGCTCCCAACGGACTCCCTCCAACCTGGTAGAGTGTACCAACTCTAAAACCAATTGAGATAGCTTCCTTGAAGCTCTCCTTCCACATGAGCACCTTTCCATCAGAGAAAGTTACATTGAATCCTTTGTCTTCCATGGCAGATACAGACACAAGGTTCTTCTTCAATTTAGGTACACAGAGTACATCTTGCAAACGAAGGACTTGTCCTTGAGACCAGTGGAGGGTCACAGTCCCTGTCCCTTTCACGAGATATGTGGCATTATCCCCAAAGATAATTTCTAGATTAGTATCCCTTTCAACCATGTCAGAGAGTGCTTCCTTGAATCCAGTGATGTGTCTTGAGTCACCACTATCGATTAGCCAGACATCCATAGTGTCGGGCAGAGATGTGGCAGAGAGAGCAGATACAAGAATATACTCATTTCTTTTATCAACAACATTAGACTCCTCATACCTGGTATTTCTAGACCTTTTAGAAGGTTGATTGTTTCCGCCAAAGTGAGCCTTCCTCTTTCCTTTGGATTTGTCATTTCTTCGATTCCCATTCCTTCGATTGTTGTTGTTATCATCACTATCGGGAGAATCCTTCTTGAAGGGGCATTCTCTAGCATAGTGACCAGGCCTATGGCAAGTGAAACACTTGCCCTTCTTTTATTGAGCCTTCGTTCTTCCTTTGTCCTTAGGACCACCAGAGTTCTTCTTTCGAGAATGAGCACCATAGGCAGCATTTCTGTCATTATCGAATTCCTTCATCCTTGTTTCTTCTTGCATACATCTAGACAAAAGCTCATCAAAGTTAGGAATGGTATTATTATTAAGAATGGTAGTTGTGAATACTTGCCATTCATATGGGAGTCCTCCAAGTGCGGTGAGAACCATCTCACGATCAGCTATTGTCTCCCCAATAGCCAGCAGATTGTTCCTTGTTTCGGTCAATTTCAGAAGTAAGTTTGAACAGACTCATCCCGACCCTTCTTCATATTCTTCAACTTATTCTTGAGGAATAGCACTTGGTTCACATTGTTTACTTTGAACATAAGGATCAATTTATCATACATCTCCTTGGATGTGCCTAGTTCAGATATATAGGCAACCAGACTCTTATGTATGGATTCGCTGATCATCAGCTTTGCTTTGATCTCTCCCTTTTTATACTTGTTTCTAACAGCAGCGGTAGCATTGGA
Source organism: Pinus albicaulis (assembly GCA_034641835.2). Taxonomy (NCBI): domain Eukaryota; kingdom Viridiplantae; phylum Streptophyta; class Pinopsida; order Pinales; family Pinaceae; genus Pinus; species Pinus albicaulis. The sequence continues at coordinate 1,589,128,271 of CM076584.1, read as the reverse complement.
TGGAGGTTCTTGAATCTTACCTAGCACATGATCCAAGAGATCATGGTCTTCCAATTTGAGATCTAATATCATCTTCCAGGCATGGAAGTCATCCCTTCCAGTCAGCTTGTCATTCTCCTTGAATTCAAGACTTGTGGAACCCATTTCTTCCGGTGGTGATTGCTAAAGATAGAGTTTGTCTTCACCTCAGCTCCGATACCATGTAAATTTTTGTAGATGTTCTATGCTTGGAGCAACTTTACTTTTCTCACAGCAATCATACAAATAGTCAAGTAAAATGCAGATAGAACATATAAGTGGATCTTATAGAAGACAAATCAGAAACAGGAAAAATGTGGTGGTGCGTTACGGCGGTCTACAGAATGCTTCAACCAGCAAAGTCTCCTTGGTCAGCCAACCCAAAATGTGTCACAACAGTCCTCCAATCAGCAAACGAGTCAACCCAAGTCAACTCCAAAAAAGTCAACGCTGTCTAGAAAAAGTCAACGCAGGGCAGCAAGCTAAAAGTCAACGCAACAGCAGATTGGTCAACCCTTTGACCTCGATTTCTGTGCCAAACAGTACGGCCTTCCAAAATCGAACTTCTCACCAAATTTCAGCCCATTCGGACCATGTGTTGACCAAAGTCAACGCTGGTCAAACTTTCTGCAAAACCCTAACTGCAGAAATTCGTCCTTCAGCTCAGCCGTACAGATTTGTCCTTCTTCTCCTTCACACGTGTGGGCTGAACTCGTCCTCCAAGGAGCTCGTATTAAATCAGATGAGAGAAGAAGATGTGAGTTGAGTTGTTGTGAAATGCTCTCCAACTTTGCTTGTATTTATATCCATCATTGGGGCATGTGACACATCTGCTGGGGGTGTGAAACCTTAAGGCCGACCTGCACATATAATTTATTATGAATAATAAATTCAAAATAAATGTTCTGCTCATCGGATTAAGACATATTATATATGGATTTTACACCTCTCCAAAAGAGGAATCCAACAAAAATATTAGCCTCTTAATCCGAGCATCATAACATGGAGTTTGGACCTAGTTGTCCAAATTTAACACCTTCGGATGTGCTCTAGATCCCAAAATTTGTGGAGGGACTAGAGTACATGAGATCTCCAATACTCAGAAAGGGATTTGAGAAATTGCATCCAGTTTGGGAGAAAATTAATTAATTAATATTTTTAATTAAGGATCCTAAGTCTAACTTAGGAAAATTAAAATATTAATGGTAATTAATTTAAGCATGTGATGGAAATGACTTAAGTCACACAAATCAAGCTTTCTTTTAATCTTAGCTGTCGAATCAAGATTAGATCACGGCCATTGGTTTCCCAACGAGAAAAGTATAAAGGAAAGGCTTGGGGTCAGTTGGAGACCACACACAGAGGCAAAGCACTGAGACTAAGCTAAAATTTGATACGCTACGCAGCAGCTACGCAACGCAGAGGCTACGCAGAAACTACGCAATGCAGAGGGTTTCAGCCACTACGCATGCCCAGAAAGGGCAGCGCAGAGGCAACAGGGGACCATTAGGGTTTATGCTCATCCACCTAGGGCATCTTAAGGACTGCGTCACCCAGTCTGGGGTTACGCAACCCTCTCTTGAGTAGCACAGGGGCATCTACAGGCTAGCAGGGCTGACGCAGAGGGCTTCAGAGCAACATTGGGATTTCTAGAGGCAGAAAAGTGGCTGAGTTCTGTAAATCCCGTTTGAGGGTGTGAATTAGCTAGTTTTCCATCTCCAAAATAGCAGGTATTGCTCTAGATCTTGTATTTCTCTATCGGGTTAACCAGTAAAGTTTCCAGATTTGCTATACTCAGAATCTACTTAATAATATAAACCCTCCAGCAGCCAGAAGACCAGTTACCCGCATTGTGTTTTTCCGGGGACAAATGTCTGGAAAATCTTGTGTGTCACTTTGTCTGTGTGCATGTATTCAGTTTTAGATTTGTATCAGTGAGTGCTATTAATGTGTTTACTTTGATGTTAATATTGAAATTTCAGATTAATAACTTGATTAAGTAGGAGAAGTATAACTAGATTTAATAGTAGGGTTTCTGCATAAATAATATTCAGAAATTTTCACATGGTATCATAGCGATTGCAGATCTAGCTAAATCATCAGCAAGAAGACTGAAGAATCTTTGCTGCAGGAAGCAGCAGAGAAAGTAGCAACAGCCGCAGAAAGCTGAACCAGAGAGAACAACGCAGCAGAAGAGGGAAGCAGAGCCACGCAGAGGCTAGAGTGACACAGTCCCCACGTAGTCTCCACGAAGGCACATGTACTTACTGTGCAGAGGCCACACAAAGACAACGCTGGGACTGTTTGCTCACGCAGAGGCCAACCAAGGTGATGTAGTCTTGAAGCTGTGGCTGATTCAAAGTGCCGGAAGTAGTGCTGCAGAGCATCAGTAGTTGCCGGTGGGGTTAAATTTCTGAAGGTGTAGAAATTAACCTGAGCACTAGTTAACAAAGAGCGGGAGGAGAAAAACTTCTTAGAGGATTTCCAGCCAAAGAAATCTGCAGATCGATAAGAGGATCGAAGAGAGCTGATTCGTTGTGTTTGGTAGATTTCCAAGCAGGAAATCAGTTGTCAGAGGGAGCAGAGGGTGCCTTTTCTCCAAGGACCCTAGATCCGAGCTTCAGTTGAGAAGCGGGGAGAGGAAGATTTGTTTCGACAGAGCAGATCTGAGCAGATGGCACCTCATGGACTATGTGATCAGGATAGGTTGGACGGTCTGTCCAACTTTGTAGTCTGGAAGGCCAGAATCCTGGTAGTCATGGAGGCATACGGTCTGAGGGAGCATGTAGAAAAAGTCCTGGCCACGCCAACCGATACTCTTCTCCTAGTGAAGCATAATGAAGCAGCAGCACATGCCAAACGCTTGATCATGGACAGGGTTAAGGACCATGTTGTACCACATATAGCCGATAAGAAGACAACTAATGAGATGTGGAAAGCTTTAACCACCATATATGAGGGAAGATCCATCTAGAGGAGAATGCTTCTGGAGAATTAGATGCGGTTATTCATGATGGCCAAGGGAGAATAGATCGAGCCCTTCCTTTTCAAATTATAGGCAAACAGGGATCAGTTGACTGCCATGGGAGTGAAACTGGAGGATGATGTGATGGTGAGGACTACACTCAATGCTGTCACAGAGGACTGAGAAACTTTTGTCCAAAGTATCTTGGGTAGAGCGGACCTTCCCAACTGGGACAGTATGTGGGTGATCCTTCGTCAAGAAGAACTTCGTCGGTTCACCAAGAGACAACACAACACTGGATCAAGTAAGGTGAAGAAGGAAGAGGAAGAAGATGCAACCTTGGCATCAAAGAGGGAGCAAGGGAGGAAGAAGAGTGATCTATCCAAGATCAAGTGTTTCCAGTGCGGCGAATTAGGACATTTTGCCAGCAATTGTCCTCAAAAGAAGAAGGACAAGGAAGCTTCTACCTCCAAGGCTGTTGTGGCAGATGATGGCTTCGAAGATGACGTAGCCATGAGTGCTCATGAACCACAAAAGTGGGGCGACATGGATCTGTAGATGAACTACAGAGTGGTGGCGGGATCCTTGGGTAGCTCAACTCTTAGATCACATTCGTGCTACGGGAGGCTTAAGACAGCAGCGAGACAAGTGTTGCAGTTGGTTCAGAGAATCACGGATGGAGCATAGGCAGAGCTAGATGCTGAGAGGGAGCAATGCAGTGCAGATGCTGCAACAACGTGGCAACACATCGCAGAGTTGGCTGATTTGACTTCAGTAGCACAGTGCAGGCTGGCTTACGCAGAGCAAAGCTACAACAGCGTAATGGCTTCAGTAGGACAATGCAGAGCAACAACCTATGGAGCTTCAGTGATGAGGATGCATGCCAACTGACTTGTCTGTCAAATATTGGGCAAGATTTTTCAGTTATTTTTCTTAGCAACTGAGTTGCAGTGCAACAATTGGCAGCATGGTGCAACAGATTGAGAGGGAGCTGCAGTACAGATGTAGCAGTGGCAGTGGCAGCGTCATGGGGAGAAGTACGGGAGAGCAGCAACAACGCATTGATGAAGGGCAGCAGGCCAAGCATCAGTGCAGAGACCCACACCAGAGATCAGTGTAGAGCTTTGGGGTGAAGCAGGATTGTGCTAGAGCACTTTCCTTGCTGAGAGGGAGTGTTGAGATTTGTGGATTGTTGCGGTAGCTTCGGATGTGCTCTAGCTCCCAAAATTTGTGGAGAGACTAGAGTACATGAGATCTCCAAGACCCAGAAAGGGATTTGAGAAATTCCATCTAGTTTGGGAGAAAAATAATTAATTAATATTTTTAATTAAGGACCCTAAGTCTAACTTAGGAAAATTAAAGTATTAAAGGTAATTAATTTAAAAATGTGATGGAAATGACTTAAGTCACACGGATCAAGCTTTCTTTTAATCTTAGCCGTCGAATCAAGATTAGATCACGACTGTTGGTTTCCCAACGAAAAAAGTATAAAGGAAAGGCTTGGTGTCAGTTGGAGAACACACAGAGAGGCAGAGCACTGAGACTAAGGTGGAATTCTAGGGCGGGTTTGCTAAGAATATCTAGAAGTGTTTCAACTGCAGCGAGGGGTAGTATTGGCTAACGGGATGATCTGATTTCAAAGCCAAGAGTCAACAAGAGGCAGAGAAGTAGCAACTAGGAGCAGCGCAAAGAAGGAGTATAGGCTACACAGCAGCTGCACAACGCAAAGGGTTTCAGCTGCTACGCAGGTGCCACGCAGGTCCATAAAGGGCAGTGCATAGGCGGCAGGGGGCCATCAGGGGTTACGCTGGTCCAACTAGGGCAGTGTAAGGACTGCGCCACCCAGTCTGGGGTTACGTAGCCCTATCCTGAGCAGTGCAGGAGCATCAACAGGCAAGCAGGGCTGTTGCAAAGGGATTCAGAGCAGCTCTGGGGTTTCTAGAGGTAGAAAGGGGTTGAGTTCTGTAAATCCTGTTTGAGGGTGTGAATTAGTGTAGTTTTCCATCTCCGGAACAACAGGTATTGCTGCAGATCTTGTATTTCTCTGTCGGGTTAACCAGTAAGGTGCCCAGATTTGCTGTACTCAGAATCTACTTAATAATATAAATCCTCCACCAGCCAGAAGACCGGTTTTCCCACATTGGGTTTTTTCTGGGGACAATTTTCTAGAAAATCTTGTCTCTTTATCTGTGTGCATGCATTCAGTTTTAGATCTGTATCAGTGAGTACTGTTAATGTGTTTACTTTAATGCTAATACTGAAATTTCAGATTAATAACTTGATTAAGTAGGAGAAGTATAACCAGATTTAATAACAGGTTTTCTGCATAAGTAATATTCAGAAATTTTCACAAGTATTTCGTTTTTCAATACTTTGTTCCTACAAACACAGTCCTGCAACTCTTGAAAAACATTGCTACTATGCTTCAGGCATGCAAAGGTTTCATGCTTCGGTCTATGTTAGCTCAATCATCCTTCATTCCTGTGACAGTCTATTCTTGTTTGGTTCTATGGTAGTCTAATCATGTTTATGGTAGCCTTCTTATACTTCGGTCCTGTGACACCCTTGCCATGCTTCGATCCTGTGGCAGCACAATTAAGCTTTGTTTCCGTGGCAGCCCAATTAAGCTTTGTTTCTGTGGCAGCCCTTAACATACTTCGATCCTATGATAGCCCAGTTACACTTCGGTTCAATCATGCTTTAATTTAATCATGCTTCGGTTCTGTAGTGATAGCAAACACAGTCCTGCAATAAGGTCATGCCTCGATTCTGTGGTGGTAGGCCAGTCTTCGGTCCTGTAAGGATAGCCCAGTAAGAGTATCACACTTCGATTCTGTGTTAGCTTAACAATCTCGGCCTGTAACCTCCATATCATCCGAATTTCCTTCCTCTGTAATCTGACCGAACTTATTTCTTCTGCCTGCTTTTGGAGCGAAGTCTACACGTCTATATATAGTTGTTTCCCATAGAAATGAGCTGACATGAGTTAATTAGTGAATCTGAGTCGTAGAATATTAATTTGGAGGCCGACTGCAAGGAGACTTTTTGGAGGAAGTTTTTGACATAACAAAATAGATTTTGACTTTAACTTACAAATCCTAAAAGCCTACAGTGGAGGCTTGACCTATGACAGTTGACCCAAGCATTAAACCCATGCTTTAATAAGTCAATTTAATTAATAATAAAAATTCTTTTTCTTTCTTTTGATAAATATATTTCATTATGACTCAAGTACAATTATGAAGACCGAACCTAGTTACATTCTTCAACACTCCCTCTTAACTAGGGAGGTATTCATACTTACATATATGTATAGAGGTACATGGAAGATTTCAAAACACATGATCTACGAAGATTTTAGGCATCGCAGTGCCATAGACTAGATTCCTAACAAGGACAATCTATCCAGGTCCTTGAACAGTTTAGGCACTCATAGTGCCACAGACTAGATTCCTGACCGGGGCAATCTATCCGGGTGGGACTAAAATGGACTAAAGCTTTCAGCCACTCTAGGTACCATCAGGCTTACTTGCTAACCATCAACCTAGGGATCTAGGTGCGTAATGCAAGGTTAGAGCTCTATGACCAATGCCACCCTCCCTACTTCGGGAACTAGACATCAACACATAGTGCCGACCAAATGTCATCCGAGGCAATGTGTATCACACACAAAGCCTCAACACTCCTGATTATTCAAATTAGTAGCAAAACCTTCCCAATCAAACATATCGGTAACGAAAAATCTCTCTTGATCAACATATCAGTAACAACAAGCATGCTTCCAAAAATCCAAGAGATTTACATGTACAAACACAACCCCAATCAGTAACAAACTTTCGAATACACATAAGTGAACACAAACCTTCGGGGTCTTCAAAACATCTTGATGTAGCTTCTCATTTTGTCACAATAGGACTTTTAGAGACTTCCAAACAAATCTTGATAGGAGATTGCATACAACTTCCTTTCCTACTTTGCATACAACAACATTAAGATCATGCTTTCCTTCTTTCAACAACACTGTAATATACATTCTCCAATTTCTTCTTCAAGGTATCAATCATGACTATAATATGCCCTCCCTCTCAACTTGGGGAGATTTCTTCTATCTAGGCTCCCTCTTAACTTAGGAAGTTCAACTTCTTTTCCATAACATCAGAGAATCTTTCATGGCTGCATTCCCTTTCATCAAAGTCTTCTTCATCATGCTTATCAATCGAATAACTTGTACCTTGACAACTTAGACAACAATAACAGCCAAGTACATATATAGAAGCATGAAGTTAACTATATCAGAATCATACAATAATGAAAGTATTATACTTTTAGACATAAAATACCTAAACTTAGTTAAGTCCATAATCAACAAGAAACACATACTTTTAAATTTCAACTTCTTGCTCGGGTTTTGTTACAAACCCTAGATCACATCATTTAAAGTAGCTCAAAAAAGTCTCATTATATCTAGGGTCTCAATATTTCCTTTCAAAGACATGGTAGACTTTATTATGATATATTGCAAACCCTATAAGTAATTCGACAATGCATCTAACAACCTTAGAATTCATATGTTAGACTTCTACTACGATTTAATGTGAATCCTAGATTCCATCTATGAGACACTTAGCTTCAATCAAAACCAATCACAACATAATCTCAGGGTCCAACAATATGACCAACCTTTTGTAAACCCTGGATTTCATCATCACATTTGAAACAATATCATCACATTCTAAAATATTAAACTTCTATGAGGGCTTAGTTACAGAACCCTAGAATATACAACTTATGATTAACAATAATTTGGTCAACACATATACATATCTAGGATTTCATAATCATGCACAAGCATATCATAACAACATATATTAGGGGAACCCAAGACACAAACATTAGAACATTAAAGTTAGACGTATAACAAACTAGATCAGGCTAGGGTTTTGATCAGACAAACAAACAAACACCTAGGGTTTCATTCATAAGAACTATCTCCAGATAAGGGTTTTGCTCATAAACCCTAATTTACCAAAGACTCAAAGGTCTAGGATTTCAGACATCACCATCCAACTCTAAAGATTATGGTTACCATAACCATACCAAAACCCCAAAAACCCCAAACATCAAAATAATAGAATTTTCTAGATTTCATTAGTAACCCTAAGTAGATTAGGGTTTTCACATTAGTATCGACATACCCTTAGGTTAGGGTTTTACAGAGAACCTTTTTAGGGTTCCACAAAATGATCAAATGTATAAAGAGGGTAGATTCAATCTAATGATTAATCACCCAAATAAGAATCTCTTAAGATTCAAAAGACCTTTGACATATTGATGTTAGTAATATAATTTCAAAAGATAATGAACATACCCTTTATATTAAGAGAATGTTATAAGACGTACCTAGAGATGTTCCTTAACAAGCCTTGTAGGGATTCCTTGAAGTGCTCTTTTTTTTTGAATTAAGCCATGATCTTTCATACCTGTAACAAATACTTCTAGGAAAAATGTGATACCAAGAACATGATGTTAATTCTCATTCTAGATTTTCTATGCCACAATGGAGGATGGAATCCTAGGATAAACCCTATGTATTTTAAAAATGAAGCTATTTTTTCTTTTTAATCAACACTAGGGTTTTACTTGACATCCTAGATTACCTACAAACCTTAGAAGGTAAGGATTAAGTTTCTTATAGGAGTTTATCGTATGTCACCTAGGGATTACAGTCTTTACCCTAGACTGATTATAAACAAGGAGTTTTATATGGATCATCTAGGATTTTATAATATAAGATATTGAAAAACTAGAAACTCATTTAAATGAAATAGATAAACGTACCTCATGTTTACATACCTTTGATTTGATAATCCATTAGACTTGTTGCATATGATTTTGCTAAGTAAGGAACAATGACAAAACTTAGTTGATTTCTTTGAGCTAGTTTGTTGAATGCCGTTTGTTTAACTTTCAATTTATCTTATTCTTATCATCAAGACTAATGCCAATCAATAAACAGAGGACACAAGATGTAGGCATGCAACCAGGGCAAAACCCCAATCTAGGGGAAAACCCAGTCAAGAACTCTTCCCTTAGTACGTTCAGAAACAAAATTGAGATGACCAAGACCCTCGTAATCTAGACTAAAGACTTCTTCCATCCATCAATTCAACCTTGTTAGTGTGAAAATTTCTGAATCTAACAACCAAAAATCCTATTGCAGTTAACTGATTTGCATTTCCTACTTGTGTTCTTAAGTTATATACAGAATTCTTCAGTAAACATTAATGCAAATACACTGTAGCCTACACCAATATACAGATCAAGTACTGAAAAATAAGATCAGACAATCAGACAAAGTACACACTTATTTTTGGACTAAACGTCCCTAGAAAAATCCAATGCGGGAAAACTGGTGCAACAGATATGATGGTTTTATTATTAAGCAGATTTTTGAATACAACTAGGGTGCCAAATCCGGCTCACCCAACAGAGAAAAAATCTCGGCAGAAGTACCTCTCTCCAGAGACAGATATTTTGGCTGATCCAACAACAAAACGATCAAACCCCATAGGTGACTGCGCTGTCCCAACTCTGCTCTGAGACCGCGTCACCTTCTCTAGGAGTTGTGTTGCCCTCCTCGTGAGTCTTCCTGGCTCAGAAATTGAACTGCTGAACTAATGCCTGATTTGCCTCACAAAAACCCCAACATTGCCTCTTCAGTGACTGTGTCACCTCTCTTAGGCTCTGCGTCACCCTCCCAGGTGTTGCGTTGTCTCTCCTTGGTGATGCGTTGCCTGTTTGCAATGTATTCTCGGCCTTGGACTGAAGTCTCACTGTCGAACTGCCCCTCTCTGCACTAGAACTCACTCTGAAATTCTCAGCAAACCGCGTTCCAAAATTTTGACTTAGCTCAAGTGCTGCTCTCAGTGTGTGTGTTTTGCAACTGACCCTCAAGCGTTCCTTTATACTTTTCTTATTGAGAGATCAACGACCGCTGTGAAATCTTTAATCAATGGCTAAGATTAAAACATACTTGATCCTTGTCACTTAGAAGCTTCTCACCCACATTTGCATTAATTCACTTTAATTATTTTAATTTCCTAAGTTTTAACTTAGGCTCCATTAAAAATAATTAATTATTTGAATAAAATGCACTCCAGGCGGAATTTATCCAAACGATTTCTGGGTCTTGGAGATCTCATGTGTTCTATCCCCTCCAGAAAATTTCGGAGCTAGAGCACATCCAATGCTACCCAAAAATCAACAGTCCCTCTTAGTGAGGAATGTGCTCTAACAATACTTCTCACCAGAAGTATCACCTTGATCCACGACATCGGTTTTTTGCACTGCTGATGCTTGACTTACTGCCCCTCATCCACTGCACTGCTGTAATCTGTACTGTTGCCCATGGCACTGCTATTGTCACTGCTGCATCTGTACTGCATCTCCCTCTCAATATGCTGCATGATGCTGCCCATAGCACTTCCATTGTTAATTGCTGCACTACAACTCAGTTGCTGAGAGTTAAGCAACTGAAAGACATCCCAAATCCTGACATACTAGTCAGTCTGGATGCACCTCGATGCTGAAGCTTCCTCTGCTGCTAATCTGCACTGACTGATGCTACTGTGCTGCTGTTGTATCTGCTTTGTGCCTCCCGCACTGTTGCAACATTACACTGCGCTGCTTCAGACTTTAGCGCTCTAGCTTTGCCACAGTCGCTCCATCATTCCTCGCACCAACTGACTCCCGTCATTCTACTATTGTCGTTAAGGGCTCCCGTAGCCGTATGTGATCCAAGATTTTGGGCACCTCAAGGATCCTGCCACTGTTCTCTCTATAGCTCCAACTACAGCTCCATATCGCCCCACCTCTTCTCTAGAGGTGCATGAGCACTCATGGCACAGTCATCGTCATCCTCCTCATCAGCTTGTGTTGGAGCAACCTTTGAGTCAGGCTTCTCTTCTTTGCCCTTCTTCTTCAGAGGGCACTGTGTGGCGAAATGTCCCATTTCCCCACATCTGAAGCATCTGACTTTCGAGATGTCCTTTTTCTTTCGTCTATGTTGCCGTGTCTGTCCCTTTGATGCGAGATTCGTGTCCTCTTCTTCCTTCTTCTTGACTTTGATCCCTTTGCTGCCGCTTCTCGCCTTGGTCCACCGTCTGATCTCTTCCTGTGGAAGAGCTACCCACATCTCCTCCCAGCTAGGAAGAGAAGCCTTGCCCAAAATGCTTTGGACAAAATTTTCCCAGTCTTCAGTGACTGCATTCAGGGAAATCCTGGCCATAAATACGGCTTTTGGTGTAGTCCCTACGGAAGCTAGCTGATCTTGGATCCCTTGCAATCTGATAAGGAAGGGATCGATTTCTTCTCCCTTTTGCATCTGAAACAATCTCAACTGACTCTCAAGTAACATCTTCTTCTGGATGAAAGATCCCTCGTACAATGTGGTCAAGGCGTCCCACATTTCCCTTTATGTGTTCTTTTCAGCAATATGTAGAATCACATGATCCTTGACTCCGACCATGATCATGCGCTTAGCTTTCGCTTGAGCCTCCTCGTACTTCTTGAGAGGATCAACATCAACTGGAACAACAACCATCCTCAAGGCATAATCCTTGATGTGATGTTCATCCAAAATTGCCAGGATCCTAGCCTTCCAGATGAGAAAGCTGGATGCTCCATCCAACTTGTCTTGATCCCTCAGTCCATTCGCGACCATCTCTGCTCAACTGAATGTCGAACAAGTTCCTTTCTCCCTATTTCGTTGCTGCCCTAGCAAAACTCAGATTGAAATTTCTTTGACGCTAGAAATCCTCCAAGGAAAATGCTCCCTCTGAATTAAGATTTCCTTCACGGAAATCCTTTTGCCAACAAATGTCTAAGCACCATTTTCTGATCTCTCTTTGCTGCTGCTCAACATTGGATCTAGACTTCTTGGCAAGAAATCTTCTAAGGAACTGATTCCCTTTACTTTTCTTCTGCCCCACTAGACACTGTTCTGCACCAACAGAATCAATGTCCTACCAACAACTCCAGATAGAATCTATACTACATCTCCAACCACAACAACTGGAAAATTGAGACTCAATAGCCAATGTGTTGGCCCAACAATCACTGCGATGCCTTTTGCAACTACAACGTCACCCTAGCAGGCTGACGCAGGCTCTGTGTGAGCCTTCCAATGTGATTGCGTCAGCCTTCCTTTGCCTCTCTGGCCCATAACTAGGTTGTCTCTCAGGACAACTGCTTTCCTGCATCATATTTTCCTCTGTCCTTTCGCTGATTGCTTCAGTCCTCCTTGATCTGCAATCACTCTGATACCATGTGAAAATTTCTGAATCTAACAACCAGAAATCCTACTGCAGTTAACTGATTTGCATTTTCTACTTGTATTGTTAAGTTATTTACAGAATTCTTCAGTAAACATTAATACAAATACACTGCAACCTACACCATTATATAGATCAAGTATTGAAAAATAAGATGAGACAATCACAAAAAGGACACACTTATTTTTGGATTAAACGTCCCCGAAAAACCCAATGCGGGAAAACCTGTGCATAAGATATGAGGGTTTTATTATTAAGCAGATTTTTGAATACAAGGGTGCCAAATTCAGCTCACCCAATAGAGAAAAAATCGCGACAGAAGTACCTCTACCCGGAGACGGATATTTTGGCTGATCCAACAATAGAATGATCAAACCCCACGGGTGACTGCGCTGTCCCTAGTGCTTCTCAACAGTAGCTGCTCCCAACTTTGCGCTAAGACTGCGTCACCCCCTCTAGGAGCTGCGTCACCCTCCTCGTGAGCCTTCTCGACTCAGAAATCGAACTGCTGAACTGATGCTCGATTTGCCTCATAGAAACCCCAGCGCTGCCTCTTCAGTGACTGTGACACCTCTCTTAGGCTCTTCGTCACCCTCCCAGGTACTGCGCTGCCTCTCTGCAATGTATTCTCGGCCTTGGATTGAAGTTCCACTGCCAAATTGATCCTCTCTGCACTAGAACTCACTTCGAAATTCTCAGCAAATCGCGCCCCAGAATTTCGACTTAGCTGAAGTGCTGCTGTGTGTGTGTGTGTTCTCCAACTGACCCTCAAGCCTTCCTTTATACTTTTCCTGTTGAGAGATCAATGATCGCGATCAAACCTTTAATCAACGGTTAAGATTAAAACAGACTTGATCCTCGTCACTGAGAAGCTTCTCACCCTCATTTACATTAATTCACTTTAATTATTTTAATTTCCTAAGTTTTAACTTAGGCTCCATTAAAAATAAATAATTAATGCACTCTGGGTGGAATTTCTCCAAACGATTTCTGGGTCTTGGAGATCTCATGTGTTCTAGCCCCTCCACAAAATTTTGGAGCTAGAGCACATCCAATGCTACCCAAAAATCAATAGTTAGATCATGCTTCAGTTCTAAGTGAGTATTTCATTTTTCAATACTTTGTTCCTACAAACATAGTCCTACAACTCTTGACAAACTTCGGTACTATCCTTTAGGCATGCAAAGGTGTCATGCTTTGGTCTATGTTAGCTCAATCATCCTTCGTTTCTGTGACAGTCTATTCTTGTTTGGTTCTGTTGTAGTCTAATCATGTTTATGGCAACCTTCTTATACTTCGGTCCTGTGACATCCTTACCATGCTTCGATCCTGTGGCAACTTACTCATACTTCGATCTTGTGCATCCCTAATCATGCTTCAATTCTGTAGCAACCCAATTAAGCTTTGGTTCTATGGCAACCCTTAACATACTTCGATCCTGTGATAGCCCAGTTACACTTCGGTTCAGTCATGCTTTAATTTAATCATGATTTGTTAATTTCTAAACATGTTCTATGCCATTTCAGATTAGGGCACACAATACTGAAGGAGATAGAACATACTAATAGATTGATGGAAGACAAGCCAAAACAGACATGATGAATGGTGGAGTTACGACGATCAGCAGGATGCTTCTACTAGCAAAGTCTCCAACAGGTCATTCAGCCAAGCGTGTCACACATAACCCTAGAACAACCCAAACAAGGAATAGTCCATAGATATGTAGGTCCAACGCCATCCAGAGACAGAGAATTCCTCCACACAATGTGTGTTAAATGAACTCTAAGTCTCTCTAATATATAGGAATCTTTGGGGGTGTGTGACACGTCCTTTAAGACATTTAAGTCTATATTTTATTCCAAGCTGACATAGCACATAAGTGGAATAAATTCAAAGTACATGTTTTTCTCATCCGATCAAGATGATCTTTAGATCAATCTTATACCTCTTCGAAAGAGGAATCCAATAAAAATATTGTGATCGTCATCTGAGCAGCACAACACGGAGTTTGAACCTAGTTGTCCAATTTTAACACTCCCTCTCAACTAGGGAGAACTCCGTCCACAAGTGCAATCCATACATCGTGCGTCATCCCACCGTAACTTGCTTTGTTGGCCTCTTTATTTCAGAACAAAAGTGGGTTAGTCACAAAACATCATACCCGGCTGACAGATTTAGCCCAGAGGTCCGAAACCTCTATAGGACTCACAAAGAGTCTCATACCAACCCGAAGTTGGTTTACCTGACCCGAAGTCAGTTGCAGGTCCGAAGCCTCACTAGGACTCAAGAGAGTCATATACTAACCCGAAGTCAGTTGGAGGTCCGAAACCTCACTAGACTTGATCCCAGATCAAGTGGTTGGACACGTGCCATCCTAGATAGAGAGTACGACAATCTCTGATGCGTCCATCAGTCTTTGCTACTAGTCTCTAGCTTTTCCCACCTCATTGGCCAAATGAGAGGTACTTCCACATGAGTCCGAAACTCCATGGGTAGGATGCATACGGGGCACAGATCAAAGAGAGGTAAACCGTCTCAATATCATCACGGTGGGGTAGAAGCACACCAACTAGGTTCGGCAAGCCTAGCCCTGTGGTTGCTTATAGCACCAAAGCTATCCCCAAAAACCCCCTTGGAGCTTCCAGAGCTCATCGTCCAATAGGACCCTTAGAATAGGGTCGTTCCATGATTCCAAGATTCTCACGGAAGGTTAGGAACATGACCTTCTCCAAGGGCATTGTGAGAATATCCGCGACCTACTCATCGGTTCCTATATGATCGAGCCTTACGGCGCCTCGCTGTACCATATCCCAGATAAAGTGGTACCAGCAACCGACATGCTTGGATCAATCGTGGAACCCAGGATTCTATGACAAATGAATCCCCCTCTGGTTATCACAAAGGATAACGGTGGCATCTAGCACATGCTCAAACAACTCACTGAAGAGATTTCGCAACTAAGTGACTTCACAACGGGTCATACATGCTGCAATGTATTCGACCTCAGCGGTGCTCAAGGCTACCAAATTTTGTTTACTGCCCGAAGCAGATCTACTTGTGAAGTAGCATCCAGATGTGCTCTTACGATCCACCACACTGCCAACCCAATCGGCATCAGTATATCCATGGAGTGTCATACTCCCGGCAGTGCATCTTAGCCCATGGTCTATCGTGCCTCAGAGATATCTCAAGGGTTTCTTGGCACCAACCCAGTGAATGTTATGATCAACCATGTGTTGACTCAAAGTGTTCACTGCACAACATACGTCCGGACGGGTGTTTACTAAGAACACCAGAGCCCCTACAAGTTGACGATACTCAGTAGGATTTGCTAACACGGGCCCAGCAGCGCTGCCGCTCAACTTTTTATAAGTTGAGCTCCATCGGTGTCGACACGGGCTTGCAGTCCATCATACTAAATCTTTCCAGAAGCTTCACAATATATTTTCCTTGAGAAAGGAAAATCTTGCCAGGTCTTTGCCAGACCTCCAGGCCTAGGAAGTAGTGCATCAGTCCTAGGTCCTTCATCTCGAACTCAACAGCGAGCTTCGTTTTGCACTGATGAATGAGAGGGTCAGCACCTGTCAGGAAGAGGTCGTCCTCATACAGCACCAGAATGAGAGGCTTCTCTCTATCAACCTTGAAGTAAAGGTTCGGATCAGCATTACTACGAGTGAAGCCCAGCTTCATTAGGTAGCTATCTATCCTCTCGTACCAAGCTCTGGGTGCTTGCTTCAACCCATAGAGGGCTTTCTTCAACCTGCAGACATGGGTGTCCCTATCCTGGACTTCGAACCCCAGAGGTTGCTCAACATACACCTCTTCCTTTATCACATCATGCAGAAATGCGGTCTTTACATCCATCTGATGAAGACTCCATTCTTGCGTAGCAGCAAGGGCTATGATTGATCGAATGATGGTATATCGAGCCACATGTGCAAGTGTGTCATCATAGGCTATGCCTTCCTCACAAGCAACAAATCTTGCCTCGAACTTTTCAACACTCCCATCAAATCCATGCTTGATTTTGTATCAAGGTGACAACAACTTTGATCTGTGGTCTAGGAACCATATCCCATACATCACCCTCGCATCCTTGCAGATTTAGATACTTTACAGCTTCTTCAAATGATCTAGGCTCATATTGTACTCATGGCAGCTAGATACCCCTGGTATTTATATGGCTTCTTGGTTTTCCTCCGGAATTTCCCCCTCTGAAGCCATATGTCTCTGAGCCATGAGGGTCTTCTTTCGTTCAGCAATGGTATCCGCTCAGGAGCATATAAAGTTGTATTCTCCCTCTTAATGCCAACTTCTCTCTCTCTAGAGAAGACATTTATTTTAAATGAGGGCATCCCAGACACCATCTTGGAAAGGAGTTTTATTCTCCCATAGTCAAAACCATCCAAGACCATAGTGTTTTGCTAAAGACTCCAACAACGTGTCTGAAAGCTGCAAAAACACATTTTACCATTACGCTCCAATGTGAGACTGCTACTGTCACTTGCTTACTGCTACATAGGTGTCTAACCATGTCACTGTCCAACAGGGAGAAGATATCAACAAGCCTCAGCTTGTGTTAGAAGTCCTGTTATTCTGAGAAGGTCTGCTGTAGCTTCCTCAACCAACCCTCTTTACTGCGACCCACAGAACTAGGAATCCAAACATGATTCCTTCTTTCATAATCCTGCACTTGAGAGCTTCATCCACTACATCTGGCATCTCATCCAGGACTGCTTCTTAATTTCAGATTTGCCCAACTACAGTTAATAGTTGACGGATCTAGGGCTACAAGACTTCAGATCTCAGTTATGCGATTTGTCTCCTAAATTGCACAGATCTAGGAACCAATCATACAGATGTTCAAAACACATAATTTACTCTTCTACATGTCAGTCCATAGCTTATGTGATACCTTTCTGTTAGGCAGATCTAGCTCAGTCATAAGTGCCCAACTCCTGAACATGTGGTAAATGACACAGTATGTCATCTTCTAAATATCACTGTGGTCTTGCTTATGCACAGATCTGGGAGTTGGGTCTGCGGATGCAATCTACAACGTTGTCCCTACTCACCACCAGTAGGATCCTTGATCATCCTTACTTATACAGAAATTCAATCTGTAGTTGCACAGATTACAAAAAAAACTTTGCCTAGAACTTCCACCTACAAACCTGGCCATTCAGAATTTGGATATAACTATTATGATGTGAAAATTAAGGACTGCTCTCTTAGCCACAGGAGACATCCGATCCCCTTTCTGTATTTTGGTGCAACATAGGTTGTAGACACTTTGAAATAATGAGTACTAGTTAGGAACATAGTCAGCTCATGGCATCTTGTTTACGCAAAACATATCTGAGATTTCACTGCGGCTTCCCCTTATATACTCTCTCTACCACTATGCATGCCCTTAATCATCTTCAAGGATTTAAGAACCGAGCTTTCTACTCACTGTTCAAATGTGACAGGCATCAACCTTCTTACACAGTTTCCATGTGACATGACTTAAATCAACCTTTGAATTTGGTGATATTCTCTGCCTAAATTTGAATCTGAAAATAGTCCAAACAACCTTGGATACTAGCTGGTGAAATACACCTCTTCAAATCATCTCTTAAATAGAGCTTTGCTAGCTGTCCCTTTGTCCAATCAGAATACAAAATATGTACAAAAACAACACCCCAAACTTACCTTGGAGACAGTGGCTCAAAGAAGGGCTACAACATCCTCCAAAGGAAGTAGGGATTGCGGCCCATCTGCTGTCATTCCTCCAAGATATCAACGTGCACTATATATCAGTTTATGTGTAACTTCAAACCTGCTGCCCTCATCAAAACTTTAATTAGGGCTTGCGGCGTTCTCCATAAGGGACAAACCACCCATAAAAACAACCCTTACTGTTGTTGTCTCCTTATTTCAGTGGGGTGACAGCTTGGATGGCTGTCATATGATGCCACACACACACAGAAAGCAGACCTTGAAACTTTGGCTTCCACACAAGAAGTAACTCCAGCAGGCAGTGGCTTTGGTTAACAGTCCAAGTTTCTCAGGTTAGTTAGGGCCAATCTCCAATACAGAATTTTGCCTCAACAATAACCATAGATCCCAGATTATCTCTGCAATCTGAGTTGACAGATCTGAGCCTTTAAGGTATCACTGTACAGCGGCAACAACTTTTGCAATGATGACCGAGTTTAAGACTGAGGTAGGGATTCAATGCTTCAGATCTGTCTTTAGGTCCGAGCTCTTCAAACTGGTCATAGGAATGAAGGTAAACACGAAACTGATCTCTTCCCTAACCGAGCCCTCCAATACTGCCCAGATTTCTTCCTAAGGGGCTGCGGCTTTCCTTCAACAGAAGGCTGCCCCTTTACGCTGCCAATTTAGGGCAGATTCCTCCTTTAGATGCAGCGACATCCTACAGTTGTAGCAGCATCCTACAGTTGCAGCAGCAGCCTCTTTAGATGATTGTCCACCCTTAAACAGACCCTCAAACAATTCCTACTTGACTCGGCCTTCTAGTAGCATCTTTGGCTTCCTGAAATAGGCTTCAGACAACCCTATTTCTCCATGCTGGTCGTCCTCTTTTGCTGCGACAAGATTTAGTGAAGCCTCAAGGCTTGCGGCATTTATAGAGGCTTCTGTTTTTGCTCTCATGCAAGCCTTGCTGTGGTGCTATGGCCTGTGGCCTAGCACATAGCAGCCTAGAGCCTTCGGTCCCCCAAAAATAGTGCCCAAACAGTGCAGCATTTAGCCCTTAAGGGATCGACCTAACATTTAGCAAGCTCGGCCTTCATTACAGTAGTTAGTAAACCCAAACGAAGCTCCTTCTTCTTGCTGTGGTAGCTGCGTCTAGGGCACAGGAGAAATTCTACTTCACCAAGTCCTTTTCTAGAGGTAGCATTGCACAAAATGGATTAATAGATCGAGGATCAACACAAATTGGGCATTGTCTTCCCCTTAAGCTATGATAGCATGTTAATTTCTGAACATGTTCTATGCCATTTCAGATTAGGGCACACAATACTGAAGGAGATAGAACATACTAATAGATCGATGGAAGAGAAGCCAAAACAAAGATGATGAATGGTGGAGTTACGACGATCAGCAGGATGCTTCTACCAGCAAAGTCTCCAATAGGTCATTTAGCCAAGCATGTCACACATAACCCCAGAACAACCCAAACAAAGAACAGTCCATAGATATGCAACTCCAACGCCATCCAGAGAGAGAGAATTCCTCAACACAATGTGTGTTAAATGAACTTTGAGTCTCTCCAATATATAGGAATCTTTGGGGGTGTGTGACACGTCCTTTAAGACATTTAATTCTATATTTTATTCCAGGCCGACCTAGCACATAAGTGGAATAAATTCAAAGTACATGTTCTGCTCATCTGATCGAGATGATCTTTAGATCAATCTTACACCTCTCCGAAAGAGGAATCCAATAAAAATATTGGGATCGTCATCTGAGCAGCACAATCCAGAGTTTGAACCTAGTTGTCCAATTTTAACATGATTCGGTTCTGTAGTGATAGCAAACACAATCCTGCAATAAGGTTATGCCTTGGTTTTGTGGTGGTAGCCCATTCTTCGGTCCTGTATTGGTAGCCCAGTAAGAGTATCACACTTCGATTTTGTGTTAGCTTAACTATCTTGGCCTGTAATCTCCTTATCATCCGAATTTCATTCCTCTGTAATCTGATCGAACTTATTTCTTCTGCCTTCTTGTGGAGCGAAGTCTACATGCCTATATATAGTTGTTTTCCATTGAAATGAGCCAACATGAGTTAATTAGTGAAGCCGACTTGTAGAATATCAATTTGGAGGTAAACTGCAAGGAGGCTTGATGGAGGAATTATTTGACATAACAAAATAGATTTTGACTTTGACATACAAATCCTAAAAACCTACAATGGAGGCTTGACCTATGACAATTGACCCAAGCATGAAACCCATGCTTTAATAAGTCAATTTAATTAATAATAAAAATTCTTTTTCTTTCTTTTGATAAATATGTTTCATTATGACTCAAGTACAATTATGAAGACCGAACCTAGTTACATTCTTCAACGCATATTGTCTTTTTCCTTTTCTTGATTATTCTTTGTATTATAGCTTAAAGCTCTAGGAAATGAAACCATGTTGTGAATGATGTGTAGTGGTGGTTACCCCCTTAAAGGTGGGGCAATTCATCGCCCACCAGGGGTTGGGAGATGTAAGAGTTATTTTTGATGATGTAATAGGGCAACATTGGCGCCAGGAACCAGGTGATGACCATAATGATAAGGGATAGAGCTTGGATTTTTCCCACGTGCTAATATTAATGTCCTTGCTATGTTTTGCATTTTATAATTTTCTTTCTGTTGTTTCTTGCTTGCGGGCATGATATGCTTTTACTTTTCTTTTAGCTACATCAGCCTCCGAGGCAACATTTCCAGGCCCAAGCCATATATGTGGACAAGGGGTGGGGGTGTGCCAACATCCTGTGGACCCAATGGTCATGTGGATCCAGAGAGGAGAGATGGTGTATAGGGTTCGTAATATGCGAAGGAGAGTGATAAATATGGAATAGGAAAATGGACCATGCCATCAAAATCATCTTTTCCCAAGTAGTTCCCTTGCTAAATCCATGGGCCAATAGGGGAGATCCCATTGGACTAGGAATGAAGATTAACCACCCATTTAAGGTGAGGGAACAAAACCACGGTCAAGGCACTTCCTTCTTTTAAGTCACCCAATAATCCATGCCAAATGCCTAAATGAAAAACAAGCATAACCACCCAATTGCACAATGAATAACATACCTTTTGGATTGGATTGCCTACCTTCTAACATGCACTCTTGAAAAATGGGTGAGGAGACATATGACTGATGTAGGTGGCGGAGATAAAGTGGCACATCAAATCAACAACAAGGCGATTGGCAGGGGCTACTAGCTGCCTGCTGGAAGAAGATGAATAGGAGAAAAGTTCTCCTAGGGTTGCCCACTTTTGGTGGGTAATAGGAAGCTTATAGTGATTTTGCATATTCTTCAAGCTTCTGTTATTTATTATATCTCCTCCTGTTATTGAGTTGGGCTCAATTCACGAGATTGGAGCATATCCTCAAGTCTTGTCCTTGATTTTAAGTATGGTGGCGAGAAATGGTTACCTAATACCCCTTGGGATGTTTGAATTATGCTTAAATATGAGGGTGGGTTTTACTTATTGATGTGATGCCTTAGGGGCTTAAATTGGTTGCTAAGTGGATGATCAGGTGCTTAGAAGGATTTATTCTATGGAAATTTCTTTCGCAACATTAGTTTTAGTTAGTAGAGAATCTACTTTTAATCTAAAATTAGCTAAGTTAATTATATTAATCAATGGTGCACCATTCATATAAGATCCGCCGGTCCTCGCGGGTTCTATAGCGAGCTGGGTGACTCGCATAGAACCCACACACTCTACCCTTACCCGCTCAAACTCGTATTAAACTCGCCTACCCGCATAAGACCTGCGAGTTTCTCATAGGACCAGTATCAAACCCTTATAAGACCCATCCCAGAACAAAAGGAATTTTTTTTTGGATTTTACTCAATTTTTTTTATTTTTCTATTTTTTTTGGAAATGAGGTGCAGGAAAAGGGAATTTGCAGGGAACAAAATGCTTTATAAGTACCTCTCTCCCTTTCGGAGGCATAGACAAGGAAAGTGGTAAGGATTTTTTCAATGCTCATGATCATGGAATGCTGGTAAATACAGGGACCATCATCTACTCCTAGCTTTTGGAACAGGGATATGGTTTCAGGAGATGCAGAACTGGACATTTTGAAAGCAACAGATGTTTAGACAGTTGTATAGTCCTTTGTTTTCTTGGGAGTAGCAGCGCTGGCAAAGTCACAACACTGGCCGAGTAGCAACACATTGTAACAGCGAGGCCGAGTAGCAACACATTGTAATAGCAAGGCGGAGTCACAGCACTGGCGGAGTAGCAACACTGGTGGAGTAGCATTGGCAGAGTAGCAACATTGAAAGAGTAGCAACATGAGCCGAGTAGCAACACACTGTCCAGGTCGGCTTCATGATCCTTGTTTCATTGTTTTGTTGCTTGCATGTAATTTTTTTAAAATTTTATGTAATCAATTCAATTTTTTTTTTTTTTTAACTTGCAATCTACAAATTGTTTTGGCCCTGTGGCTGAGAAACACAACGGCCCTGTGTGGCTGAGAAACTCAGACACAAGGGCTTGCGGGCTGCCTCCTCAGCGTGTAGGGCCTGTGGCTGAGTTTCCTAGCCACACAACAGCCTTGTGTGGTTGGGAAACTCAGCCATACATCGACCATGTGTGGCTTAGAAACTTAGCCACAGGGCCAAAAAAAATTGTAAATTTAAAAAAAATTGAAACTTTAAAAACCAAATTGTTAAAAAAAAAGTATCAATTAGATTTTAAAAATTTATTTTTTTTCTTCCAGATTTCATCACCATGCCACCAAAGGGTTCTAGAAAGTCTCGTTATCTAGCATGGGCACATGGTCAACAAATCATTGCTGGTAATGACCACCATGTCAAGTGCAATTATTGCAATGCCACAATGCATGCACGCATAAACAGGCTAAAATACCACCTAGCTAGAATTCCTGGGAATGGTGTGGGATGTTGTCAAAATTGCCCCGATGAAGTCACTACTGAAATGGCAGCTGCTTTGGAAGCCATTAAAGAAGAGACTTCTAAGAGGGCAAGAAGGAAGGATGAGATTGTTGGGATAGGTAGATCTTCATCTCAGAGTGAAAAACAGATTCAAAGTCCAGCTAAGTCACCTGACACGTGGACACGGGATTCAATGGACACGTAGATTTGAGAATCAGATTCGGGACACGGTGACCCCTGGAACAGGACATGTTTGGACATGTTATATATTATTTTATTATATATATTAAAAATTAGATATTTTTTACACAAATTCATACAAATTCATTGATTCAAACATAGATTTAAGATCTTAGATACTCATACATGATACATTGATACATTGATACATCATACAATTGTCAATCATACATATTACAAATTTACAAAGTATTAGTAATAGTCATAGACATATTCATCAACAATCCAATAGGAGAAACTCAGAAAGACAAGATAGTAAGATACTGTAGTTTTCTCATCAAGTCATCCAAATCAAAATGTGTTACATAAGTACTAGCCTCTAGGCTCTAGGTAGTACACTGCCAATGGCAAATAGAAATAGAAAATACAAAACAACTACAAGACTACAAGCCTACAAGACTACAAGCCTCAATGAGTCATCAATCCTCATCATCATAATCAGCATCACTGTCCTCATCCTGATCATCATGCTCACCATTGCTCTCCTCTGCTGCATCCTCCTCCTCTGTCATCTCTGCATCTGTTGGTGTGGAGGATGACGCCTTTACTATATTGCCATCATCAAATGTGACAGGCTCTAGCACTGGCGCATAGAGATCCAAGTTGGCCAATGCCAACTCAACACTGCTGTCCAGACCCATATCATTAGGAAAGACATCCCACATCTTAGTCTTTCCCTTCAACCAATCCTCCCTCTGCCTGTAGATGAGACGAAGGTTGGTGTGCACATACACCATTGTCTCTGCCCTGGACTGCTCAAGCCTGCTCTTTTTCACACTATACAAATTCCCATATGTGCTCCAATTCCTCTCGCAACAAGAGGATGAAGTCACCTGAGAGAGGAGCCTCATGGCTAATTGCTGTAGAGGAGGGCTTGTTGCCCCATGAGTTGCCCACCAAGAATAGGGCTTCTTAGCCCCCCTGTCTCGAATCACATCATAACTTGCAAATCGCCCAATGCCAGTGGAAAACTCTGCAAAGGCATCCTCCACCTCATCAAGGGATGCCCTCTCCTGAAAAATCCTCCTAAATGCATCTTTCCTCCCTTGTGAGATTTCACCATCCATGTGAGGAGGGAATATGCGGGAAGGTCCACCATTTAGCCACTCATGGCTGTAGTATTTTGGGTTCAAGGAGTGAGCCAAACAATGTAAAGGTGTGCAATTCTTGTCTCATCTACTGTCAAGAATATCCTGTATGCTGGTGAAGAAGGCCTTTGGTGATGTCTCATACTCTGGGCACTGACTCTGTAAAATAATGGTCCTTACAGACTCAATCATGTAATCCCATCCCTCATAAACCTCTCCCAGGATGGGTTGGTCTGTATCTGCAAATCGAAGCAAGGAAATGATAAGCTCCATGATCTGAATAACTAGATCTACCTTCTCCCACCAGACATCATCCAACATTGTGTCCTTCACTTTCTTTAAGGCTGCTTGATCCGTCTTTCTCCAAAAAGACCAAAAATCTGAAATAACCATGGCCCCAAGAGAAGTCTTGACCTCCCTCAACCTCTTCAACATGATGAATGAAGAGGGAAACCGTGTATCCGCAAATCGAAACAAGGAAATGATTGGATCCATGATCTAAATAACTAGATCTACCTTCTCCCACTAGACATCATCCAACACTATGTCCTGCACTTTCTTTGAGGCTGCTTGATCCGTCTTTCTCCAAAAAAACCAAAACTCTGAAATAACCATGGCCCCAAGAGCGGTATTGACCTCCCTCAACCTCTTCAACATGATGAATGAAGAGGCAAACCATGTATCCGCAATCTTCAACAATGATAGATTGGTGTACTCCTTGTAGATAGTGAGGGCATTTGTATGTTTTTGTACAAAGTTGCGGATATGTCGTGCATCTTCAATAATGCCCCCAATCCAAAGCACATCAGAGGCAATAGATTTCAGTGCTAAGTTCAATGAATGGACAATGCAAGGTGTCCAAAATATTTGTGGATATTTTGCTTCCACAATTATGCCAATAGCCTTGCAAACATGTGCATTATTTGTAATGATTTGCACACAAGAATCGACACCTACATCTTCAATAATTTTAATAAATAACTCACCCATATATTGTGCATCCTTGTACTATCCAAGTGATCCACTGATTTCAAGAAAATTGGACCATTCAAGGATGACACCATGAAGTTGATGAGTGGGTGGCGTGCTGGATCTGTCCATCCATAAAAAACAATGCTAACCCCAGATGTTGGCCATGCTGATTTAAGAGGCTCAAGCATTTTGTCCACCTCTTTCTTTGCCTTTGTCAACAATGTGGTTCTGAGCTTCTCTGACCCAGGAGGCACATACCCTGATGGATCCCCATGACTAAGAGCTCAACACATCTCAATAAATAGAGGTGACCGTGCAACATTAAAGGATATGAAGTTCTTATAGAAAAAAAATGCAATGGTGAGATCAAGTTCTTCCCTCTTCTCTTTTTGGAAAATCTTGTCCATTGGACCAAGTGCAGTTGCCTTTCTTTTTGCTGATTGTCCCCTACTAAAACTCTCAAAAGGGAACTTGTTGCTGCTTTTCCTTAAGAATGGAAGGGGGTCATCATTCTTGTTTTGTTTTGATTTTGATGCCACAATTGCGGTACCAACAAATGCCTCTTTCTCCAATTCCTTCCTCTGTGGCGATTCAATTACTGTACAAGCTGAAATGCCACAACTTGGCAAAGCCAACAAATGAGCTTTCACACGATAATATGTGCTAGTGAAATGGGACTTGCAAAAATTGCATTTCCATGAAACATTTCCTCCTCCCTTTGCCTTGCTACCTTCCCCTGCCTCTCTTGTCACATATTTCCACAATGGGTATTTGGGGTCATGAGTTTGTTTTCCCTGAACATTTGAAGCTGCTGTTGCAACCTCACTTCCAATAGATGGAATACTTGCAGACCCTGATGAAATAGGGACAAGAGGGGCATCTCCAATGGGGACATTCTTCCCCTTTCTTTGCCCCTGCCTTACTGCCCTTGATTGAGCCATGAATACTGTAAAAAATGAACAAAAATGACCAAATGTATAAAACATATGCACATGCAAACACTAACAGCAAACTAAATGCAAAAACATAGAGAGACAGTGCACTTACCGAATACTAGAATCTTTTTGAAAAAACTCCCTTTCTCCTTGCTAACCCTTGCCCCTTGCTCACTTCACAAACAAACTTCGGTGAGAAAGAATGAGAGAAAATCGAGTTTTATAACATCAAACTCGCACTTTAGCGCTGCACATGTCTGACTGTACAGGATTCGATCGTGTCCGTACAGGACACGATCGGGATTCGACGTGTCCTATATGGACACGATTGAATTCGACGAAAAGGGTATGAATCCGTACGTGTCGTGTCCGACACGATGGATTCAAGACACGTGGGCCCCACACTACGAATCCAGTTTCTTAGAAGTCCAGGTATTGGTAACTCCTCTTTAAGTGTTGTGGTAAACAGTAGTATAACATCTTCTTTCTTCACTCCTTGTACAACTTCAAGATTTCAACCAACCTTGGATAGTTTTAATGAAAAGAAGAGGAAGGAGGCAGATATGGCAGTGAGGAGGTTTTGGTACCATAATAGTCTTTCATTCAACTATGCAAAGTCATATTTTTATCAGCCCATGGTGGATGCCATTGCAAGTGCTGGCCTTGGATACAAAGCCCCATCTTATAATGCACTTAGGGGGAAAGAGCTAGATGAGGAGCTTGAGTGTGTCAAGGAACAATTGGAGAGCATTAAAAGCTCATCGAAAATTACAGGTTGTACAATTATGTTTGATGGGTGGACAAATCAGATGGGTAGAACAATAATAAATTTTGTTGTAGCTTGCCCTAAAGGAACCATGCTCCTAAAATCCATTGATGCATCTACAAATATAAAAGATGCACATTTGATTTTTACATTGTTGGCTGATGTGGTGGAGGAAGTTGGGGTTGCAAATGTTGTCCAAGTAATCATGGAGAATGCAACAAATTATGTAGCAGCTGGAACGTTGCTTTGTGCCAAATATCCCACCATTTTTTGGACTCCATGCGCTTCCCATTGCATAAACTTGATACTAGAAGACATTGGGAAGTTGGAGTGGGTGCAGGATGTTGTGCAAGAATGCAAGCAAATTACCAAGTATATTTATAATCATGCTTGGGTGTTGAACCTTATGAGGGAATTCACACAGGGTGAACGTAGTCGCCCAACTGTCACACGGTTTGTTACAAACTTTCTTTCCCTCCAAAGCCTTTTGTATGAGTACCAAGCTTTGCAAAGAATGTTTTGTAGCCAACAATGGGTATTTTGGATAGATAGCACAAAACTAGAAGCATTGTCTGTGAAAGCATCTGTCTTTGGTGATAGATTGTGGGACAAAGTCACTGAGATTGTTAGCTTCATTGAGCCCCTTGTGAAAGCCTTGAGATTGATGGATGGAGAGAAACCTCCAATGGGATATATTTATGAGGGCATGGATAGGGCCAAAGAGGCCATCAAGACTTTATATAAGGGAGATGAATCTAAATATCTCCCTATATGGAAAATTATTGATTCCATGTGGGACAGACAACTACATTTCACCATTGCATGCATCAACAGAATATCTCAATACGAGCTTATTCTATAATGAGGGGTCTAACATTCAAAGAGATCCCGAGGTGATGAGAGGTGTCATGATATTGATTGAGAAGATGTTCCCGGATGTAGATATTTAGGACAAAATTAACCTACAACGAGATATGTACAAGGAAGCATCTGGAATGCTTGGATTTAGCTCAAGCCAACGTCTCAAGGACAAGAAAATACCTTGTAAGTGCAAATTGTTTGAATTTAGCTTGTAATTTTTCTAGTTCTCTTTTATATGTTTGGCATTGCAAATTGATAATCTTTGTTTTTTTTTTACAACTCATTGGTGGATAGATTGTGGCTCTGAGGCATCGCAATTACAAGAATTCGCCATCAGAGTTCTGAGTCAACCATGTAGTGCTTCTTATTGTAAGCGCAATTGGTTAGTGTTTGAGCACATTCACGACAAAAAGAGAAGCAAGTTGGAGCATGAGAGGTTGGAGAAGTTGGTTTTCATCTACTACAACCTTCGAATGCTCACAAAACAAGTGCAACCAAAGGATACAGATCCAATTTTATTGGATACCATTGATTTAGAGTTTGATTGGGTTGTGGAGGAGGAGCCCCTTGATTTGTGTTGGCTTGATGAAGAGACCGAGGATCTCTCTAGTTTGCCATCTCAAATGGAGACTCCCAATACACCTGCCTCACAGTTGCTTCAACCTTCCGATGCTACCATGAGCTCCATGGGGGCTTATTATAGGCGTGGTCGTCCATGAGCAATGAGACTCAAGATTGTTATGAGACAATCATTTATCATTTATGACATATGTATTTGAATTTTGAACTTGCTGGGATTTTTTATTTTAATCATGGAATCTTGATTCCTTTTGCTTACAAAAATCGAATATGTTATGTTGTACTTTTTATATATGAGATGATGTTATGAATTATTGCATATATTGTGGTTTTTATAACTTATAAAGGACTGGAATTATCATTAGTTTCTTTTTTCTGCTTAAAATTTACCATATTTTAAGTTTTTTTTTTTTGCATTTTGACGAGTCTTATACGAGTTTTATACGGGTCGTTCCTAAGTCTTATATGAGTCGACGAGTCAATGGTTGGATGAGTCTTATACGAGTATGAGTTGTGCAACATTGATATTAATGTTCAATGAGTGACCACAAAAGAAGGTCAGTTGGATTGAAGAGTACAACTAGTATGAAGACAATGTAGGAGTGTAAGCGCAACTTCTAGAAATGGCGAAAAATAATATAGAGAAAGAAACCTATGGAAGTATAACATCGAAACATATGTATAAAATTGTGACAAAGTTATGGTGATACAAAAACACTAGGTGAGTTTGGAAAACTCAAGATCTTGTCATGAGAGAGAGAGAGAGAGAGAGAGAGAGAGAGAGAGATTGATGAGGCCAATGATGTCAAGGTCTCCTGTGTTTGGTGGTCGAGGGCAAGGGGGGCGAATAGGGCACTGGCTTGCTGTCAGAGTCCTGTGGAACCATTTGGAGAACTGATTGCATGATTTGGGGGTGAGAGGGGGCGGGGGATTATAATAGTGATGTACATTACTATCATAGAATGTTGAAAGGAGAGTTTGAATGGATCTTTAGCTACTCCTCTAGCTTCTTGGGCTATGTGTTATCTTTTTGTCATTACAACTATTTAAGGTGTCTAAATGTATCATATGTCAGAGCATTTGGGAGGCTTGTACGGTTGTTGTGACATTGGTCAAATTGAACTTCTCTAGGAGTCAAATGGGATGGGATTTGATGTGGTGGCCAATTTGGAGTTGGATAAACCAAGGGTAGTGTATTGTGGAGTGTGCTACATTTTAGGGTTGTAGTGTAGGCCAGAAAATTGCCTTGTTTTGGAGGGATATATGGGACTTTGTTACTAGGGATTGGAAGGGTGGGAGAGATCTTGCCCATTAGGTGGATCTCGTCTCCCTGGATAAGTCAGTTGTCTGAAGCATCACTAGTAGTAGATTCCTATCATCTGAAGAGGTGTGTAAGCCAAATATTGACATGCAGGGGCCGTTTTGGAGATATTAGGGATGGAGGTTTGGGAATCGCCTTCAGCAGTATGACTCTAAGAAGCTTGACTCTCTTCTTCATTAGAGATACCCTTTATCCTTAGTTTTGAACACAAGATTGCAATCGTTCAATCTTGAGGTTTGTTGGATCTGTTGGTCGCATAGGGTATGGTTTTTCTGTTTGAGCTACAAGCTTTGGGTTTTTGCTTGGTTGGTTGCTTATCAAGGGCTTCCCTTCAAAGCTTTCCTTGTGTAAAGTGGGCTATCAAATGGTTTATGCCCCTATTGTTGTCATTTAGAGGCTTTGAAGCATCATTTATGGCACTGTAGTTTTGCAAGATCATCCTGGCAGATGGCGCATGACAGAGATTTCGTTGTGCTTCATGGATAATTTCATTTATGTGCAACTGTTATTGTGGAGTCGGGGTCCTTTGTTTTGTCCCACCTTTTGGGAGTTTGGAATCATATTTGGATATCAATTTTATTCACAATCTTAAAGTTTTACTGCAAGTATGATTTTTACAATGAGGTCAGTTCTGTCAATTCTTTTTGTCACTCTTGGTGAGAAGAGGTGTATACAACTGTTTGTTAAAGAATTTACCTTCTAATTAAGGATGCCAAATAGTTCACTGCTGTAGCTTACTTTGAGTTCATGGCTGCCTTTGTTGCTTTCAGAAAGAGGATATGATTCTGCAGTGTATATGCCTTCTATATTCCTTTTTTCTTCTAGTCTGATTTTTTTTCTGTAATATAAGATGTTTTTTCCAAAAAATAAAATAAAAAATGAGAAGCATCTGTCTCCGTTTTCCTGGCAGTAAAAGCCCCTGAAATGTTTCAGAAGCATTTCATCCTTGTTTATGTCCTGGAAATTTGGGGGTTGAGAGGTGTTTGTTGTAACTTGTGACTTTGTCTGAAATTGTTACATGTTCTGGCTGTGCATGTTAAGGGGTGTCACTACTCTCTTGACAAACGATGACAAAGAAAGGAATTTTGGCATTACGTTTTTATAATCTCTATTCGTACAAGTGACTGCAATTTTCAATATAAAATTTCTTTCTTTTGATAGGCTTAGTTGGGAGAGCAACAACTAGAAAGCAGTTTCATTCAATTGCAAATACTGCATTGCGAATACTGGCAAGTATGAAACGTGATTGGATGCAGGTAGTGCTTTTTTGTTTTCAAAATCTTTTTAGACTTTGTTTTTCTTTTGCATCTTCTTTGTTATCCTTCTTGATCACTTTTCCTAATCTACGTTGTAAAATTTTGATGTCCTCAGACTGGGAGAAAACCAAGTGGAGTGTGTGGTGCAGCTTTATATATATCTGCCCTCTCACATGGCTTTGGATGTACAAAAGCCGATGTTGTAAGTCAAAGTCATCACAGTTATTTTAATATATCCAAGATATTTGGGTTTGCAACTTTGCATATGTAGCTGCATTTGTATCCGTGACATTTAAGTTTGGCTATTTGGATTTTCTCTTATATATAATGCTAGTTTTCATTTGACCATGGTGCGCGTTTCTATGTTAAAATATTTTCTGGCCAGTAACAGAAACGTTATGGAAATCAGAGCAGTTCAGTTTCAGTTTATGACGTATTATTAATATTTGAGGTTTTTACTACAAAATGTTCTCTGTTTGAAAAGTTCCCCCTCCCCACTTTATCCTTTCATCACTACTTTCTTTTTGATAATGGAATGTGGGATTGATGGAACTTTATAGTCACTGATTTTGTTGGACAGTGTTTGTTCAAGGGTGTGGTGTAGGAATTTACAAGGTAAGTTTCTTAGATCAAACACCAAAGGTCACCGCTCACAAACAGATCACAAATCAGTACACCAATATTTGACGTGGTTAAAACTCTCGAAGAGGGAAACAGTCCACGGCCTGAGCCAACGCGGCCACTTCAGGCAATTTATTAATATAAAAAAGAAAATTTACAAAAGCTTCTCTCATAAACTGTTACTGGACAAATGACTCTCCATGCTCTTTAAATACTAAATAGAGATCATGGACCAATTGGGTGTTAAGCCATGGATCAAGTGTCGTAAATACCGAGGAAAGAGTGAACCGTCGGATCACTACATATCGTGACCGTCGGATTATAAGTTACAAATGTACATAGTAAAGAAACACACTTTACCTAACTCTACGCTAGACCAAGTTATACTTAACTATTTCCTATGTGTCGGAATATCCTAACATCCCCCCTAAGAACAACTTGGGATAGGATTGAAGGATTTACAAAGGTGGCACAAAAGGAGACTATTTCCTATGTGTCGAAATCATAGTTTTAAAAACCGGCCGGTTTGAATCGGAAACCGGCCAAACCGGCCAGTTAGATAGCCCACTCCTGCCCAAACTGCCAGCAACCCGCCATCAGGCATTTCACTTTTTTCGTAAAACCGAAAACCGGACCTAACCGGCCGGTTAGGAATGGAACCGGCCGGTTTATGCATAAACAGGCCGGTTCCGTTCCTAACCGGCCGGTTAGGTGCTAACTCATCCGCGGACCCACATTTCCGGCGGCAGTTATGTTTTAGGGCTGATTTGGAGCCAATGGGAGGGTTGTTTCCCTCCAAAAACACCCTCCCCAATCTTTTATAAGGAGGAGCAGCCTCTCCTTTGTCTCACACCAACTCATTTGTTGTTTGTGAGTTTGATTGAGAGCTTGGAGAGTGTTGAGTGTTTGCCAGAGCAGCGATCTTGGAGACTTGGAGTTGGAGTTGGAGTTATCTTGGAGATAGTTTGGAGTTGTCAATAGCGTTGGCATCTTCAGGAGGACACTAAGGAGGCTAGTTTGCATTGCCAGGTAAGAATTTGCACTTGAAAAATCCTTCATTTCATTGTTGTTCATGTATTTATTTTCTCATGTGTTTAGCTATTTTATTGCTCTAAAATCTCTAGTCCTATGCTATCAAATTTTGTATGTTTGAATGTGCATTTTGTTTTGTAAATTTAGCCTTAGTTGTCCATTTATCTTAGCTGCAATTTTTTTAAATGGAAGATTTATTTCCAAATTTCAATTATTTCAAGTCAAGATGCCTCCAAAAGCCAAGGACAATGCATGGGTCCATTGTGATGTGATTGATGGAAAGATGGTATGCAAACTTTGTCGAAAATGTATTGGAGGTGGGGGTATTCTTAGATTGAAACATCACTTGGCTTGGGTAAGAGGCAATGTAACGCCATGTGATGCACCTAATGCAGTGTTAGGTCCGATTAGGGCAGAATACCTTGTCAAGCTTGAAAAGTTTGAGGAGACTAAAGCTAGGGAGAAGGCCATCCAAGATGAAATTGCAAGGAAGAGGGAAATAGTAGAAATGATGAGAGAGAGTGGGTATGAAAATGAGGAGTATGATATTCAAGACTCCTCTTCTAT
The DNA here is from genome assembly GCA_034641835.2 of Pinus albicaulis. Taxonomy (NCBI): domain Eukaryota; kingdom Viridiplantae; phylum Streptophyta; class Pinopsida; order Pinales; family Pinaceae; genus Pinus; species Pinus albicaulis. The sequence goes on along the minus strand of CM076584.1, from coordinate 1,589,095,086 downwards.
CCCTTCCACCAATAACCCCTTTCAGTATGTTCCTCCTGTTGGCAAAAGATCAAACCCAACAAAGAGACCCAACCTCATGAGTTATTTCTCGTCCAATGCTAATCCCACAACCCCTGCTAGTGCCACTGCCTCCATGTCCCAGCCAACTCCAAGTCGTCAACCCACTTTGGATCAACATTGGAAAAAACAATGCAAAGAAGCTTCTCATCGGTACATTGCTAGATGGTGGTATGATTCAGATATCCCATTTAATGCTGCTAACTCACCTTATTACCAAGCTATGTGGGACTCTATTTTTGTTGCAGGAAAGGGCTTCAAAGGCCCTACTGCACATGAGTTAAGGGGAGCTCTTTTGCAATAAGAGATTTCTAGTATTGATGAGTATTTGGCTGAATATAAAGAGTCATGGCTCAAAACAGGTTGTTCCATCATGTCAGATGGATGGACTGATGGAAAGAACCGCACTATCATTAACTTCCTTGTTGCTTGCCCTCGAGGAACAATGTTTTTGAGATCAGTTGATGCATCTGATAAGTTGAAGGATGTAGCCCTTCTATTTGAGCTTTTGGATGAGATTATTCAGGAAGTGGGAGAGCAGAACGTTGTGCAGGTCATCACAGATAATGCCTCAAACTATGTTCTTGCTAGAAAGATGCTTGAGTCCAAGTATAGTACCATATTTTAGACTCCATGTGCTGCACATTGCATAGACCTCATGCTTGAGGACATAGGCAAACTGGAATGGGTAAAAAGCACTGTAGAGCATGGCAAGTGCATTACAAAATACATTTACAACCACTCATGGGTATTGAGCCTAATGAGGAAAAACACAGGGGGCAAAGAGCTTGTTAGGCCTGCCATTACGAGATTTGCAACTCACTTCCTCACGTTGCAATGTCTCAATTCTCAACAGAAAAACTTGCAGAAAATGTTTTCTTCTGATGATTGGACTGAATCCCGGTGGGCTTGTAGACAAGATGGAAAAGACACCAAAAAGAAAGTCTTTGACAGTTATTTTTGGAAAAGGTCTTCAGAGCTGGTAAAAATTACTAAGCCCCTTGTTAAGGTGCTAAGGATGGTGGATGGGGAAAGGATAGCAATGGGATACATTTATGAGGCTATGGATCAGGCCAAGGAGCAGATACGAGCAACTTACAGGGACAGGTTAGCTAAATATGGCCGGATATGGGAGATCATTGATAACAGATGGAACAATCAACTCCATCGTCCTATACATGCAGCTGGGTATTTTTTGAACCCAAAGTATCATTATAGAGCTCGGCTAGGAGATCAGCAGGATAGGGAGGTTAGATCTGGATTGATTGATTGCTTGGAGCGCATGATCCCTAACCGTGCAGACCTTCTGGAAACACATAAACAACTTACTCTTTTCAGTATGGCAGCTGGTACCTTTGGAAAGAACTTGGCAAAAATGGCAAGAGATGTGGATCAACCAGGTAAGCAATTCCAATTTGTTTTTCTTTTCATATTAAATTGTTTGTAAATAAGTAATGAAATGAACTATGTTACTAATGAATGTCTTTTTATTTGCAGCACATTGGTGGGAGTCATTTGGCGGCCAATGTCCTCAATTGCAAAGGTTTGCAATTAGAATCCTCAGCCAAACTTGCAGCGCTTCAGGTTGTGAGCGCAATTGGTCTGTTTTTGAGTGCATACACACAAAGAAGAGAAACCGTTTGGAACAGAAACGGTTAAATGATCTTGTGTTTGTGCAATACAACCTTCGCTTGAGGCGGAACCAACTGATGAACAAAACACCTGATCTAGATCCCATTGTGTTGGATGATATTGATCCAACATCAGAATGGGTGGAGGAGATTGAAGATCCAGTGTTTGAGGCTGATTTTGATTTTAATGCAACAGTAGCGGGGGGTGAATTTGAAGCAGATTTGGTGGCACCATCAGATGCAGAAAAGGCAAACAACCAATGGTCGACACTAGTCATGCACCTCGAGCAACTCGTGCTTCCATTAGGTCCACTTCTATTGTTATTGGTAAGTGTGCACCGAAGTTGCGTATGAGTTCGAGGCGAGGTGATCTCGTACTTTGATCCGTATGATGTTCATGCAATGTACCGATGTTGATCCCGTGTCTAGTAGCGGTGATGAATTTGATGATTGGATCATCATTCATGTGTAGTCTTGTATTAGGCCAATGGCCTCATAGCTTGTAGCATTGTTTTTGGACTTATGTTACTGGAGCCTCGTTTCTTGGTGTATTTTTCATGATATGACGTACCTCGATGCCATTTTGATATATTCAATTTCTTTGCATGGTATATAAATGAACAAACTTTGCATATTTTGTCTCTATTGGCTTGGAATCATGGCTGCAAATCTTAAAAATAGTTTTTTTTATTAAAAAAATAATTATTTAATGTATTTTTTTTAAAACCGGTTCATTGGCATCTGACCGCTCCCGGTTAGACCGGTTCCGGTTAGAAACCCGGTTCATTAGGTCCACCGGTCCGGTCACCGGTTCCGGTTTTTAAAACTATGGTCGAAATATCCTAACATCCCCCCCTTAAGAACAACTTGGGATAGGATTGAAGGATTTACAAAGGTGACACAATAGGAGAAGGAAGGAGGCATTAGAGCCTATCCCCCCTTAATGATAACTTTCTCGAACTCCAAGCATAGATCGAAGTTTGGTAAACTTCGCTTCTGTGAGAGCCTTTGTAAAGATATTGACAACTTGATTATTGGTTGAACAATATTGCACTTCAAGAACACGATCATGAATGAGCTTTCTGATGAAGTGCATATGAAGGTCAATGTGTTTCATACGCTGATGCTGAACTGGATCTTTGCATAGCTGAATGGCACTCTGATTATCACACCAAAGTGTAGTTGGATGCTGTTGATGAAGACCAAATTCAGATAGGATCTGACGAAGCCAGATGGCTTCCTTGCTGGCTTCAACTGCACCATGATACTTTGCTTCTGCCGAGGAAAGAGAGATGGCACTTTGTTTCTTACAAGACCATGTAATAGGTCCTGAACCAAGAGTGAATACATATCCTGCAGTAGACTTTTGATCATCAGGGTCACCAACCCAATCAGAATCAGTGAAATCAATCAACAATGGAGATGCTCCTGCACTGTAATGAATCTCGAACTGAACTGTACCTCGAATATATCGAAGTATTCTCTTAGCTGCTTTCCAGTGACTTTCATGAGGTTGGTGCATAAACCGAGCAACAAGACCAATGACAAAGGAAAGGTCAGGACGGATATGGGTTAGATACAAAAGTTTACCAACAAGTTGACGATATAAGGTAGCATCAACTTCAGGGGTAGTACAAGTGACTGAAAGCTTGAATCTAGAATGAAAGGGAGAAGGGGCTGGCTTACAGTCTTCCATGTGAAAGTGGCGTAGAAGATCATAGGCATACTTGGACTGAGAAAGGGAAATACCTTCTTTGGATTGCAAGACTTGAAGACCAAGGAAATAATGCAAGTTTCCTAAGTCTGTCATTTCAACATTCTTTTTGAGGCTAGACTTCACATGGTTTATATGGTTGGGATCACTACTAGTAAGGATAAGATCATCAACATAAAGAACAAGGATGATGAAGGACTTACCCACTTTCTTGGTGTAGATAGTGTTGTCAGAATGACACCTAAAAAAGCCATTATCTAAGAGAAATCTATCCATTTTGGCATACCAAGCCCGAGGAGCTTGTTTGAGACCATAGAGAGACTTCCTAAGGCGACAAACAAGGCTAGAGTCATTTTGGATAAATCTAGGGGGTTGTTCCATGTAGATTTCTTCATGCAAAACTCCATGTAAGAAGGCATATTTAACATCCATCTGATGGACTTCCCATTTAAAGGAGGCAGCAAAGGAAAGAACAAGGCGGATAGAATTCGTTTTGGCAACAGGGGAGAAGGTTGTTGATTTATGGTAGCATCGGATGTGCTCTAGCCTTGTAATTTTGTAAGAAAGGTAAGAAAGTTGGAAGCTTCAGGTAAGAAAGGTATCATTGTTGGTTATTGTGAAAATTCTAAAGCTTATAGAATATATGTACCTAGACAAAGAAATATAGAGTTTAGCAAAGATATAACATTTGATGAAGATGCAACTCTTTGAGAAGCCATAGACACTCCTCCTCCTGCTAATGTTGAAAGACAAGATGATGTCTTGGATGCACAAGAAGATCCCAACCCTGAACCTGATCTTGCTAATGAACCCATGGATCCCATGGACTCCTTGGATCCTTCTCCATGTGCTAAAAAAAGATGATTATGGTTTCGTAATACTTTACAGGATGCTGATAGACATGCTTCTCTCCGAGAAACCTTCAAAGAAAGCAAGAAACCGTGCCGGTTCCAAGAATATGTGGTAACCATGGGCAACATTATTCAGGCTTGAACCATGCACTTTTGAAGAAGCAGTGAAAGATCAAGTGTGGAAAGATGCAATGACTGAAGAATATGAGTCCATCATTCATAATGATGTATGGGAAGTGATTCCAATACAACAAGGTAAATTTGTTGTATCTTTTACATGTCTGTATAAAATTAAACATGGTGCTAATGGCGGTATTGAAAAATATAAAGCTAGATTTGTGACCAAAGGTTTCACTCAGAAAGAGGGAGTAGACTATGATGAAATCTTTGCACCAATTTCTCATTATACAACCATTCAATCTATTGTGGCTCTAACTGCTAGCCAAGGATGATCCACTCACCAAATAAATGAGAAGATTGCTTTTCTGTATGCCATCCTCAAGGAAGAAGTATTTGTGGAGCAACCACAAGACTTTGAAGTACATGACCAGAAAACTCATGTGTTTGGACTGATGAAAGCCCTCTGGTTTGAAGCAAGCTCTAAGAGCTTGGTATGCCTGCATTGGTAGCTTCTTGATGAAGCTTGGTTTCACTAGAAGTAATGTTGATCCAAATCTTTACTTCAAGACAATCCAAGGTATGCCTTTTGATTTTGGTATTATATGTTTATGATTTATTTCTGACCGATGGTGAACCTCTTATCCTCTAGTGTAAGAGGGAGTTAGCTTTTGAATTTGAAATGAAAGATCTTCATTTGATGCACTACTTTCTGGGTATTGAAATATGGTAAAGACCTGGTGAGATTTTCATTTCTCAAGGAAAACATGTTGTCAAGCTACTAGAATGATTTAGTATGACATAATACAAGTCCATGAATTCTCCAATGGAAATAAATTTCAGGAAGCTATGTGGGGAAGTTGTAGGTCCTGATTTGGCATATCCTTCTAAGTATCATCAACTGATTGGGGCACTGATGTTCGTAGTGAAAACTAACTGTACATACGTTTTGTGGTCAATACTCTGAGCCAATATACGATTAAGTGATCACATGCACACTGGATTGCTGCAAAGCATGTGTTGATATACCTGCATGGGACCATTAACTTGGATTGAGATATACGTGCTAAAAATGTAAGACTTCATGCATATACTGATGTTGATTGGGTTGGCACCTTTGCTAATAGAAAGAGCACTTCTAGGTGTTGATTTAGCTTGGGATCTACCAAGATCTCTTGGATGAGCAGAAAACAGAAGTTTGTTGCACTGAGCATACTTGAAGCTGAGTACATTTTCTGCTAGCATGGCTAACTGTGAGGCAGTATGGATGAGGAAGCTCTTTGGAGAGCTATTTGAGCAAGTTGTAGACACAATAATTATATATTGTGACAATAAGAGTGGGATTCGTCTTGCAAAAAATCCTATGTTCCATGACAAATCCAAGCACATTAAGATCAAATATCACTATATCCAGGATATGGTGCAAAGAGGAGCAGTGAAGCTCCATCATATTGTGACTGATGATCAAATCAGTGATGACAATATTGCCGAAATATCGCCGATATTCAGATATATCGCGATATTTTCGGGGAAACGAAATATTGCGATATTTTCTCTCCTTGAAAATATCATGCAATGATTGAAAATATCGCCGAGCTTCTCCTGGCCACGGCTAGAAAAGGGAAAAATCGTTTTTTTTCATTTCTGTTTGTGAGTGGCTGAGAAGGAAGGCTAAAGCATTTTGGAGGTTGTCAAAGAGGAATTGGTGATCGAACAACCATGATCACCAACACCTAAGAAGTTTTTCATCATCAAAGATTGAAGAACAGTGAGACAAACTCCATCTCTTCCATTAACAGGTATGTTCATCCAAACCCATATTTTAATGAATTTTTTCATAGATTTAGGGCTATGCATGTTTGCCTCTTTGCCTACCAACATTCTGCTACTTTTTTTTCCATTTACTATGATTTTCATGCCCATGAGCCAATGCAAGGGTTTTGTCCATATTTGGACAACAAGCTTCATTTTTTTTTAAACATTCTTATGCACCCTCTTATTGCCAAATTTTCATTCACGTTGCAAATAATGTATTTGTATTCTTGTAGTAATTTTTTTTTTGTTAAATGACCTGCTTATTACTTATTATTTTTAAATTTTTATGCATGGGTGTTTAATGCCAATTTTTTGTTTTCTTGTCCCTAGGTTTGAATTAGTTCACTACGAAAGTCAAATATGCCAAAAGCCTTGGACCCATTTTGGGAGTACGGGGAGCTTGATGGTGGGACAAATCGAGCATATTTATCATGAAAATTGTGTGGGACAAAAATGACAGGAGGGGTTACGAGATTGAAATACCATCTGGCTAGACTCTCTGGACATGATGTTGGGCTTTGTATAGTTTCTAGTTCGGATCTTATACAAAAAGCTCTTGAAGCTATTGATGAAAAAGACAAAAATAAGGAAGAGGCAGAAAGAAACAAGGCTGAATGTGCAGGTAGATCTTTCGGCATATCTTCTTCTGATTTTGAGGTTGAGGGTAGTGGGAGGGGCTCCACAACATCACCTGCAACAGCTAGTGCTAATGTTGTTGGGAGTGGGAGGTCATCATTTTTTGTTCCACGAATAGGACATGGATCACAACGTTCCATAAAATTACTTGTTAAAAAAAGGAGAAGCTAGAAGCAGATAGAGTTATGGGGAGGTGTCTTTTTTGGAGTGACTTGCCTCTCAGCATCACCAAAACCAATCCATTTTGGCAACCAATGTGTGATGATATTGTTGTTGTGGGCCCAGGTTACAAAAGTGCTACATATGAGGAGTTGCGGGAGCCAATCCTTAAAGCAGAAAAGCAGGACATCAACTCTAGATTGACAGAGTGGAAAAAGACATGGTAAGTGTCTGGATGCATAGTGATGTCTGATGGTTGGACATATAGGGAGGGTAGGACGCTTCTAAATTTCTTGGTACATTTTCCTAAAGGTACGATGTTTATTAAATTAGTGGATGCATCAACACACATAAAAGATGCAACAACGATATGTGAGTTGCTAGATGGCTTCATCCGGGAGATTGGTGTGCAGAATGTGGTGCAAGTTATAACAGATAATGCAACTAATTATGTGGCTGCCGGCAAGATGCTTATGGAGAGGCACCGCACATTGTTCTGGACTCCATGTGCATCACATTGTATCGATTTTCTGCTTGAGGATATGGGAAAAGTCTCCTTCATCAAGGAGGTGATTGATATGGCTAGGAGTGTCCCCAAGTTTATATATAACCATGTTTTTGTTCTTAGCCTCATGAGGAGATTCACCAAAAACAAGGAGTTGCGGCGTCCTGCAATCAAATGTTTTGCCACCAACTTTATTATTTAGTCTTTCCTTCGATGCCAGTTTGAGTTGAAGCAAATGTTTGTCTCTGATGAGTGGCGTGATTGTAGATACAACAGGAGATGGGACGGGAGAGCCATTGCAAAAATGGTGTACACTAAGACATTTTGGCAAGGAGTAGAAGAAGTGTGCTTAGATAGTGAACCTATAGTAAAGGTTCTGAGATTGGTAGATGGGGAGAAGCTTGCAATGGCTTATGTGTATGAGGGCATGGATAGGGCCAAGGAGGCCATTCGTTCTTATTATGCAGACAAGGGTTCTGCCGGGCTTGATAAACATATGATGTTATGGGATGTGATTGATAGTCGGTGGACAAAGATGCTTCATCAACCCATTCATGTAGCAACACTCTTCCTCAACCCTGCATTTTCATACAAATGCGCCTTTGATTTTGATGGTGAGGTGATGGAAGGGCTCCATTCTTGTATATAGAGGATGGTACTTGATCCTGAGCTTCATAGCAAAATCAACCGCAAGATACAATTTTATCAAGATTGTGTTGGCCTATTTGTCTTTGATGATGCTATTAAGGAAAGGACCCTCTTCATGCCTCGTAAGTGACAAGCCATCACTCATTAGAATTTTCAATTAAGAATTTACTTATTTATAATTCTAGATTTTTAAAATTAAATTATGTAACTTGCATTTGAAAGTTTAATTATGTTTTATGTTTTTAAATTTTTTATTTCTTTATTTTGTTGTAGATATTTGGTGGCGAACCTATGGTGCAAGGGCACCAAATTTGTAGAAATTGGCCATAAGAATCCTAAGTCAAACATGTAGTTCTTCAGGGTGTGAGCGCAATTGGAGTGTATTTGAGAAAATACACTAAAAAAAACGCAACATGTATAACTTTGACCTTCAACCTTTAGTTGAGCAATTATATTTATTGTAATTTTAATTTATGACTCTCAAGTGTCAAGAGGGAAGACTCATTAGTTTTTTGACACTCTTACAGGTTGGAGTTCGCATGTCTCAATGATTTAGTGTATGTGCATTACAATATCTGAGTTCGAGTGAAGCAAATACAAGCACCAATGGATCCAGATGCCATTTCCTTAGACAATATTGATGTATTATCTCAATGGAGGGTGGAGACTGAGGATACCGTCATGGCGGAGTCACTTGCATGATTAGAGCTAGAGGAACCATTAGAACATGGGCAACAAGAGGAGGAGGACTCAGAGGTGGAGCGACACTCGGAGCAAGAGGAGGAAGAGGAGGACACTGTGGGAGCATCAGCGTCAACACCATTTGTTATAGATATAGGAGAGCAAAGCTCCATACCCAACAATCAGTATTTGACATTAGGTGCAAGGTCAGGGCATTCTATTGCTAGGGGTAGGCCTCACAAACAACCCCTCATGTTTTCCCGTAAAAGGGGGAGAGGGCACTGATTTCAGATAGATAACTGTTACTTTTATTTGTTTTTCTACATATAACTCATGATGATGAGATACTTTTATATGTGTGATGTTATTTTGTATTGGTTCTCCACATTTGAGTCCTTGATTGGACAATTATCAGGGATCAACAGGGTTTGGTATCGCTTTTGATGTATCATTTTTATTTTACATCCACTACATCATATATATCAGTGCTTTCTTCATATTTATGTGCCAATGTGTTTATTTCATGTTGTTATTGCTTTATATGTTTAAAAATCTGAAAAAAAAAATGAATATATTATGCATTTTTCATGCTTGCCGATATTTGCCGATATTTTCGCCGATATTGCAGATAAGATATTTTCTGGACCCTCGCTGATATTTTGCCGACACTGATATTATCAACACTGGATCAAATAGCTGACATTCTTACCAAGTCTTTACTGAAAGGAAAGTTCTTTGTTTTTATAGAGCAACTTGGACTTATGGACATGATTGTTCCGGGAAGCAGTCACAGCTAATTGAGAACACTGAGTTGCCTTTCCCCCCTGTCAGAGCTCACAAGATTAGGGAATGATGCCAAAAAGCTCCTGAGGATGAGGGCCTCTTGTGTAGTGTGTGCCACATGAGTAGGCCTCAGTGTGCATTCGACCCATAGTCTGGGACGTGGGAAGAGCCACCTATCTGGAAAATAGGTGTAGTGAGACTTGCCTTTGTGACTTGTCTAGGATGCAAGTGTTCTTTGATATTTAGTGAGACATGGATGTGCGAGATCCTTGTCATGTGTTGACAAGTGATTCCCCCCAAGCAGTGATGAGCCTTGGATGTGCGAGATCCTTGTCATGTGTTGACAAGTGGATCCCCCCAAGCAGTGATGAGACTTGGATGTGCGAGGTCCTTGTCATGTGTTGACAATTGGATCCCCTCAAGTAGTGATGAGCCTTGGATGTGCGAGATCTTTGTCATGTGTTGACAAGTTGATCGCCCCAAGCAGAGATGAGCCTTGGATGTGCGAGATCCTTGTCATATGCTGACAAGTGGATCCTCCCCAAGTTGAGATGAGACTTGGTTGTGCGAGATCCTTGTCATATGTTGGCAAGTGGCATTGCCACCAAGTGAATATAGGGTGATGGATGACTCTCCCCTATGATGGTTCTTCTTCACTAGAGTGAGACATCATTGTTGTAGATGATACATAGCAGAGATGAATAGAGATGAGCAGAGAAAGGAAAGATCTTTTTTGCAGAAAGAAATTCCTCCCTAGCTGAGAGGGAGTCATGAAAATTGGCAGGTCAGGGATGAATTTCTAAAAATAGAAAGTCCAAAAAATAGAATTTCTAAAAATAGAAAGTCTAATAATAGAATTTCTAAAAATAGAAAGTCTAAAGTCTCAAGTATGAATTTCCAAAAATAGTAAATCATTTTGCATCAATTGGTAATCAAGTATTGTTGATGGAAAATCCCTTTTGATCATCAATCAATCCTAATAGTTCAATTTCAACTTAATCATCAATATTAATAATTATCATTAATATTATTATTATTATTATTAAAAAAAGTTCAAGTCTCTCAATCATGTCATATATAACTCCCCTCAATTAATGCATATGTTACTCTCTCTCTCTTAATGGATTCATTCCTTTATCTCTTTAATGCTCTTACGCACCTCTTACACTCTCTTACACACTTTATTGACTCGTCATAAAAAGATTTCTCTTACACCTCTTTAATGGATAAGTTACATTTCTCTTCTAAATGCATAAGTTACACTCCTCCCCTTTATGGCATAACTTACAATCCTATTTTGGCATATGTAACTCCTCCTCAAGGCATGTGTATTTCTCCTCCTTTATGTCAATAATTCATTGCCCCTCCCATATATATGTGCCTCATATTATCTCACCTCACTTACTTGTGCATTGTGAATTCAAACTTGAGAGAGAGTTGGAGAGACTTGAAGGAGATTGTTAGAGAGAGAGACTTGGAGAGTAAGAGCAGATCTTGGAGAGCCAAAGTGATTCAATGTTTGCATCAGCTACTGCTATTAGAGATATTCTTCAGATTTGGGTGAACTTTTTCATTCTCTCATTGTACTTTGTATCTCTGCTGAACAATTGATTTCTAATAGAAGAAGAATCTGGTTGGGTTTTCCCCTTGTGAGCTTTTCCCTGGTCATTGACCTAACTTCTCTGTGTCTCATTGAGTTCTTGGTTGTCTTTCATTGTGCATATGGTTTATATGGTTTATGCTCTATCAAAAATTATTTAACTTATTTTACAACGTAAAGAAGTTTTGGAGTTAAGTGATTGTAACAACATAAAACATCAAAATTTCAACAACCATGTTGAAATTCTCGTGATGCAATGACGAAAATAGTTTTTCACAATCGATAACTGCTTCTATTGATACAAATTGTTCCTTCTTTATACTTTTGTCAACAAGTAGATATACATGAAAAACTTCAATCATAAATTCTTCAACAAGAGCAGCAAATAGAGATCACAATAGACAATGAACAATAGAAAATAAGCAAGAGACAAGGGACACCAAGATTAGGCTCACAACCAGGGAAAAAACCAAAAGGGGAAAACCCCAAAAGGCTTTCCTTATGAGAGAGAGATTTTGTCCATCAATAGGACATCTAAGTATTTCAACAAAATCAAAATAATCAACAATGAGATACCCAATCAAAGTATGCACAAAGAAAGAGAGAGATTCCACTTCTATCCAATGAGAAAGTCTACACAAGGAGGCTGAAATGTATGCCTGTAGTCACTATGATAGGAGGCCAAAGTTTTCGTTGTAATCACCAATGTACTGTCTAAAGCATAGGCCCAAAACCCTCAGTCAACTTCAAGGATATGTCACTTAAGAAAGTGCAAGCTTCTCTTTAATTTTCGGCCACAAAAGAATTAACAAAACAGAAGTATAGATGATCCCAAGTCACTGTATCAACGAGCCCTTGAAGGAGATCCAAACCATGTGAAAGTTTCTGAATACAAAATTACAGAAATCCTACTGCAGTATCTAGATTTACTTCTCCTACTTGTGATTTAATTATACAAGTTATTTTCAGAAAATATTCAAAAAATACCGAAGTAAACGCAACAAGTAGCCTACACACATACAGATCATTTACTGAATAGCACGCTCATTCGACAAAGTGACACACAGATTTGTCGGACAAATGTCCTCGGAAAACCCAATGCGGGAAAACCGGTGCAACAGATATGAGGGTTTATTATTATTAAGCAACAGTTTCTGAGTACATCTAGGGTGCCATAAACTCGACAAACCCAACAGAGAAAACCTCGACAATCAGAGAAAATGTGAGATATACCTCACTCTCGCAAGTCCCGGCTGATCTGGATGAGCAATTGGGGAAACCCCAGCTGGCTCTGCGCAGCAACTGCGTAAGCCTGCATAGCTTGGCTGAAGAACTGCGTCACCCTATCTTTTTGCATGGATCTGCCTCTCCCAGATTTCGGTTTCAGCCCTCCTGGCTCAGAAACCCTTTTCCCAACAAAATTCAATACTTTTCCTTGGAGATGCTGCGCTGCCTCTGCGTGGGCCCTGCATGGGCCTGCGTCACCCTCCTGAGGGACTGTGTAAATCCCTTTGATGGTTGCGCTGCCTCCACCGCGTCTTTGCTGCCCTTGCTCTGTACTGTACTCTTGGCGCTCCTGACCAATCACTGCATTTGCCCCTCGCTGCAACTCTGAGTCACTCAGATTTGAGCTTTGTCTGAGCATTGCTCCGTCAGAAGAATTTGCTCTCTTAGACTCTGTGTGTGTGTCTCCAATTGACCCCAAGCCTTCTCTTATACTTTTTCGTTGACACATCAACGATCGTGATTTAATCTCTTATCGACGGCTTGGATTAAAAGACTGCTTGATCCACATTACTTAGAACATTTAATCACATGTGTTTAATTAATTCACTTTAATTTTTCTAATTCCCCAAGTTAGACTTAGGGTCCTCATTAAAAACATTAATTATTTTAATATCTCACACACCAGATGAAATTTCTCCAAACGCTTTTTGGGTTTTGGAGGTCTTGTGTGTCTTGGACCCTCCTCAAAATTTCAGGGCTAGAGCACACTCGATGCTACCTCAAAATCTCAACAAACCACAGTCAAGAGATCCCTTATAATCCTCTTCACACGTGTGGATATACTCTGCAATAGAAGACCAAATTTGTTTGTGATTGCAAACCAAATTGCTTATGCTTGATGGTGGACGAAATGAATGCCAACGACCTCATATAAATAAACGTTATGTGAGGGCTTATTAGCCATAATGAGGCCGACATGATGACCTTTCAAGGAGACAACTTGTAGGAATTTTTTGGGTTGACTTGTAGGTGACCAATAATCAATTTCTTCTGTGTTTTGCAAAGAAAAATGCCGATCGAAGCTACAATATATATTTCAACACTTTGATCAATTGTGAAACTGTTTGCACATTGCTAAGTCGGCTAGAGGCACACTGGTCCAAGTACATCATCTCATCAATAGTGTGGGGACAAAGTACAGATTGTTGTGGTGCTGAAGGCAACCATGGAATGGAGTGATTCTCTGCAAGTAGATAGAAATCCCATGGATCTCAATGCTTCATTTGTAGGGTGTCATATTCTCCTCTAGTGAACCTTGGCCCTAGTTAAGTTGCCCAAACCATGATGAAAACGACTTGTCAAACACACACAATGTCCAATGCTACATCTTCACCATTAGGTACTGTTAATCATTGGTGCATCTAAGTGAACCAAGCTTGTCAATCAAGGGAAAATAGAGATTTTATATGGGGCTTCTCTTGCAAATTTGGGCTTTGATTTCGTAATAGTGTTACCTCCCTAGATAGGAGTGGTTAATAAATGATCCTATTAGGTGTTCCCAACCCTTAAGGGGAAAAACATGTTCTTGGTACATCCTTCAATTAATAGGTGGCATGTGAATAATGATGAAATGAATGGGGGAAAAGGGGTCTCAAGGCCAAATTCTTGGTACATCCTTCAATTAATAGGTGGCATGTGAATAATGATGAAATGAATGGGGGAAAAGGGGTCTCAAGGCCAAATTCCATGGGCACAAGGATAACAATAATGAGGGAAGTCCACATATTGGGTGTATAGATGTGAGGAGGGAGCAATCGTTGTTACATGAGTTACCCCAACCTTTGTTTTTGCACCCTTCTTTATTTTCCTTTTGCCTTTTATCGCTTTTTCTTTGTATTACTGCTCGAAGCTCCAAGAAATGAGAGCATGATGTGAATGATGTAAAGCAGTTATTACCCCCTTAAGGTGGGTAGTTCATCTCCCACCAAGGGTTGGGATATGCATGGGTTCCTTCAATGATGTGAGGGGCGCTCATGGGCCTTAGGAACTAGGCTGATGGCCATAATCATAAGGGGTAGAGGTCATGTTTGGATTTTTTCCACGGGCTATGTTAAATGTCCCAAACATCTTTTGCATTTTATAATTTTCTTTTGTTTTGTTGCTTGTTGTGGCCATGATATGTTGCTAACTTTCTTTTTAGCTGCATTAACCTTCGGGGAAACGTTTCCAGGCCCGTGTGTACCACTGCCATGTAGACCCAATGGTCATATGGACCCATAGAAGGGAAATGGTGGAATAGGGCTTGTAATGTGCGGCGGGGAGTGAAAAAGGTGGAACGGGAAAACAGGACCACCTTAACAAAATCAGGGTTTCCCAAGTAGTGCCCTTCCTAAAGCCATAGACCAATAGGGGAGACCCCATTGTGATAGGACTAGGATTGAAGATTAATCTCCCATTTAAGGTGAGAGAACAAAACGACGGTCATAGCCCTTCCTTCTTCCAAGTCACCCAATAATCCATGCCTGATTGAAAAAACAAGCATAAGTACCTGATTGCACAATGTAAAACATACCTTTTGGGTCGGATTGCCAACTTTCTAACATGTGCTCTTGACAAATGCGCAAGGAAACATACAAATAATGCAAGTGGCAGAGATAAAGTGGCACATCACATCGTCTACAAGGTGGGTGTCATGGGCTGCTGGCTGCCAGCTGGAAGAAGATGAATAGTAGGAAAGCTCTCCAAGGGTACCCACTTTTGGTGAGTAACATGGCACATTAACGACATTGGTGGGTTCCTTCGTGCCTGGAAAGTTATTTTCTCATTGGCATCTAACTAGGTGGCTATCTGCAATGTGTCTACTCTGCACATCATCCATTGGGAGCAGCGTACAGGTTATGCGGTAGTGGGGTGTGGCTTTGGATAGGCATGTGTATGGATGAGACCTCCTTTCAGCCCATCCGCTGAGGCTTCACATTTGTTGAATTCATTTTCCATCAGAAAGGCACATTGGGTCAGTGTGATGAAAATACTAGATGGATGATAATCCATGATGCACATGCAGCTGCATAAGAACAGAAATAACTCTGGGATCAATAGACTCCACACTCACCCTGCTTGAGCAGGGTCTTCAAACTGGGACATGCCCTCATACGACATGATGGTTAATAGGATGTTTATAATAATGCAATTCCTTCAATTTTGCATTATCTCAAGTTATCCCTTTACAGTCATCCTGCATTATTAATTTATTACTGTCAGATTGATAGGTCGGTCTGTCTCTCCATAATTCAGCGTTGTTCTCCTGTATTTATGTCAGGATTTTAATTTACAGCATTAATTGTGGTAATTTTCCCTCCATTATAGGTTATTGATGGTTAACAAGGTGTTTATAATAATGCAACTCCTTCAATTTTGCATTATCTCAAGTCATCCCTTTACAGTCATCCTGCATTATTAATTTATTACTGTCAAATTGATAGGTCGGCCTGTCTCTCCATAATTCAGCGTTGTTCTCCTGTATTTATGTCAGGCTTTTAACTTTTAATTTACAGCATTAATTGTGGTAATTTTCCCTCCATTATAGATTTATTTCTTCCGGGAGAATATGTCTTCCTTATGCGGATATA
This sequence comes from Pinus albicaulis, assembly GCA_034641835.2. NCBI lineage: Eukaryota > Viridiplantae > Streptophyta > Pinopsida > Pinales > Pinaceae > Pinus > Pinus albicaulis. The sequence goes on along the minus strand of CM076584.1, from coordinate 1,589,079,033 downwards.
TCCTTTTATTAGAGCATTTAAGCTGTTCATGATTATTTGCATATACAAGGTGTTTGGTGCTTGTTTATCGAGAGCTTCTTCACTGTTACCACAACACAATATAAAGAAACTACATGCTATTTATAATAAGAGATGGGAACCAGATATATATGTGAGAGCAAACATTGCAGTTTGGGGATATTATAGATGAGTTTTAGTGGAAGGGAAACAAAAGCCAAATTTTGACAAAAAATTGCAATAATCATGGATGCTTACTGGAAAATTGCAAATTGGGCATCTGTGTTCCATGTAGATCCAGAGAAACAATCATTGACTCCGTATTCCATTTATACTAATTTTGTTAACATTCTATAAGAAATAGGCTTAGCAAACAATATTCAATAAGCTTAACAATTAAAAAACTCATGCATGTGCTTTTAAAAATAATATTTAGAAATAACATTCGTTGTGGTGGTCTTTTATTTTTCATTTTCTGTTTGCGCCATGCCTCTTTGTTCAAATTTAAATGGGAAAACATGTTGAAGAAATCTTTTCTGTCATTACAGGAAATGTGATTTCATTTCCATTGCCTGGATTATGTTTGGAAATTTGCAGTTGGCATATTTTTCAGGCCAACAATATCTTTTACAGCTTAGATTTTTTAGAATAAAGGATGCATACTGAATGAGGTAGGGCATAACAAGTGGCTATTTCTATTTAAATAGAAGATATAACAGGCTTAGTGTTTATACAAAGGACCATCTAAAGTCGGGAATTGTTATTATATTACCATTTGTATATAGCACTATCCCCTTCAGATTTAGTATGAAGAACATATTTTTGGACATCAACTGAAAAAAGTTCATATGACTTGAGTGTGTGCAGGTGAGTATCGTGCATATTTGTGAAGCAACATTGACAAAACGATTGATTGAGTTCGAAAAGACAGATTCAGGCAGTTTGACTGTATGTATTCTATTGGTATCAGGTTAATTAGTCGCAACAAGAAGTCATTCAAGTTTGCTTCCATGTCCTGGCAAAATGAACCAGAGTCATAATGATGCATAGTCCTGACAAAATGATTTTTATTGTATTTTATTTGTTTTATTGCGAAAAAGTGAGGCTAATATTACCAAGTTACAAAAGTACATCTCCTTAGATTTCCTCGCCTTTTCAATTCAGGCCAGAAGAGCCAATATATCAGACACGACACTGCTATTATTGTCCTTAATATACTTTCTACGTTTCAGTAAATTACATATTTATGGCTGTTTCCAGGCGGGGATTCCTGAAATGGAATGGGTAGGGCAGGAAGCACTGTAATTCTGCACCCACTGTTTGGGAGTGTCCTTCCAGGCCATACTTTGTTACCATGGTGTTTGTGGTTGGAAAATTGATGGAAACAGGATTTTAATTTTTCTGTCCCTTTAGCATTGGGATCAGAAGCCATTATGAGTTTAATGATATAATAATAAATATCTTTAAAGATACATACTGAAAGTATTTTGGAAGAAAATCTCTTTTAAAAGGTTTTTTTGATGCAAACTTTTTGCTATAGACAATTTGTGGACATTGTTAAGAAAAATGGTTGTATTTAGAACTTACTTTATTGAGTAGGACTTAGGCATATAATATATTGTTACTAAATAAAGTGATGTAATAATGAATTATCTGATGTAGTAATTAGTGGTTAGGTATTTGGGAGTTACATAACTTACCCCTCATACTATGTAATGATGTATTGCAGCTTCTAATGATATATGAAAAAATCCACGCGTTGTCACTTTAATGCAATGTTCCTAGACTCGGAATCGGCAATAAATTGGGGAGGCAAAAGAGCAAAGAGTTTTAATCGTATCAGGGAAAAATCGGGAAAAAAACGGTGAAGTCAATAAATAAAGATATACACATATATTGAATTACAAAAAACATTTTTCATTGATACTCAATAAAGCCATGTCCAAACAATGCATAATATCAATAGATGTCCAAAATATCATGAATGAATAAGTATCTCATATATGTTATGAGTCCAAACATTATCCAAAGCATTGAGTCTTGACTCTAACCAGTGACTACATAGAACCAGAAGCATCTGCTTCTAAAAGTTTATAAAATACTGCATACTAATCGGTAAAATAATAGTAATTGAAATCTCTTGATTGCTGCTAAAATGATATGATAGTGGTCTGCTACTGAAATCTCGGACAGGGCACATGCTCAAGCTACACTGGAGCACACTGCACACTACGCCTCTATTACACTATGACTCTATTATGCGGAGTAAACTGAAACTGAAACCATGCGTCTATTACCTTCTCGGTGTATGAGTTGCGGGCTTGAGCAGTAAGATCTTAGTTACAGGTTGACGTTTAATTTTTAACCTAACTAAACCCTGCAGCGAAAAATATGGGAACCCTAAAAGTTAAAACCCATGCTCGCCGAGTTGAGGACTGAAAATCACCTCAGTCGCCTAAATCACAATGAGTTGCAAGTTAAACTCACGTTGACCATGAGTCAAACAGACCAGTGTGAGTTTGACTCTGTTGATTTTTGTAGCATCGTATGTGCTCTAGCATCGAGATTTTGTAGAGAGGCTAAGACACATGCATTATCCAAAACCAAGATATCGTTTGGGGAAATATTTAATTAAAATAATTAATTATTTATAATGGATTACGAAGTCTAAACTTAGAAAATGAGAATAATTAAAGGGTATTAATTAAATCGGGTTTGAATCTTCTAGATAAAGGTGTGGACCGAGTCTTAGTTGATTTGAGCCATTGATTAAGATCTAATCTTGGTTGTTGAAACTTGATATGTCAACGAGAGATTATACAAAGGAGCTCGATGGGCACTTGGAGTATACACCGAGAGAGAGATATCTAGAGATCAAATTCTCAAGAGAGCAGCGCAGCAGTTGTCGGAGATAGATCGAGTGATTTCTTTGCAGTGAGGGGCAGGGATAGTTGGCCGGAGGAATATTTTCCAGCTCCTGTGAGTGCAAGGTAGAGGAGGAAGTAAGAGCCACAGAGAGGCTGTGTTGTGCCACACAGAGCTATGCTGAGATAGCGCAGAGCTTTAGAGGGAATCTGAAATTTTGCTGGGGAATAGTCGAGGTTCAGTGTCAGAAGCCAGAGAGAGTTTCCGGATGCTAGGAGGACCTCGTTTCCAGTCAGCAGAAGATTAAACAACAAGAGGAAAAACTGCTCTGAGTTGTGATGCAGAGACTGTGTAGGGTGCGCAGTCACTGCGAAGAGAAGCTCATCCAGAGCTGAAGTCAATGCCGGATTCGAGTGGAGTGAGATTTTCTCACGAGACTTATTTGTCAGTTTTTTCTTTGTATGATTTGTCGTTTTGGGCAATCATAGATTTGTACCAAAAAAATTACTACTAAATAATAAAACCCTCAGCGCTGCACCAATTTTTCCAAGTTGGGTTTTTCCAGGGACGTTTGTCCAAAAATAATTGTGTACATGTGTGTGTGTTCATTTTTTTCCTGCTCAGTATTTTATTTCCGCAGTATTTTATGTTGTGAAGGTTGCAGTAGATTTTATTTCGATATTTACTGTGTAGCACTGTAAATAACTTGATTCATAATTTAACAAGTAGAAGAAATTTAATCAATTGCTGTAGTAGAAATTCTGATATAGGAATTATCACATGGTATTAGAGCATAGGTGAAGGAGGAAGAGCTCAGTTGCAGTGGAAAGAGGGATTTTGAAAGCACTGTGTAGGTAGCAGTTCGAAACCCTAGAAGAGCTGCGTAGTCCATAGCCTGGAGGGCAAATTTTCGTGGAAAATTATTTCTCTGAGTGAATCGACAGAGAATAAGATTTTCCGGATTGATATTTTTCAGTGACAGAGGGAGCAGTGCAGCAGTGTCCACGTAGATCAGATCTTCAACAGGGACGCAAATTTTCTGCAGCAGTTTGCTAGAGCAAAAAAGTCTTCCTCCACTTTAGAGGATGGCCTATCGATCTCTATTGAAGCTGCCTGGAGGTATGTGGGCAATCATAGCGAAGTCTTCCTCCAATTTGGAGGATAGCTTGTCGATCTCTACTGAAGCTGCCTGTTGGTCCTGCTTCTCCATCTTGTCCTTCTTCTTGAGAGAACACTGCGTGCTGTGGTGACCAAGCTCACCACACCTGAAGCACTTGACCTTTGCATGTCGTTCTTATTCTTCTTCTTCTGCTCCCCTTGCTCTTGACTCGGATCCTTAATGCGAGGACCACATTCTCCTCCTCCTTCACCACCTTCGATCCGCTGCCACTACTGCCACTGATGGATCTCTTTAGCAGAGCTCGTCTCAACTCCTCTTGCTGCAAATCGACCCACATCCTGTCCCACCTTGGCAAGGTATCTCTGCCCAAGATACTTTGGACGAATACTTGCCAGTCCTCTGAGACACTGTTGAGTGCCAATCACACTAGCTCCGCAGGTTGAGGTGCTTCCCAAAAAACTGCTAACTTGTCTTGGAACTCCTGAATCCTGGTGAGGAAGGGATCTATGCCTTCCCCCGTCTACATCCTGATGCATCTCAACTTCTCCTCTAGGAATATCTTCCATTGCTCGGAAGTACCCTGGTATAACGTGGAGAGAGCATCCCACATCTCTTTAGCTGTTCCTTTGGATGCTATATGTGAGACAATATGGTCCCAGACTCCATCCGGGGTCAATCACTTTGTCTGTGCCATCTCCTTCCTATATTCCTTCAACTGATTTGCACCCTGAGGAATTGCCACTACATTATCAATGTAGGGTTTCAGGCCATATTCATCTAGAAGGAAGTACATCCTAGTCTTCCAGATGACGTAGTTGGATGATTCGTCCAACCTATCATGATCTTGAAACCCTGTAGTGGCCATCTCAAAAACTGTCGAAAAATTCCTCTTTCCCTTTGCTTGGCTGCTGCTCTGCTACTCGCACTCCCTTCTGGAATGCGTGGCTCTACTAGCTGCTACTGCCAATTTGCCTGGAAATTCGAACTTCTGAGACTTGAAGTTCCCCGAGGAAAATTTTCCCTCTGCTGTGTGTGCTTTTCTCTCTACCACTCGACGTTGACTTTGTTCTAGAAAATTGCTACAAAACCCTCCGCGTTTAGTGAGAAATCTGCCAAGCGAAAATCCAAGCTGCTCCCTCTGCCTACTGGAATCACTCAATATGGAAGGTTGAATTTTTCTGCCTCTCTGCACTGAAAAAATTGAACTTCCCCAAGTAACTCGACCTTCCTGGCAATGGAATGCGCTGCCTCTAGGAATTTCAACTTGCTGCTCTTACTGAACAACGAGATTCCTTCTTTCGCTTCTGAGTTGCCCGATTGATCAATCACGCTCTGATACCATGTGAAAATTTCATCTACTGAAATCCTATTGCAGCAACTGGTATTATTTCTCCTAACTGATAAATTAGTTATGCAGTGTGTTGCTACAACAACATCGAAATAAACACACTACAACCTTCAAAAATACAATTCTTCGGAAATAAAATAATGTTGGAAACTAAGAAAATACTAGCACACACATAAAATTTGACACAATTATTTTTGGACAAATTTCCTTGGAAAAACCCAAATTGGGAAAACCGGTGTAGTAGTGAGGGTTTTTATTATTATGCAGCAGTGAAAATCTGAGTACAATCTGGGTGCTTGAAATTGGCAATTCGCAGCAAGAAAAATATGGGTGAAATTATTGAAGGGAATTACCCTTCCTCCACAAGCAATCCCGACACAACCCGCCTTCAGAAAACTTGGCCTCCTAGACCCTTTGCATCAACCTTTGCGCTGCTCTGTGCAATCACTATGATGTCAAGCCTCCAACCAGTCTCCAATGAAGTCGTTCTGCCTTCTGCTGCTAAGGAAATCATCTCTCCGACCCTCTGGAACCTCTGGTGGGCCTCTAGAACTGAGAACAAAATTCTCTCTAGCAATTTGAACTGCCCTCTCTGAGGCAACTGCGCAATCCTCTGCACCGCCTCACTGGGAATAACTCGACCCTCTTGCTGGTGCCTCTCTAGATCTGGAAAACTTCCTCCGGATCACTGTCCCTACCCCTCACTCACTACTTCGACCTCTAGCTTCTCCTGCCGCTGACTACTGCTACTCTGGAAATCGATCTGCCAAGGAAATCAAACTGCTCAAGTGTCTTCTCCATCACCACATCGATCTCCCCTTATAATCCATTGTTGGAGCACCAACCGTTGATTTTATAGCATCGAGAAGTGTTGCAAGTCTGAAATTTGGTGAGAGGCTCAGACAACAGTTATCCAGAGAACCCATAAATCATTTGTGGAAATTCCACTCGGATCTTGCTTTATTAAAATAATTAATTATTTTAATGTAGACCCTAAGTCTAAACTTAGGGAAATTAAATAATTAAAGGGTATTAATAAAGCAAAGTGTGAATCTTCTAGAAAACAGAGATCAAGTCATATTTTAATCTGAGCCTTTGATTAAAGATATAATCTTGGCCATTGATTCATCAACGAGAAGATTATAAGAAGAGCCTTGAGGGTCATTTGGAAATCAAGCCGGGCACATTCTTAGTACCCGAAGGAAATCGTTTCTGAAGTAAGAGAATTCGATTTCAGTGGGTGAGTTTGTAGAGGCGGGATTGCAGAGGCAGAAGCAGGAGGGAGAAGTCAGCTGGCAAAGAAGCAGAAGGCAAAAGGGTGAAGGGAAGGCAGTGCTGAGTAGCAACATCAAGCCCTCCACGCAGAATTACACAGTCCAGGGAGGGATTGCGCAGAGCAACTACGCAGAGGGTGTAGAAGGTCACCCCAGAGAGTCAGGAATACTTCCGGAGTGTCCGGAAAATTCATGCCAGGTGTATGCTATTTTATTTTGCTCACTAAGAAATCTGTAAAAGATCTTTTCATTGCTGAAGATAAATACAAATCCTCATCTGCTGCACCGGTTTTCCCACATTGGGTTTTTCCGGGGATAATTGTCCAAAAAGAACTGTGTTCATATGATTGGTTCTATTGTGCTACATGTGTTATTTCTGTTCTTTTGCTTTTGATTAGAGTGAAGTACTGCAACTGTGTTTATTTCTAAATTTACTGAAGCATCTGTAAATAACTTTTGTAATAAGTAGGGGAAATAAATCAATCATTGCAGTAATAATTTTCAGATTTGAAAGTTTCACATGGTATCAAAACAAAAGGCTAAAGACAGAAAGGGAGGATCTGCTATGGACCATAGATCCGACATTAGGAAGGGTTCACGCAGTTAGAAGGACTCACGCAATCCTCCAGAGCACTCAGAAACACAGAGGGAACATTACATGACGGTGCTGTGAAAATTTCTGAATGTTACTTATGCAGAAATCGATCGTTAGATCTAGTTATGCTCCTCCTACTTAATTAAGTTATTAAGCTGAGATTTCAGATTAATATCGAAGCAAAACACATAACAGACTTTCACCAATTCAGATCTAGAAAAAGTATATGCACACATAAACAAAGTGACACAATGATTTTCTGGACAAATTCCCCTGAAAAACCCGATGCAGGAAAACCGGTCTCTGGCTACTGGAGGGTTTTATTATTAAGAGTATTTTTGAATACAACAAATCTGGCGTCCAGATCTGGAAAACCTGACAGAGAAAATATAGATCTGCAACTCGTCGGCTGTTCTGAAGCCAAAATATGGACTGATCCACACCCTCAAACGGGATTTACAGGACTCAGCCAAATCTAGGCCCTAGAAACCCCAGCGTTGCACCTGAAGCCCTTGTGTCAGCCTCTGAGTCCCTCAACGCTGGTCTGGAAAGGGTTGCGTAACCCCAGACTGGGTGATGCAGTCCCTACGCTGCCCCTGAGGGTCTCTGTGTAACCTCTGAGGGTTTCCAGCTGCCTAACACTGACCTGGGAGTGACTGCGCAGCATTTGCGTAGCTGAAGTTGCCTCTGTGTTGCGCAACTGCTGCCCTCTCTGTTGCTGCTTCTCTTGCTTCTCTGCGCTACCTCTGGAAGCTGCTCTCTGTCTCTTGCTGATTTTAGACACTAGGATCAGACCATTCCCTTTGTCTAAAATCCCCTCTCTCTAGTTGAAACACTTATGAGAATTCTTCGCAAACCCTGCCCTAGAATCTCAGCTGAGCTTCAGTGCTCTGCCTTTGTGTGTCTTTGCAAATGACCCCAAGCCTTTCCTTTATACTTTTCTCGTTGGGAAACCAACGGCCATGATCAAATCTTGAATCAATGGCTAAGATTAAAAAAAAGCTTGATCCGTGTGACTTAAGACAATTTCATCACATGTTTAATTTAATTAACTTTAATTATTTAATTTTCCTAATTTTAGACTTAGGAAATATATTAAAATAATTAATTAATTAAATATCTCCCAAACTAGATGAAATTTTCCAAATCCCTTTCTAGGTCTTGTAGATCATGTGTACTCTAGTCCTTCCACAAATTTTGGGAGCTAGAGCACATCCGATGCTACCCCCACTACACAAAATCTCAACAGGTGCTGGCATCCAGATTAGAGGAGGATCTCGCTTGTGTGTCAAGCACGGCTGCTCGAGGTGTTTGGTATATTGATAGTGGAGCTTCTGCTCATATGACGGAGGTTCGAGAATGTTTTTCGAGCTACTAAGAAGAACAGATGAATTTCCAGATTACTATGGGAAATAAGGCCAAGTGTACCCTCTTTGGAAGAGGTACCATAATATTTCAGACAGAAGCTGGCAACAAGATTTAGGCCACAAACGTTCTGCATGTACTAGGGTTGGGAATGAATTTTCTCTCAGTGTCTCAGCTTCAGAACAAGGGTTATGACGTATACTTTATTAAAAACAAAGTTTATGTCAAATATCCTAGCTGGAGCAAGAAGGCACAAAATTAGAGTAAGGAGTCATAAACTATATAAGCTCCAGCTTGAATCCCCTGTGGCTCTGATTGGCAGTACGGGCGAAAGAGATATGAATGACTTATGGCACAGAAGGATGGGGCATCTACATCATGGAGCCTTGAAGATTCTCAAGAAGACTGTCATAGGAGCTGCTGAACTCAGCACAAGGAGAGATGAAGTCTACAGGGGATGCGTACTAGGGAAGTATGCTAAAGCAACATTTCCAAGAAGCAGCAGCAGGGCCAAGAGCGTATTGGAGTTGATACACTTAGATATTTGCGGTCCAATGTCCACAACTACTCTCAGTGGTGCAAGGTATTTTGCTACCTTTATTGATGATCATTCCATAAAGACTTGGATCTGTCTTCTCAAAACCAAAGATGAAGTCTTTGAACGTTTCAAAGAATTCAAAGCATTGGTAGAAAATTCAACAGGAAAAAAGATCAATAAGTTGTGGTAAGATAATGGTGGAGAATATATCAATAAAGACTTCACCAGTTTTTGCGCAAAGGAAGGCATCAAGGGAGAATGGACAACTCCATACAATCCAGAGCAGAATGGAGTTGCAGAAAGGAAGAACTGGACAATTGTAGAGGCTGCAAAGGCAATGCTATATGACCAAGATATAACCAAAATTTTGTGGGTAGAAGCCTACAATACAACGGTGTATGTGCAGAACAGAGTACCCCATAGAGCATTGAGGAAGGTAACTCTTGAGAGTGTGTTCACAGGCAGCAAGTCGGAGGTGAGCCATATTAGGATATTTGGCAGCATGGTGTATTACCACGTTCCAAATGAGAAGAGGAAGAAGTTGGATCAGACTGCGGAAAAGGGTTATCTTGTGGGCTATAGTGAAAATGCGAAGGCATATCGCATCTATATTCGAGAAAACAAGAAGATCATAGTAAGGCGGGACGTGAAATTCATGGAGGAGAGAGCCTTTAGGAAATCTCGGGAAATGGCTACAGATACGCAGATTGAGGAGGATCCACTAGTACAGCCTCAACGACCTATAGAGGATGGGTCAAGTACCTCTCCACGACACAAGGATTTTGAGGAGAGTCCCTCCAAAGAAGAGCAGGTAGGAGAGCAGTTAAGACTACCCCCACCAGCGGAAGACCGAGCAAAGAACTGCAACAAATTCTAAAGGATGCAGAAGAATTTGTTGTAGCCCCTAGAGACGGGAAGAGGGTACAGAGGCACCATGACAGATACCAGGCCCTGGTAGCTCAGGTTGGAGAACCCTCTAGCTTACGAGAGGCAACTAAGCATCAAGTGTGGGTGGATGCCATGGTGGAGGAGTATAGCTCCTTCATGACAAGCGATGTTTGGGAAGTAGTCCCTAGACCACAGGACATATCAGTTGTAGGGTCAAGGTGGATCTACAAGATCAAGTATGTTGTAGACGGCAGCATAGAGAATTTGAAGGCCAGATTTGTGGCTAAGGGGTACGCATAAAAGGAATGAATCGATTATGGGGAAACCTTCGCCCGTGTAGCTCGCTACAATTCTATCAGATCCGTCATCTCTCTAGTAGCGCAGATGGGATGGGAGATTCACCAGATGGATGTCAAGACAACGTTCTTGAACAGGGTGATAGAGGAGGAAGTGTACATAGAACAACCAGAGGGCTTCGAGACACATGAGCAGAAGACTCATGTTTGCAGGCTTAAGAAAGCCTTGTACGGTCTAAAACAAACCCCCAGAGCATGGTATGGGCTGATCTATTTTATTAAAAAGGTATTATTGACGTCTATGTGAGCAGCTTATGTTATTTAGTGCAATAGATCGATAAGATTGCGAATAACATAAATAACATAAGCAAATGAAAACACATTCAAACACATCAACATAACAAAAATTTAATAACGGAGTTCACCAGACTTCCTGGCTACGTCTCCTGGTACTTAGTTTCCAGTGGTGACCGCTTTATTTTGTCTTCAAAATGCTTTTATAGGTATGAGCTCAAAAACAGAAGCTCAAATGAGAAAATGGACCTCACCATCGTGACCGGCTCGAAATTTCGAAAAAAAAAAAGTATAAACTTGCCTATATTCCGCCACTGTGACCTCCAGACCCCATGGAGAAATCCAATACCACCTCTGCCTTTTAGAAAACCGCTTTCCCTGCATAAAACCGCCTCGGACTGCGCGCTGGTGGTTTTGGCTGGTTCGGCTCTGCGCTAAGTTGAAATGAAGTTTCGGTGGCTTGGATTACCAAGCTCCATCGTTTGGCATGTTGGCTATCGGACTTGTGTTGAAAGCATTGTATATAAATGATTTTGGTGGGTCGGTGATTTGAAACCCCCGCTTGACCCTTCCGCCATATCCCGTTGGTTATGTTATATATATGGAAATATATGTATGTTATATATATATTCGCGACATGATAATATTAAGGGTTCGGCGGTCGTGGGGTTGACCCCGACTGTATGGCCCTTTTCCGGTGGAAGATCCCAACACAACTTAAATATATTATCTTTTTATTAAATCTCAATTGATACAGTGGCTCAACCAGTGAGCGACTCCGGCGAGATCGTAGGCATTCTAGGAGGTCAGGGGTTTGATCCTCCCTGATTCCCAAAATTTTGGAAATGAGGTCATATTGGGCAAAATCCGGGCTGCCACGTGTCAGCCTCAGATTGGCCTATTCCAACCAATCAAACTCTGACACGTCACTGATCTGCTGACATCACCCTAGACATGTAGTGTATTCCTGGGATGACACGTGTCCTGCCGACATCATCCTGACCATTGACTTGACTGTTGACTTTGACTTTTGTCATTTTGCCCTAATTTGTCATAAACTTTGACTGGACACAACTTCTTCATACAAACTCGGTTTCACGCGTCGTTCGCACCGTTGGAATCCTGTCGACGAGCACTTCAACTTGATCCTATTTTCATCTACATTTGAAGACTTTGATTTAGAGGAAAAACTGAATCCATTTTGGATCACTCCTCCCCACTGTAAGCTTTTGGACCACCAAAAGTTGGTTTTAGCTGTCGAGTAAGTGAGGATACGTTTCCTTCACTTTTCCAATCTCTATCCATCATGCTTTACTTGGATTTGTACCTTTAAGCCCAAATTGAAGATACTCAACATCTCCTCGTCGTGAAGTCCTTATCCTCCTGTCGAGAATTGTGTCCTCCTGCAACTCATTGAGATACTCTGGTGAAAAATCTTCGATGGAAGGTACCTGAATTTGCTCTTCTGGATCTTCAATCAATGAAGTTTCATACAATCACAAGTTTTCAACATTTACGACAGAATAGATCTGCATATAAGCTGGTAGATCTAGGTGGAAAGCATTCTCACCAATTTTGTCAAGAATTTTGAAAGGACCATATCTAATTGGTTTCAACTTTTTACCTTCCCCTTGAAGTCTTTCTTTGTTGATGTACAGCCAGACTTGATCACCAACTTGAAAACTATACTCAACTCGATGCTTGTCGTGCCTCACTTTATACCAATGTTTTGAAAATCGCGATCGGGATTAAATCGGCGAGGGAAAAAATCGGAAAAAATCGTAAAAATCGGGTAAAAATCAACACATACAAAAATATTCATTTTTTTCAATTTTTTTAATATCTAAAGCACCCACAACATAAAATAAATGCATTGACACATAAATATGAAAAAAAACTAATATATAAGACGTGTAATATCATGTCTAGTGCTACATCACACATAATAGTGAATCATGTCCTGAATACTAAGTTCTGAGTCTCAACTCAACCTCAAAATATCAACAAAAAACTAACATTATCTCTTATCTAGCAGTCCTGTGTATATCTGAAAAGGAATACACACCAAATAACCTATCTTTCTGCAGTTTCCTCTTGCCCCTCTTGTGAAAATCTCTGTTGGCAGCTTTCCCTCTAGACGAAGAAGGTAGCGAAAAATTGTGATGGACTGTTGTGCTCCGGATCCGAAGCACAGGGAGCTAAGGAGGCGGATGCATCCTCTCTTTGGTAGCGAGGGGGTGAGTGGTGTCTTCTCTCCTAGCATTTGCTCCTCCTCCTCCTCTCAAATCATCATTGATTCTTAAGCCACTAAATGGGATCATCAACAGGAATCTGCCAACATCATCAGCTCAAAGTCTTGAGACTTGGATTGCTCAACCTTATAACATGATAGAAATTGAAAAAGTTTAACATGCCTAACTAATGATTTTGGTTTGAGTGAAGGGTTCATCTCCTCAACCTTAAAATGCGGTAGAAAAAGATTAACATGCCTAACTAGTTGTTTTCCTTTGAGTGAAAGGTACATTCTTGTTAAGGCCATGGTAGGGGAGTTCAACAATCAATACCACCAACATCAACAAAGTTCAACAACCAATGCCACCAACATCAAGGTTCTTGAAGGACTTCATACCCTTGATCAAATGCCAATTTCATACCCTTACACATAATAGAATCAAATGGAAACAATGCAAATCCCCAAACCATGAAACCCTGAAAACCATTAAGTCTGCTGAATTTTGAGTGAAATCTAAAATTCTAGTTTCTGCAAATCAATGAGAGTCGAAACATCTAAACATCAAGAGTCATTTCTTGTGTTCTCAGAATTTAAGTAAAGGATAAATATGACAAAGAAATATCACTTTGCTTTAAATTAACATTACATTAAATATAACACTGTCGACAAAAATGACAAAAAAAAATCGATTTTTGAACTTATAGGGTTGCTGTTTGATGGGCCCACGATTTTTTCAAAAAATCGTGCAAAACATCGCCGATTTAATCGTTTTGTTGAAAAAATCGCGATTTTTTCAAAAAATCGTGATTTAATCGCGATGTTCAAAACACTGCTTTATACTTTGCTTGGCTCTTTTCCAGTTGTTCCTGTACTACTTGGTGAATTTCCTGGATCTGTTCAATGAACTTTGTTGCTTTGTTCACATCGCTGTGTCCATCAACTGCTATGTCTTTACCAAAGACAAAATCCAAGGGAGACTTTGGTACAAAACCAAAACAAGTCTCAAATGGAGATCTTTGAGTAGAAGAATGTTTCGCATGGTTGTAAGAATGCTGCACATAACACAAATGCTCATCCCAAAGCTTAGGATGCTTGCTGCAATAACCTCGAAGCAAATGTACCAATGTCCTGTTTACCACTTCTATCTGGCCGTCAGTTTGCGGATGAAATATCGTGCTCTTCTTTAACTTTGTGTCCGTGAGTTCCCATAAACTTGAACAAAATTTCCTGACAAATCGAGAATCTCGATTGGATACAATAGAGGTGGGTAACCCAAAATGAATCCATACATTTTGAAAGAACAACTTTGCAGTATGTTCAGCGGTGACCTGTTTAGTACATGGTGTCAAAATACACATCTTACTGAACCTATCCACAACTACATACAAATAATCATGACCTTTTCTAGACATTGGCAATCCCCCAACAAAATCCATGGATAAACTTTCCCAAGGACGAGAAGGAATTGGAAGTGGATTATACAAGCCTAATTTTCTGTTACTTGGCTTGCTTATAGCACACATAGTACATCCTTTAATATATCTTGAAACTGTTTCATTCATTCGTGGCCAATAGCAGAATCTTTGTAATTGTGCAATTGTTTTACTTACACCAAAGTGACCTGAAATTAGAGAAATATGTGCTTCTCGAATCACATTAACTCTTTCAGTTTGTGGAATGCATAATTTTCCCAGATGATATAAGAGTTTGTCCTTTATGAAATAATCCAATTCTTCTCCCTGCTTGCCATGACTTAAAGTTGCATATACATCCTTAAAATCTGTGTCTTGAGCATATTGTTCAATATATCTTTCGTGAATTACTGAATTATGCTTAAGAATTGTGGATGCATTTATGATTGGTCTTGATAACATGTTTGCAACCTTATTATGTATGCCTTTCTTATATCTGATTACAAGATGAAATTGTTGTAAGAAACCCATCCAACGATAGTGTCTTGATTGTTGCAATTTAGTATGTGAGTGTAAATATTGTAGTGGTTGATGATATGTATGTATGATTGTTTCTTTTCCCATTTTGTAATGTTTCCACTTTTTAACACTCTGTACTAATGCATATAATTCCTTATTGTATGTAGGATAGTTAACTATTGTTGATGTGAATGTCTCAGAATGAAAGCATATAGGCTTTCTGTGCTGCATCAACACTTCCCCCATGGCATATTCACTTGCATCTGTCTCGATCTCAAATGGCTGCTGAAGATCTAGCAGTGCTAGTACTGGCGCTGTATTGATCCTTTCTTTCAATGTGTCGAAGGCTTTCTGCTATTTTCCTCCCCACTGAAACACCTGTTTCACACTTGTCAAAGCATGTAGAGGCGCTGCAATCAAAGAAAAGTTAGCAATAAACTTTCTCCAGTATTGTGCTGCCCCTAAGAAACTTCTAACTTCTGTAGCAGTCTTGGGCTTAGGCCAATTTACAATGACTTGACCTTAGAGGGATCTATCTTCAATTCACCACCCCCTACAATATAACCCAAGTAATTTAAATATGTCCTGCCAAATTCACATTTTCACAGTTTTACATAGAGATTTTCCCTTTTTAACACATCTAAAACCTGCTTTACATGCTTTATATGTTCATCCCATGTCTTACTAAAAACAAGAATATCATCTAAGTAGAATATTACAAAATCATCAATGAATGGCCTACAAACATCATTCATGACATGCATGAATGTTGTTGGAGCATTGGTCAAGCCGAAAGGCATAACCATCCATTCATAGAGTCCTTGCTTCGTTTTGAAAGCAGTCTTCCATACATCTTGTTCTGAAACCCTGATCTGATGGTAGCCACTTTGCAAGTCTAACTTAGTGAAGTAAACTGCATCTTTCAACTGATCTAATAAATCGTCAATGCGAGGAAGAGGATAACGATTCTTTATTGTTATTTTATTTAATGCTTGGAAATCAATGCACATTCTCCACGAACCATCTTTCTTACGGACCAACACAATAGGCGATCCGCATGGTGAAGTGCTTGGTCGAATAAACACTTGATCGAGCAATTCCTATACCTGCTTCTTTATTTCTGCATTCTCTAGAGCTGGTAACCTGTACATTCCAATGTTAGGAAGAGGAGCATCTGGCTGCAAATAAATCTCATGTTCTATCTGTCGCTTGGGAGGAAGCCCTTTAGGCTCTTGAAACATAATATTATAATCAGAAACAATTTTAACTAAATCTACTCTCTGTTTAGGATTATAGCCTTGAAAAGCATCGGATTTATCAAGATCCTTTGCTTTTACAATCATAAGTAAAAATTGTTTACTTGAATTTATAATTCTTTTCATCTATCCTGAATTTATGAGAGAGTAGTTATCTTTGAGTTTATGAGCTCTTAATACATATTCAATTCCATCTTTAGTGAGTTAATACTTATTTGCCCTTCGATAGAAGACAACATCTCTATCACACAAGTATGGACTCCCTAGTACAATTCCACATATATCCCATGGGACTATATCTAATTCAACCTCATCTACAAACTCCGATCCAATTGCAAAACGAAGTTTGCATTGTTTCGTAACTTGTAGTTTTGTTTTATAACAAACCCAACCCAATGGGTATGGCTTTTTATGAGGTTTTTTTTCAATACCCAATTTCTTTACAATTGATTCAACAATCAAATTAACTTGAGAGCCACTATCAAACAAAGTATCAATTTTAGTATGCTTGGAAACGACTCTAATATGAAATAGCTCATTTCTTTTCCTCTCATCATTTTCATTATCAACAGAATGCGAATAAGTACTTGTAGATGTTTGAGAATTTTTACCTTTTATACCTGTAGCTGTAATTGTTGTTTCGTCTCCTGAATTTGATCCCAATTCCTTTTGCATAGTAGCAACATTCTTTCGCTCTTTATTCCCGAACTTCTTAGGCTTCAATTCTAGATGCAGTGCCCAACAGTGTGCCTCATCATGTCCTTCTTTCTTACAGTGAGTGCATGTACGCTTTTCTTTCTTCACAATGTTCGCTTTCTTTTCCTTCCATTTTCGTTTCTTCTTGATTTCAGTAGATTTAGATGACTTTCCAACATCATGAGATACATTTTTACCCCTAGCTTCTAGATGAGTTTCTTGAACTGATACATCATCTAAGCTAGTCGGATTAAACATCAATATGGTATGCTTCAAATAACTATGTAAGCCACCTATGTATTTCAATAATGTTTCTGGTGAGTCCAATGATATGCTGAGTGTCAAAGCTCTTTTACGAAATTCCTGAGTGTAACTTTGCACAATTTGACCCTTTAACTGACGTAATGTTTGCCAACTCATCATAGCTTGTTGCATATAAGCCAAAGGATAAAATTGTTTTTTTAATAGCAGAAACAAATTCATTCCATGTCAAAATGATTTTACCATGTTTTTGGAGATCTGCTTGTGTCTTGCCTTCCCACCAAACAAGTGCGGTTCCTCCAAGACGAAGGCTAGCAAGCTGGATCTTCTTTCTTTCTGAAACAACTTTCTGTACCCTATGTTAAACACACACATGGTGTATGAGAAGATAAAACACATAAATAGGAAATATAGGCATTCGTTGCTTATTACCATTGATATGATGTACATTTATAATACAATGAGGTGACCCTTGGATTCATCTACCAAGGTCACTTGGACTCCATTTTTTACTGTTCGCCTTCCACACCTACCCATAGAGGATTAGGTGTCCAACATTCCCCCCCTTAATCCGAAGGGGTATGTGTGAGTTCAAGAAGAGAGTTGTAATACAAATCTGCAAAATATGCATGGTAGCATTTAAGGCTGAATCAACTCTCTGAAATGTTGGCATAAAGAGGTGGTTTAAGGATGACCACCAACACTGGAACGCAATGCTTATTGCAGTTCCCGGAACTCTTCCAAAATTGGCAAGAAGCTAAGGGCTTCTGCTAGAGGAAGTGTCCCTCATATTTGAAGAGGGAGACCTTCAACCTAAAAGAAGGGAAGTCTACAACCTGTGATGGTTTAAGGATGACCACCAACACTGGAATACTTGATGCATTTCCTGGAACTCTTCCAAAGCTGGCAAGAAGCTGAAGTCTTCTGCTAGAGGAAGTGTTCTAAAAGAGGAAGAATATCAACTTCACATAGATGGTTTAAGGTTGTCTATCAACCAAAGGCATGCTCATGGGCATCCATGTCTCTGGCTACAACTCTGAATCTGGAATGACGAATTGTGGCTCAGGCTCGCTTGATGTGGCTTTGAAGCTTGTAGATGACCACCATTTTCCCCCCTGTCAGGTACAAGGTAAGATGATGGCGAAGACTCAACTGCAAGTTTGTTCAATATTCTAGAACAAGTTCTGACATGTGACTTAAACATCTTCTTGGCTGCTGATGCCCATTGCCAAGAAGCGATCCATCCAAGATGAATCCTTGTTCTTGCAGGAGGTTTGTTTCTGAAGCATTTGTGTGAAGAATGGGTGTGCCGACCACAGTGCTTGCATGGGTGAAGATCAAAACAGTGTTCTTTCATATGGCCAACTCGATCACAGTGTTGGCATTTTACAATTTGTTGTTGTTGTTGTTGAAGCGGAGTAGGATTTGGAACAACTGAAGGTGAACTGTCATGAAGTAATCCGGCACTCTGAAATTTGATGGGCTTGGAGTAGTCTGGAATATGAAAGGACAACTCCTTGTCATATCCAAGACTAGTTCTATGCTTGTTGTCGACAAGCTCTTCCCAAGGTTTGATGATGGGCTTGGGAAGTGCAGACTGAATTGTTGCATCTGCATGTAAATCTGCTCTTGTACAAGGAACTGAATGTGAATCGACTGCAACTTTATATTCTTGCTGCTGATGGGAGTCCTTCTCAATTTTCTGAACAGAAACAGGTTCAGAATGATGACTTTTTTGCTGAAGTTTATCTTGTTGGAGCTGAGACTCCAACTGCAAAAACTCAATTTTGTCTTGTGCATCTTGCAATCAAGTTTGAATATTAAAAATAGTGTTTTTACTGATTCGGATTGTGTCATCAACAGTAGATTGTATCAGAGTTTCCAAGGACTGTAATACTTTATAAAATTTGGCCATTTTCCAAACAACTTAAGTTCAAGAAATGAAGGGTGTCGGATTCAACTGATAATGCACCCGTTTACAATGTGATTCAACTTACTTTCAAAAGAATACAAGTGACTTCAAACACCTTTTAATCTTTCTTCCAACTATGGAATTCCCAAAGGACAAACTCTGCTACTCAAATTATGGAGGACGCAACTCAGAAAATTGGACTGACTTGGACTTTCAGCAAATGGATTTCAGACAAATGGTTCCAAATTCTATCACTTTAATGGAGATCATCGAGGACTGATGCATTTTTTTTTTTAAATTGGTCAATTGACAACATTCTAGTGAGATTCTAGTGAGGGTTTACTGCATTTACTGCAGTGGTGTATTTGGACCACGGCTCCTCTGCTTTCTCCAAAGATGAAATCGCTTGAAATGCAGATATGAAACAACCCGGTAAATAAAATTACAGGAAGAAGTAATAAAAGAAGTAATAAAGGGTAGTTTGGCTTTCAACGAACAGTTTTCTGAGATAGAAAATGCTTGCTTTGAAAATCTGTAGATGGCTAGGTAATGAATGAAGCCTCACAGGCAAGCCGTGGAACCTCGCATGTCCAAATTGGATCGGTTGTGTAATATCCCGAAAGGGAAATAGACAGCAATACAAGCATACGACAATATAGAAATTGCAGAAATGGAACATAAAGCAAATACTCATAAAAATGCCAGAAATGCTAAGCCATTTTATTAATTTGAGAATATAATGAAATACAATGGATAATCAGAATGATAGCACCTATTCTTGCTCAAGGCAAGTGAAGAACTCTCTCAGAAGAATAGGAAATGGCTGCTACAAGAAACTGCGTCCCAGCTGCTGGGAAACTGCCGTAAAACTGTTGCTGCTGCAATGGACTGAAGCTAGGGGCTGATCCCCTTGCCGGAATGAGCTGAAAATCTACAGACCACCTGAACTCACCACCCCGAACAAAACCCAGAAATCATATCGAAGATGGTCAGCCTCCGAAAATCACCACAGAAACCCTCCTCAAGGAATTACGCTGCCCAGGAAGGCTCAGCGCAGATGCCAAAAGATAAAAGCTGAAACGGAGCCAGAAACCCCTCAAGAAACCTCCTGCCAGCAATACTGATCCTCTCCTCTGAATACCAACTGAAACTCCTGCAGAAAATCCCCGCAACAGAACTCCTCCAACTAGAACTGCGTCCTCTCTCCCAGGGACTGCGCAATCACCAAAAGAAGCCCAGCTCCTCCGCAAAACAACAATAAAATCTCCCGCAAAAGACTGAAGAAACAACCTTACCCGAGCAGGCACTTGAAGTCCCCCGGGGCTAAGGGCGAGATCTTCGACCGGAGACACTCAACGCACTAAACAGTGCTGCAGACAAGCTAAACAGCCAACGTGCTCAAGAAGACAAAAGTCTAGCTCAATATCATCAACAACAAGAAGCCAAATGAGATGGCTCTCCCACCTTTTATAACGCTGGCCCTCTTCAAAAACCCTAACGTGGTCCCTCTCTCTCCCACGTGCTCCTCATAAGACTGCGCAGAAGCTCCTAGAGGCTACGTGAGCCTCCTCTCATACGTGGTGTGGACTCCCAAGGCTCCCCCTTAAGTTATAACGTTGCATCTACTAGGGAAACACTTTATTTTATTTAAGTGAGTTAGACCCCTTTTCTCACTTTTATTTATTAATAAACTATAGTCGGCGAAACTATACAAAAATCAAATATTCCAATTAGCGGTGCTAATTAGGAATATTACAGTCTCCCCCGGCAAAATGTTGCTTGTCCTCAAGCAACTGAAGTGATGGATGCTGCAAAATCTTCTCATTCTCCCAAGTGGCATCCTCATCCAGCAAAAATTGCTTGTCCTCAAGCAACGCTTGAACAAGCCTCCTCTCTAGCTGATGCTCCCCACCAATACTGCAAAATGTGCCTGGGTCCCACTGAAACCTCTCTGACCTCTGCATCACCCTGATACGAAGGGATATCTCAATGCCAGGATCCCAAAGTGACCTCTCACAGTACCAGCCAACCAATAATCCTCCCGGATCCCATCGCCACTGTGGCCAAAAATCGCACAAGTCCCACGACTCGGACTGTGCACTGCCTCTAGCTATGACCAATGCTCTAAGAGGTGAAGACCACCAACAAGCACCAATGCTCCTGGGCTCCTGCTGCGCTGTACCTGTAGCTGCATATGCTACCCCTCCAACTGCATACCAACTCATCACCTCTCTCCAATCCAAGTTGTGACTTAATCCCATGCTGATCCTGCTCTCCTGAAATCGGGATGGAGTGCTGAAGAAACGATGTCCTGTGCCGCCCTGCCAGCTGGAATCTTTAACCTCTGTTATGTCCAAGGGCCCCTGCTCGACTGTGCTCCCTAAGAAGAATACCGTACCATCTAGAGGGTACCAACTCATGATCTCTCGCCAGTCCATCCTGGAAGAAGAATCCGATGTAGCAATAACAACGGCATATGGAACACGCCTGAAGTGCTGCTGCCAAACCGTAATCAACTCCCACTGCTCTGCCCTGTCTGCCAATGAGAGCTGCCTGTAGAAGGAAACCCCTCTCTCTATAATGGGCCAAAGTGGGCAAGATATGCTGCAAGCTCCATCGATGTACTCCTGGAGAGTACTACTCACTGAAAGTACTGCAGCTCGACCGACTGTATGTACATCTATCTGTATCTCATCAATGTGTCGGCCAAAAGATGAACACTCCACCATATCCAACAACTCCTGCTGTCTAATATCCCCCTGCATAACAATCCCATCAACCCCCAACATCTCTAGAGGATATGGATCTACAACTGCCGTCACTGTACTCAGTGTCGATGCATCTGACTGCTCCTCCTCAATGGCTGACCCCGCGGTTAGCCGCATATCCATCACCGACTCGATGTGAGCCTCCATCTGGCTCTCCCTCAAAGGACTATCATGCATGATGTGCATAGCATCCTCCTCTACTGACTCAGGCTCCATCACATATATCTCTGACTGGATCGTCACAAGTGTCTCATCGCCTAGGGCATCTCCCATAGAGTTCCCTGACTGCTCACCTTGTATACTGGAATGCAGCTCTGGTCTACTGTCTCCATCTCTGCGTGATTTCTCTCGCTCCCCAGAAGCGACCTCAACTGATCCTATGGACTCATATGAAGAAGAGTCCTCACCCTGGCATACAGAAGGAATGCCCTCCTGTTTTACCTCCGCCACCTCATTTGCACTGAATATGCCATCCACCCTCTCGATGAAGTGTAGATACAATGTCTGGAGTCCAGACGTATGCCGGGATGCTACCTCTGCTGAACCCAGTATCCTCTGCTCATGCATGATCTCAACATGCCTTGAGGGAAAAATGATGCATGTCTCCCTCATGACCTGCTCCCCAAGCGTAGGCCCAACAATGACTGATGTGCCACCACTGCAGAGGATCATCTCATCCCCTAACCTGTGGCTGTCAACTAGCGCTCCAACCCAGTGCCACTGCTGAGAAGTCTTTCCCCTAGTGTGCTGAGTGTCATCCAAATATCTTGGGTGAGCCTCGCGTACCCTGCTGCTCATGCCCAAAGTGCCAAAGGACAACAACAAAATCGGATGTGCCAGAGAGTGATGTAGAAGAGAGGCAGGTGTATGAGTCTCCACAGATACCGCCAAGTATCGCTCATCCATTTCCCCATCGATCCTGGGTGAACTACTCCCAAAGGTGAGCTCGGTGTCCCTGTCCATGAGTCTCCCCAGCGGCAATGCTCTAAGATCTTGCTGTACAGCACCGTATGCCCTCGCATACCACCGATCATCCATGTACTCCTCGCCATGCCACTGCACACTGAGGTATACCCCTGTATACTGCGGGATACCCCATGCTACTGTCGTACCACCCAGTATCGTCTCGTGCCCTAACTGCGTCCAGGCATCGGTCGCTCTTCGTGAGCTCTCAATGTGATGTAGGACACTCCTACTCCACAATGCAATCCCACACACTACGGTAGTACACCATGCAACTCCATGTCCACCGGCAGTCCATTGCTCAATGCTAGAGGCTCCCACACATCCCTGGATGTGATGACCTAGAGCTATGCCCCTACTTGTCGGACTACCACCAATCGGTATCATCGTCTCCATCGTCGCATCACTATACCTGCCGACGAATGGAACATCACTCCAAATCCTCCTCAAGGGGTCCGAGAAGTGAATCTCCCTGTGTGTCAGTAGTGTTACCACCACTGCTCAGCTCCGCTGCGTCCTCTGTGCCCCACACAAAGGTGAAGAATCCTTGGCCCCATACAAGGTGCCATCTGGTGGCCTGCCAATGCCACCTCCTCCGACAAGCTCCCGCCAAGGTGTGCTGACCACCCCGTGATCCCGTGTATGAATGTCATGCCAAGACAACCTAGGGAGTCTGCCCATAAACTGGTTGGCCACTGGAGCTGACCGAAACCGCACATGCTCTACTACTAGGCCAACTGCACTCTCCAAGACATAGTCAGCCGACCTGCCTGGGAAACGATAGGTGATCCCACCTGGATCCCAATGCCAATCTGGGGTTCCTGTATTCCCCATGCATAGAAACTCCTGCTGAGCTACACTTGGATCCATCACTATCTCCATAGCCCGCTCCACCGAGTACCAACTCAAAATCTCTCGCCATCCAACCTCAACATGTGGATGTTGTACCCTGTGCAACTCTGATCGTCTCATACCGCTATCCAAGTCAACATATGAGATCTGACTAGGTGGCTCTGTCTCTCTTTCTCCAATGGAAAGAGATGACCCAACAACACTGCTAATCCCATCCATGCATTCCTGAAGGGGAATGATCTGACGCTGCAATGTGCCCCCTGGTTGTACCATCAGGGAATCCAGTCGTTCCCCAATGCGGGCCAACTTGGTAGCTGACTCAGCACAAGCCACTCATATGCCCTCCAGCTCCATGTCCTGGGCAGCTCTTCAAAATGGCTCTCCGTACCGATGTGGCTCTTCTCTTTTAAGACCCGGCGTCCGTCCGGTCGATGATACTGGCTGCTCCACCATCATCCAACACCTTCGTATCTCCTAGTGCCTTCATCAGTGGAGACTTCCGGTTACTCCTCACCCAACTGGCTGCAGGCCGCGCCCACCTCGAAGACCCCATATGGCTCCACCATCACCTCAATGGATGGCCTCATCGGGGTAGCCCCTACCTTCTCCACTACGATATCAACCGACACGGTCAAGGAGGTCTCTAATGATGGTGAGTCCTGTGTCACACTAGGTGTATCCTCGAACTCCCTGCAATCCTGTGTGTCCTCATCCTCCAAGTGCGAGGTAACCATTTTGATGGTTTCCCCCTCCGATACTCGGTCAAGCTGGAAAGAGGTATCCAACTTCTCCACCCAAGCTTTTCCCGAACGCTTGGATGACCCATCAAATGTCGGTAAATGGAGTCTGCTTACTGTGTGCTGTAAGCCCCCGTCATGTGAGTGCCCCCGTTCCCTCCAGCGCGTGTCCGCCACCGCCGGAGCTTTCGAACAAAGTCTCTCGAATGAGATCAGATCTTCCGAACTCGCCCGTATGCCCGTATTCTCACACCCAAGGCACGGCCGACTCTTCTCAGCTCCTCGCCCGTGTCCTCTACCCCTGCCTAGGCATGGATCGCATGGGTGCACGCGATGCCATAAGGGGGGTAATCTCGCGCTCCGGCATATGGTGGGATGTGCCCGATCCCTCGCCAATCTGGAAACCCCTTGGGATCTCACGCTGCCTAACCTCTAACGCAGCGATTCTCTGTCCCACCGTCTCCATCTGTCTCGACAGATCCTGTACTGACTTGAGAAGCATCTCCCCAAATCTCCTCTCATCATCATCACCTGCCATCGGCTCTTTCTGCTATGTGTCTACAGGCTCCCCATGAAATGGCACTGCTACTCCAAAACCATACTAATGCTTAACTTCGACCTCCGATTTACCCACTGGAAACTGCTCTGAAAATTCTAGGAATTTGGGAAGGTGATCCTTGCCCAAAACCCAGAAAAACCCAGAAATGGTTTCTTCGAATTCCAACCTTCAAATTTGACCTTTTATATTTTGGCCCTTTTTCCAATTTCGTTTTTGGTACTGCAACTGCTATTGCTCTCCAAGGTTCCCGCAAACCTCTGTATGATCTCTTTCTCAATGTCATAGACCATAGGCTGAGCCAGAATTATGCTCTGATACCACTGTAATATCCCGAAAGGGAAATAGATAGCAATACAAGCATACGACAATATAGAAAATGCCAGAAATGGAACATAAAGCAAATACTCATAAAAATGCCGGAAA
This sequence comes from Pinus albicaulis, assembly GCA_034641835.2. Classification (NCBI taxonomy): domain Eukaryota; kingdom Viridiplantae; phylum Streptophyta; class Pinopsida; order Pinales; family Pinaceae; genus Pinus; species Pinus albicaulis. Next base: position 1,589,053,862 of record CM076584.1, on the reverse strand, counting down.
TGCTAAGCCATTTTATTAATCTGAGAATATAATGAAATACAATGGATAATCAGAATGATAGCACCTATTCTTGCTCAAGGCAAGTGAAGAACTCTCTCAGAAGAATAGGAAATGGCTGCTACAAGAAATTGCGTCCCAGCTGCTGGGAAACTGCCGTAAAATTGCTGCTGCTGCAATGGACTGAAGCTAGGGGCTGATCCCCTTGCCGGAATGAGTTGAAAATCTACAGACCACCTGAACTCACCACCCCAGACAAAACCCAGAAATCATATCGAAGATGGTCAGCCTCCGAAAATCACCACAGAAACCCTCCTCAAAGAATTACGCTGTCCAGGAAGGCTCAGCGCAGATGCCAAAAGATAAAAGCTGAAACGGAGCCAGAAACCCCTCAAGAAACCTCCTGCCAGCAATACTGATCCTCTCCTCTGAATACCAACTGAAACTCCTGCAGAAAATCCCCGCAACAGAACTCCTCCAACTAGAACTGCGTCCTCTCTCCCAGGGATTGCGCAGTCACCAAAAGAAACCCAGCTCCTCCGCAAAACAACAATAAAATCTCCCGCAAAAGACTGAATAAACAACCTTACCCGAGCAGGCACTCGAAGTCCCCCGGGGCTAAGGGCGAGATCTCCGACCGGAGACACTCAACGCACTAAACAGTGCTGCAGACAAGCTAAACAAACAATATGCTCAAGAAGACAAAAGCCCAGCCTCAATATCACTGTCAACAAGGAAGCCAAAATGAGATGGCTTCCACTCACACGGTGCCTGAAAATCCTTACGGGTCCCTTCCTCCCCACGTTCTCATAAGACCTGCAGAGCCCAGAGTGTCATGAGCCTCCTCTCATATGTGGTGTGGACCCCCAAGGCTCCCCATTAAGTTATAACATTGCATCTACTATGGAAACACTTTATTTTTTTTAAGTGAGTTAGACCCCTTTTCTCACTTTTATTTATTAATAAACTATAGTCGGCGAAACTATACAAAAATCAAATATTCCAATTAGCGGTGCTAATTAGGAATATTACAGGTTGGCTCAGGAAGCCTCTTGGCTTGGATTCTTTACTAACGTTAGCGGTAGCAGCAGGGTCGTACACACCTCCTCCACCAGCGCTCTCCCCGTTGACTCTGCTCCCCCACTGCAGCTCGGCTTCCCCTCTGGATTCCCCCTCACCTCACTAAGCTAGCGATCATAGGAGTGGGAGGTGAGGGCAGCGTGTGGAGGCAACACAGGTGGTGGGTCGAGAGGCCAAGGTGGAGCGTGGATGTGTGGGAGGAGCAGAACTGTGTGAGGAGTGAGAGGAATAAGGTGGGTGACTAAGGATAAAGTACAACAAACAAATTATTTTTGTTCCCTCAGGCAAGCTTCGACCTGCATAAGAAAATCCTTTAACGCGAAGAGATATGAGGCATTCACTTCTGAAAAAATGGCCACACTCACACTGACGTTACCTTTGTTCTTCTTCCACTGGTGCGAAATGTTGTTGCATCGTATCATTGAACATAGCGTGCACCCAGTATCTGCGTTATGTGAACTGCATTTTGCAGTGACAATGGCATTACTGCCATTGGCATTTGAGCGGCTGCATCAAACAGGTTGCTCTAGCAATGTGTTCTCCATTAATGGGTTCTAATTTGTTTTCGCCTTGTACTGCAATTTCGTGTAACGCCTTGCTCCACGCTCTGTTGAAGACCACTAAAAGCGGACGGGTGTGCCACGAAAAGAGGGGGATTATTTCCTATTTCACAATGTGATAAAAAATACCAGGGATCTTTGAAGAGTCAACCATGGCAATGGATTGGACATCCTCACAGCTCCATTTTTTTATAGATTTATAATAATTCTATTCATATAATTCCGCTAAACCGGTGGTAATGCCGAAAAAATATTGCATTCAAGAGTAGAGTAAACATTGGTGTGTAACAACGCTGACTGTGGAAAGCATTTCTACTCGATACCTTTGTTTTGTTTGATTAATAGCACTAACGTATATGCAGAAAGGAAAACACACAGTGGCAGATAGAGAATGGCACGAATATCGCTGAGGGAAGAGGCGTTTATGCAAAAGAGGCGCGCAACAATGAAGCGGGTAAAGTGGGAAGCAACATAACTGACAGGTAGAATGAGAGATTTGTTTCAGCAAGGGCATAGGTCAGAGAGGCTGGACTGACGATGGAATTGGCCACAAAACTAACTAGTGGCTCAAACTTGGAGCAGGGCCAAAATTAACTTGCTCTGATACCATGTTAAACACACACATGATGTATGAGAAGATAAAACACATAAATAGGAAAGAGAGGCATTCGTTGCTTATTACCATTGATATGATGTACATTTTTAATACAATGAGGTGACCCTTGGATTCATCTACCAAGGTCACTTGGACTCCATTTGTGATTGTTCGCCTTCCACACCTACCCATAGAGAATTAGGTGTCCAACACCTTGCAATACACTTCAATTTGTCTTATACAATTATCAAGCTTTTCAGCGTTAAGCTCACCATCATAAATTGGCAAATCAAATTTGATCAAAGAGGATTTCTTCTTCTTCTTTTTAGAAGAGCTAGATTTATGAGAAGAAGATGATGATGACGATGATGGTGATGATGGAGGAGATGGTGGAGGTAATGGAGGAGGCTTTTCCCTCGATTCTTTGTCTGGTTTAGGTGATGAAGTGCCTTCACCTTTGCCCTTTTTAAACTCATTATACATCTCTTCTACTATCGCACGTATTGTCATGAAGCTGTCCAAGAATTGAGCTTCTGATCCAAATATGTGTTCTTCCGTCATCTTCTTTTGTGAAAATACCCTTCCAATCTTTGGATTTGCTTCAACAAGTTCTCCTTCTCCTCGTTTGAACTTTGACCTAGTAAGCATTCAAATCTTCACATGGCAATGTCAAACCTTTAAAAATTAACCTCAAGCTCTGATACCACTTGATCTGTTTTATTAAAAAGGTATTATTGACGTCTATGTGAGCAGCTTATGTTATTTAGTGCAATAGATCGATAATATTGCGAATAACATAAACAACATAAGCAAATGAAAACACATTCAAACACATCAACATAGCAAAGATTTAATAACGGAGTTCACCAGACTTCCTGGCTACGTCTCCGGGTCCTTAGCTTCCAGTGGTGATCGCTTTATTGTCTTCAAAATGATTTTACAGGTATGAGCTCTGTTGACCACACTTTGTCAACGACCCCATAGCAGTGCACCCCCATTTTTTCAAATGGGACTTATCATGTTCGAGGCTCGTGTCATCCAGATTTCATCGTCGATCGACAGTTTTATAATGATGTAAACCCATTCTGCATGTTATGATGTAAATGATCTAAGTAAGACCGTCCATGTATGTAACAACCTAGGTAAGCCTAGTATGTTGTTGATGACTTCCATCCTAGGAGGTTTTTTGTCTCACTGATTCACGAAAGTGATCGGCAGAGTTTTTCCCTCCAGCCTCACCCCAAAGCTAGGGTGGATTTTGTCATCAGCATGCTAAGTGAGTCCTAGTGTTTTCTATCGAGTCCTTGTAAAAGTAGTTTGAGCTACTTGGTTTACTAGATCATATTTTGAGTCGCAGAATTGGGTATTTATTTGAGGGTCTATACGAATGGGTTTTCCCCCTTCATGTATGTAAATGTATTATCTCATGTAAAAGAGAGTTGGAAAAATAATTATAATCCCCTCTTAGTCAATTAATTAAATTTTCTGGTCAATTAATTAATAAAATCCTAAACCAGAAATTTAATTAATTTAGGGTCCTAAATTAGGATTAAATCTTTAAAGGAAAAATTTGTGGGTCCTTGGAAAATGATTTTGAAAGCCCCAAGCCAAGGGAATATTGAGAATTTTAAGAAATATTGGACCCTTGGGCCTTAGTGGTTAAGTCAAGGTCAAAATTTTGGGGTAATTAACTCAAAAAATAATATTTTTGAGTTAATTAAAATTGAATTAAATGATAAATTCGTTTTTTCCCCAAAATTTTAATTTCAACGCTCCGGATTAAAAGATAATTAAATCTTTTGGACGGTTGAGATTATTTTGACAAGGATCATCCAAACTAGCCGTTAGAGATCTTGTCCTATAAATTTAGAGGTCTTTCTCATTCTTGAGTCATCCGATCTCAGGATCGTGCACTTGCTCTTAGAAGCTCTTGTAAATTTTTTTTTGAGGAATAAAGCATAAAGACTTTGGGGTTACAAATCTGGATGTTCCTTCTCAGATCTATGTGGTGAATTGTCTCTAAACTCTGCTACTTTGTTTCTTGTATTTTATGGTTGATGGCCTTCGTGGATTAATCTGCATATAGGTATCTTATGCAGTTTTCTGGGTTTATAAAATAACATTCTGATTTTTCTGCAAAAGTCTCATGTTGTTTTCTTAAATCTCTATCGATCTAAGGTCCGGATCTAAGTGTGCAGGGAAATTTTTCTTAAGATTGAGCGTCTGGGGAAGTCTTCAGTTGGACCAGCCGACTCTCAATAAACATAAATCTGATAAGCTCTTTATTTGTTAAATTTCGGGTCTATCTTACGATATTTGTGATTTTGCAGGGTTTCAAAGGCTTGTGCCTCTCACTAAACTTTTAATCTCTGAAAATTGAGCTAAGATGGATTCAAATCTGACCACGAGGGTTTTAAATCTGTAAACTAGTTGTAAATTTGTAAATTTTATTTTTCTAGGATTGTAAGGGTTTAATAGTTTCTTGATGTGTATCTTCAGATCTGACTGATTGTTGCAGGTTACAGGTTCAATCGGAATTTTTTTTTTTTAGATCTACGCGCATCTAGCCCAAAGGTTATCCTACCTGAACCCACCTGCAAATCAGCGTTATTTTTTAAGAAGTTGCCGAGAGACTGGGCATAAATGAGGAATCTGAACTGAGGATAATGTATTTGTGCGTACTGGGTTTTCTTCTGCAAACTGCTGTCATTTCACTTCATATACATCTGCATAAGCATGGGCTCTATGCGATAAACAGATCCATCTCTCTGCCATCGATTCTTTTGTTTTCCATCCTCTCCCATCTGCACCTTCAATCAATTTCTTTATTCACATTCAGGCGCTGCCCTCACTTCAGATTATCTGCCTGCCGTCCTTGCTGCTGTCCAAGCCTGCGTTGTCCATCTCTTTCATTCGACTTCCCTTGACATCCTCCATTTCCACGCTGCCTTGACTTGCATCTTTCACTGCCCTAGCCGCATTGAAACCTCCCTCGTTCCTTATCCCGCCGTCAAGCTCCAGCATCGAACCCATCTCTTGCTCCTGCAGTGTCCAAGTCGTCATCCCTTTCTTCCGCGACAATCTTCCTACCTGCACAATCGAATAAAAACGACAAACGCATGCATAGAACTGTTTAAACCTTATGTACATATGTATTTTTAAATCGGATTCATTTTTTTTTTGATGCGTTCGTACTTTGTTGTTTTAAGTTAGCGTTTAGAATTTTTTTTAGCTTTAGATTTTAGATAGCGTAGGTTTCATTTTTTGTATTGTTCCGATTTCAATTTTTAGTGATAGCCGTAGAGTAAGGTGTTAGGAACGTAGTTTAGTTTTTTTTTTAACTTTAGATTTTTAATTTTCTAACTTTTTTAGTTTTTTTAAAATTAATTTAGTTTTTGTTTCAAATTTAGTTTTAGATTTTTGGTGGTGGTTTAGTTTTAATATTTGTTTTAATTTTGAGTTTTAATTTAGTTAGACTTAAATTAATTTTAGATTTTAGATCTAACTTTAGGATTTAATTTTAATTAACTGACCTTATTAGTAGTTTGTTTGATTTTATCTAGATCTAACTTTTTAAATTCTTAGCTTTGATTTGTGTTTGGTGATAGCTAGACTTGCATTTTTTGTTTTAGATTCTAATTTTTAGATTAGAACTTTTTATTTAGATTTAGATTTTTAACTTGTTTTAGATTAATAATAAAAAAATAATAAAAAAATAAAAAATTTCAAAAATCTTAAAAAATCTATAAAACACAAAAACATAAAAAAATTTCAAATTTTTTATAGTCAAGTGTGCTAAATTTTTCTATCTAAAGTTTTGACTATAGAAACATTTTCTGGATCGAAATTAATTGAAGCATCATAAATCTGAAAATATTGCAAATATCTGGCATTTTCATCTTGTGATAATATTGTTGTGGGTTTAAAATATTTTAATGCATGATTGTGGTGTCTTTCAATTGAATATCATCATGGTCAATCGTGTTTTAATAAGCAGCAGTTAATTGTCAGTTACTTGTTTATAATTGCATAACGGGATTTTGTTTGACTCCATAAGGCACTGGGCTTAAACGTGAAATCTAATTTAGATCTGTGGAATCTCGTTTATTCTATCAAGTATTTGATGTTTTAGCTGTGTCTCCTGGATTTGTCATTCTCATTTATAATAGGGTCTACCTCCCTTAGCTTGCAAGGAGACAGTTTAAATAGAGAGATTGGGGATAAAGGTGACAGTCCCCAATCTGAGCCGTTGTCGCGGTGCCTTGACAATCTGTGCAACAACATTTTTTGGCGTCGTTGCCGGGGATAGAATTTTTCTGTCCTTGGTCTTGACGACATTTTATAATCTTCTGATCTTCTTTCGCCATTCATTACCTGTCGCAAGGGATCGCATCCTTTGGCGTATTTTCATCTCTTCATATTTTCATCGTCTTATCTTTCGTCATATCACTATTCATTTCATCTTTAGCACCTGGACATTTCGGTTGGTTTCTTGTTTGGGTTGCGACTCCACTTATTCATCTATTTACTCCCAGACAAGAATCCCCCCTGATATCCATCTGCTATCTCTCGATTATTTCTTCTGTTTTAGAATTAGTTTCATGTTCAAGTGGCGACTCCAATTCTTTCATTTCTTACAAGAGTTCCTGCCAAGGAGTTCGCTTCTTGAGGACCTTTTGACTATTCTTGAACACAGATCTATTTCTAAAATCCGAAAAACGATATCATGGATGTTTTTGCCCCATGTAATTTTGCTAATATTCAGGGTTATCCTCATGATCTCCCTCAAATGGATAAATTACCTATCTTTCAAGGAAATGATGCAGTTAGTGTTAAATCTCATTTATTTGCTTTCACTAACTGGTGGAATAGATTTGCAGTTGCAAATAATAATTTCGATGATGTAAAGATGAAAACTTTTGTTCTTACTTTCAGCGAGGATGTTGCTGAATGGTTTATGGAAAAGCCTGATAATTCATTCAATACTTTTGAATCCATTGTAACTGCTTTTAAGGAAAAATATGGTGATAAAAGGGAAGATAGGCATTTGGTAAGAGAAATCAGTACCATAGAAAAGAAAGAAAATGAAACGACTGAAGAATTTAACAAGAGATTTAATGGTATCCTTAGAGAAATATCTCAAACTCATAAACCTCCTGATGGATCTCTTCTGAATTTTTACATTGATGCTTTTGATTCTGATACTTCATATGAGTTAAGGCGGGCTAAAACTGCAAATTATAAGGCTTGTCAATCTTTAGCTGAGGAGATTGAAAAGGATAAGAAAGCATCTGGAATGTCCAAAACTCTAGAAATTGAAGAAGACGATGATGACCCTATGAAAAGGTTAATGCAAAAACTTGAAAGCATGGAGCTCAATCATGCTAAGAAACTTGAAAGCATGGAGCTCAATCATGCTAAGAAACTTGAAAGCATGGAGCTTAATCAAGTGAAATTGATCTCTGAACATGCTAAGGAAATAAGTGTCTTACAGGCTAGGTTGGTTCAAATGGAAAGGGCTCAAACGCAGAATTCCCAACCTAGAAATAATAATGCTTTGCAGAAAAGAGGCTTATCTAATGAGCATAGACCGACAAATCAACTTGAGTTTGCAAATCTTGTGGATGAAGTTCCTCCTTATTGTAGAGTTTGTGATGCTCTTCATGAAGAGGCTACTTGTCCCATTGTCAAAAGGATCATAGCTAGTAGAATGGCAAGGTCAACTCATCAAATTAATGTTGTTGGTAAGGACTATCACATGCATATAGAAGATCATGAAAGTCAGGTTAAGGAGCCAGCTCAGATGATTAAGGATGTGCAACCCAATCATACGCAAATGATCCAAAACATGGAAGCTAACCAGATCAATCTTCAGAATCGAATAAATACCTTAGAAGAAAGTCATGCACAGGAAATGACTGCCATGAAGGAAAATCACTTGTTGGAAATAAAAAATATGGAGGCAAATCAGACGAAATTAATAGTAAGGCATGCCAGGGAGATGAGTTCCATACAGAAAAGGTTGGAAAAAATGGAAAAATTACAGTTTCAGTCGAAATTTGATTATGAAGATTCATCAACAGATCATAAGACTTCTTGTCTGCTAAAGCCATTCCCGTCTCATCACATGGAGGATTTAACTATGGTTTCAAAGGATGTTGAGAAAGGCCAAGCTTATGTATCACCATTATCAGAGTATATCCAGAATAATATTGGTCACGCTCCAGGTTCTTCAGATTTTTTGTACAAACATCTTCAAGATGAGGACAAGAAATATACAGTGATCTCATTGCTGACATCACAACCCACTCAGAAGAAGAGAAAGAAGCAGAAAAGAAAAAGTAAGTGGTTTGATTTGTCTGATGGTCGAGAGCAGCTTGACATTCGGATAAGATAGAGTCCTACATTATGCAAGATCGGACATGGCACATCTGAAAAGCAACCTACAGACTTGCCTGAAAGCAGGCAAATGCTCAGCGTACACTATATTGAGCACATCTGATGCCACAGGGCATCCTCTGTATCGTATTTCTAACCCTACTCCTTGTTATTTCAGCATTTCATTTTTGCAGTTAGAGTAGATTTACTTTTCATGTTAAATAGAATAATAAATAAAAGAAGAGCTTCTATTTTTCATGAGCTTAATTTTATATAATGATATTTGGATGGACGCTACTTATGTAATCTTATGTGTTGCTTGGATGCAGATTCTGGATTCTCACATTCCTTCGATGAAGCAACGTGTCCCCAAGTAGAGCCAGATGTTGACCACACTTTGTCAACGACCCCATAGCAGTACACCCCCATTTTTTCAAATGGGATTCTTCATGTTCGACGTAGTTGTGCCATTCAGATTCCATTATCAGTCAACAGTCGACAGTTTTTATAATGATGTAAACCCATTCTGCATGTGATGATGTAAATGATCTAAGTAAGACTGTCCATGTATGTAACAACCTAGGTAAGCCTAGTATGTTGTTGATGATCTCTATCCTAGGAGGTTTTTTGTCTCACTGAGTCACGAAAGTGATCGGCAGAGTTTTTCCCTCCAGCCTCACCCCAAAGCTAGGGTGGATTTTGTCATCAGCATACTAAGTGAGTCCTAGTGTTTCTATCGAGTCCTTGTAAAAGTAGTTTGAGCTACTTGGTCTACTAGATCATATGTTGAGTCGCAGAACTGGGTATTTATTTGAGGGTCTATACGAATGGGTTTTCCCCCTTCATGTATGTAAATGTATTATCTCATGTAAAAGAGGGCTGGAAAAATAATTATAATCCCCTCTTAGTCAATTAATTAAATTTTCTGGTCAATTAATTAATAAAATCCTAAACCAGAAATTTAATTAATTTAGGGTCCTAAATTAGGATTAAATCTTTAAAGGCAAAATTTGTTGGTCCTTGGAAAATGATTTTGACAGCCCCATGCCAAGGGAATATTGAGAATTTTAAGAAATATTGGACCCTTGGGCCTTGGTGGTTAAGTCAAGGTCAAAATTTTGGGGTAATTAACTCAAAAATAATATTTTTGAGTTAATTAAAATTGAATTAAATGATAAATTCGTTTTTTCCCCAAAATTTTAATTTCAATGCTCCGGATTAAAAAGATAATTAAATCTTTTGGACGGTTGAGATTATTTTGACAAGGATCATCCAAACTAGCCGTTAAAGATCTTGTCCTATAAATTTAGAGGCCTTTCTTATTCTTGAATCATCCGATCTCAGAATCGTGTATTGGTCTTGGAAGCTCTTGTGAATTTTTCTTGATGAATAAAGCATAAAGACTGTGGGGTTACAAATCTGGATGTTCCTTCTCAGATCTATGTGGTGAATTGTCTCTAAACTCTGCTACTTTGTTTCTTGTATTTTATGGTTGATGGCCTTCGCGGATTAATCTGCATATAGGTATCTTATGCAGTTTTCTGGGTTTATAAAATAACATTCTGATTTTTCTGCAAAAGTCTCATGTTGTTTTCTTAAATCTCTATCGATCTAAGGTCCGGATCTAAGTGTGCAGGGAAAATTTTCTTAAGATTGAGCGTCTGGGGAAGTCTTCGGTTGGACCAGCCGACTCTCAATAAACATAAATCTGATAAGCTCTTTATTTGTTAAATTTCGGGTCTATCTTACGATATTTGTGATTTTGCAGGGTTTCAAAGGCTTGTGCCTCTCACTAAACTTTTAATCTCCTAAATTGAGCCAAGATGGATTCAAATCCCATCACGAGGGTTTTAAATCTGTAAACTAGTTGTAAATTTGTAAATTTTATTTTTCTAGGATTGTAAGGGTTTAATAGTTTCTTGATGTGTATCTTCAGATCTGACTGATTATTGCAGGTTACAGGTTCAATCGGATTTTTTTTTTTTTTTTTAAGATCTAAGGCAGATCTAGCCTCCAAAGGCCAGATCTGGCCTCAGAACCCCCACTGTGGGCAAATCTGGGCGTTATTTTTAAGAAGCATGAGATCTGGGCATAAATGAGGAAATTTTAAAATCTGAGGTTAATGTATTTGTGCGTACTGGGTTTTCTTCTGCAAACTGCTGTCATTTCACTTCATATACATCTGCATAGGCACGGGCTCTATGTGATAAACAGATCCATCTCTCTGCCATCGATTCTTTTGTTTTCCATCCTCACCCAGCTGCACCTTCAATCGATTTCTTTATTCACATTCAGGCGCTGCCCTCACTTCAGATTATCTGCCTGCCGTCCTTGCTGTCGTCCAAGCCTGCGTTGTCCATCTCTTTCATTCGACTTCCCTTGACATCCTCCATTTCCACGCTGCCTTGACTTGCATCTTTCACTGCCTAGCCGCATTGAAACCTCCCTCATTCCTTATCCCGCCGTCCAGCCATTCTTCTGCTCCTACCTGCGTTCTTTCCTTGCCTCCCGCCTGCATTTCTTCTCCCGCCGTCAAGCTCTAGCATCGAACCCATCTCTTGCTCCTACAGTCTCCAAGCCGTCATCCCTTTCTTCCGCGGCAATCTTCCTACCTGCACCATCGAACAAAAACGAAAAACGCATGCATAGAAATGTTTAAACCTTATGTACATATGTATTTTTAAATCGGATTCATATTTTTCTGATACGTTCGTACTTTGTTGTTTTAAGTTAGCGTTTAGACTTTTTTTTTTTTTTTAGTTTTAGATTTTAGATAGCGTAGGTTTCATTTTTTGTATTATTCCGATTTTTAGTGTTAGCCGTAGAGTAAGGTGTTAGGAACGTAATTTAGTTTTTTTTTTAACTTTAGATTTTTAATTTTTTATCTTTTTAGTTTTTTTTTTTAAATTAATTTAGTTTTTGTTTCAAATTTAGTTTTAGATTTTTGGTGGTGGATTAGTTTTAATATTTGTTTAATTTTTAGTTTTAATTTAGCTAGACTTTAAATTAATTTTAGATTTTAGATCTAACTTTAGGATTTTAATTTTAGATTTTAACTTAGACTTTAGTCTAGTTTAGATTTTATCTAGATCTAACTTTTTAAATTCTTAGTTTTGATTTGTGTTTGGTGTTAGTTTTAATTTTTTTTAGATTTCTTTTTAGTTTTAGATTCTAATTTTTAGATTAGAACTTTTCATTTAGATTTAGATTTTTAACTTGTTTTAGATTAATAATAAAAAAATAATAAAAAAATAAAAAATTTCAAAAATCTTAAAAAATCTATAAAACACAAAAACATAAAAAATTTTCAAATTTTTTATAGTCAAGTGTGCTAAATTTTTCTATCTAAAGTTTTGACTATAGAAACATTTTCTGGATCGAAATTAATTGAAGCATCATAAATCTGGAAATATTGCAAATATCTGGCATTTTCATCTTGTGATAATATTGCTGTGGGTTTAAAATATTTTAATGCATGATTGTGGTGTCTTTCAATTGAATATCATCGTGGTCAATCGTGTTTTAATAAGCAGCAGTTAATCGTCACTTACTTGTTTATAATTGCATAACGGGATTTTGTTTGACTCCATAAGGCACTGGTCTTAAACGTGAAATGTAATTTAGATCTGTGGAATCTCGTTTATTCTATCAAGTATTTGATGTTTTAGCTGTGTCTCCTGGATTTGTCATTCTCATTTATAATAGGGTCTACCTCCCTTAGCTTGCAAGGAGACAGTTTAAATAGAGAGATTGGGGATAAAGGTGACAACCCCCAATCTGAGCCGTTGTCGCGGTGCCTTGACAATCTGTGCGACAACAAGCTCAAATGAGAAAATGGACCTCACCATTGTGAAGGGCTCGAAATTTTGGAAAAAACAAGTATAAACTTGCCTATATTCTGCCACTGTGACCTCCAGACCCCTTGAAGAAATCCAATACCACCTCTGCCTTTTAGAAAACCGCTTTCCCTGCATAAAATTGCCTCGAACTGCGCGCTAGTGGTTTTGGCTGGTTTTGCTCTGCGTTGAGTTGAAATGAAGTTTCGGTGGCTTGGATTACTAAGCTCCACCGTTTGGCATGTTGGCTATCAAACTTGTGTTGAAAGCATTGTATATAAATGATTTTGGTGGGTCGGCGGTTCGAAACCTCCGCCCGATCCTTTCGCCATATCCCGTCAGTTATGTTATATATATGGAAATATATATATGTTATATATATATATATATATATGCACGACATGATAATATTAAGGGTCCGACGATCGTGGGGTTGACCCCGATTGTCCGACCCTTTTTCGGCCGAAGATCCCAACACAACTTACATATATTATCTTTTTATTAAATCTCAACTGATACGGTGGCTCAACCAGTGAGCAGACTTGGGCGAGATCATAGGCATTCCGGGAGGTCAGGGGTTCGATCCTCCCTGATTCCCAAAATTTTGGAAATGCGGCCATATTGGGCAAAATCTGGGCTGCCACATGTCAGCCACGGATTGGCCTATTCCAACCAATCGAACTCTGACACGTCACTGATTTGCTGACTTCACCCTGGACATGTGGTGTATTCCTGGGATGACATGAGTCTTGCTGACATCATCCTGACTGTTGACTGTTGACTTTGACTTTGACTTTTGTCATTTTTCCCTAATTTGTCATAAACTTTGACTGGAAACAACTTCATGCGAACTCGGTGTCACGCGTCGTTCGCACCATTGGAATCCTGTCGACGAGCACTTCAACTTGATCCTATTTTCATCTGCATTTGAAGACTTATTTGGAGGCAAAACTGAATCCATTTTGGATGATGGGTGAATTGATAGCTATTTGCAGAAGACGGGTTTCGTCAAGAGTGACGCAGATCCCAATCTCTACTACTTGAGAGTAGGGGATGAGCTGTTAATCCTGGTATTGTATATAGATGATCTGTTTCTTACTGGATCATCTAAGCTCATCAAGGACTACAAGGAGAATCTGGCTACGGAATTCGACATGAAGGATCTGGGGCAGATGCACTATTTTCTTGGTTTGGAGGTCTAGCAACAGAAGGGAGAAATCTTCCTAAGGCAAGGAAGATACACTATATAAATCCTGAAGAGATTTTAGATGGAAGATTGTAGACCCATGGTCACGCCAATGATTACAAACTGGAAGAAGATAGACACAACAAAGGATGATGAGGATGATCCCGCCTTGTATAGGAAGCTCATCAGATCATTGATGTATCTGGTCAATACTAGACCAGACATCTGTTATGCAGTGAATACCCTCAGTGAGTTCATGGTGGAACCAAGGAGGGCTCACTAGGAAGCAACCAAACATGTTCTCAGATATTTGAAGGGGAAAGTCGAGTATGGATTGAAGTACACCAAGGGAAATGAGTTCCAGTTGAGTGGGTTTACAGATGCAGATTGGGCTGGAAGCACAGTGGATTGGAAGAGTACCAGTGGGTACTGTTTCAGTCTCGGATCGGGAATGACCTCCTAGTGCAGTAGGAAACAAAAGTCTGTTGCACTAAGTTCAGCCAAGGCAGAGTATATGGCAGCAAGCATAGCTTCGTGCGAGGCCATATGGCTTCGTAAATTACTCTTGAACCTACTCAAGAAGAGGATGGAACCGACCGGTATTATGTGTGATAATCAGAGTTGCATCAAGCTCCCTGAGAATCCTATGTTTCATGACCGGTCGAAACACATTGACATACATTGCCACTTCATTAGGGACTATGTCCAACGGGGAGCAGTACAATTGAGGTAGACTCCTACAACGGAACATGTGGCAGATATTCTCACCAAGGCTCTGAGTAAGATTAAGTTCACTTACTTCAGAGAGAAGATGGGGATGGTTGAGAACCCCTTTCATTAGAGGAACAAGTGGTTTACATAGATAGAGGGAGCTATAGTACGGATGAGGCAGTGGCAGAGATAGTGTCACAGGCAACAACACAGAGGGCAGCAGTGCAGAGATGAGGGGCAGTAACCAGGACATCATCAACGCAACAAATGTTCTAGAATCAGAGCAGTATAGTGATATCTTGCTTGAACACTTTCCTCGCTAAGAGGGAGTGTTGATTTTATAGCATCGAGAAGTATTCCAAGTCTCAAATTTGGTGGAGAGGCTTGGACAACAGTTATCCAGAGAACCCATAAATGGTTTGTGGAAATTCCACTCAGATCTTGCTTTATTAAAATAATTAATTATTTTAATGTAGACCTTAAGTCTAAACTTAGGGAAATTGAATAATTAAATGGTATTAATAAAGCAGAGTGTGAATCTTCTAGAAAACGGAGATCAAGTCATCTTTTAATCGAAGCCATTGATTAAAGATATAATCTTGGCCATTGATTCATCAATGAGAAGATTATAAGAAGAGGCTTGAGGGTCATTTGGAAATCAAGCTGGGCACATTCTCAGTACCCGAAGAATATCTATTCTGAAGTAAGAGAATTCGATTTTAGTGGGTGAGTTTGTAGAGGCGGGATTGTAGAGGTAGGAGGAGGGAGAAGTCAACTGACATAGAAGCAGAAGGCAGAAGGGTGAAGGGAAGGTAGTGCTGAGCAACAACATCAAGCCCTCCACGCAGAATTACGCAGTCCAGGGAGGGACTGCGCAGAGCAGCGATGCAGGATGACGCAGAGGGTGTAGAAGGTCACCTCGAGAATCGGGAATACTTTCAGAGTGTCTAGAAATTTATGCCTGGTGTATGCTATTTTATTTTGCTCACGAAGACTTCTGTAAAAAATCTTTTCATTGCTGAAGATAAATACAAACCCTCATCTGCTGCACTGGTTTTCCCACATTGGGTTTTTCCGGGGACAATTGTTCAAAAATAACTGTGTTTATATGATTGGTTCTATTGTTCTACATGTGTTATTTCTGTTCTTCTGCTTTTGATTAGAGTGAAGTACTGCAGCTGTGTTTATTTCTATATTTACTGAAGCATATGTAAATAACTTATCTAATAAGTAGGCGAAATAAATCAATCACTGCAGTAATAATTTTCAGATTTGAAAGTTTCACGCCAACGACCAAGATTAAAACATAATCGATGACTAAGATCATCTCTGGATCGATCCGTGTGAGTTTCTAGATTATTCTCACCTTATCTCAATTAATATTGATTAATTAACCATATTCCCTAAGTTTAGAGTTAGGAAATATTTAAAAAACGGTTAATAATCTAATTGAGACTCTTCTAGGTGGAATTTCCAGAAATGTTTTTTGGGTTTTGGAGATCTCATGTATTCTAGCCTCTCGACCAAATTTCGTGGCTAGAACACATGCGATGCTACAAAAACTAACAAACATCTTCTGAAATGCTTTATCAATATCTTCATTTTCTTGTACTAATATCTGATAACTCTATTTTGTAGCCGTTGGACTTCTTGACTTGTGCATTAATTTCTGATTGTGATCTTTTAAGTGAGAAATTCCTCAATTTTATATGTGATAACTTCATTGAATTCTTAGCTTGCGGGGGGCAGCTGAATTGCTAATTGTCGTGAAAATGAAGCGTTATTTACCATGAGGTTCAAGGTTCAAATCCCGCCTATTTACACGTGTTTGTGGAAGTGGCATACATAGGGACCTAGGGGTTATAGTGGTAGTGGTCGATATTGACCCTGTGTAACACAAGTACGAGGTCAGCCTAGTTACAGATTCCTCTAGTCACACAAAAAAAAATTAATTGAATTCTTTTTGCTTCTTTGATATTGAATTTTGATTTTCTTGAATGATCACCTTTGATATATCTTTTAGATCTTTTGATGAAGGTACTATAGAACATGACTTCATTGTAATATCTTGAAAAGACACCTTCTTGCTGAAGTTTATAGATATGGTTGTTGGTCTTCATAATTAACATTTTAGCCCTTGATTTATATGTGATGATAAATGCTAATCATGTTTTTCATGTTGGCTCCAAAAAGGAAACTTTTGAATTTGTAAAAACTCAAAATTTTAGCTTCAATTGTAAATTTGTCCCTCCATAAGTTCAGGTCAGCCTGCCCCTTTGGTCACACCCATTCGAGCTCACAAGACACTATATGTACACCATTTCTTCCTTCTCTAAGAGACCAAAAAACTAGGACTTTTTGTGGCAAGTGAATAAGACTCTTCGAGGAAATCAAATAAGTCTTTCTGTGGTAAATGAAGTAGTCAAATATGAGGCAAGTAAAGAAGACGAATTTGAGCCATATAATAGGATGAACTTGTGGCAACGTTTCTGGATTATCTGGAGCAAAACAGAGTTTTCTTGAGAGAAGAAGAGGGCTGGACATTAGCCCTAGCAAAGTAGACTAGACTGAGTTTAATTGGGCATCTTGTTGACTTGATCTAAGGTTAATGAACTAGGTTTTACCTAGCTTTAGTATTGGTTAGTTTGACCTTGTATATGACTTGATGTATCTCTGTTCAACTTAATGATTTCTCTAAGAAGAATGGTTGTTGGGCTTTTCCCCGATGTTGGTTTTCCCTTCTGCGGTTGTCTCTTTATGATCCTACTCGCATTTTTTTTAATAATTGATATTCTCTATGCAATTAATTTCTGAAGAATAATAAATGCAAGAAAAGATTAACCTAAGATAAGATCATAAGAAGTAATTGTATGTTGAGAGGATCCTTTAAAAATCAACATGGTATCAAAGCCATTGGGTTAAAGAGCAGCCTTGTCAGTTAGCCTATTTTGACAGAATCCAAAGGAGTATACCAAGAAGCCCTAGTCTAACATTATAGTAGGGAAAAAGCTCCTCAGGACCATATTAAACTAGGCCGAAGGTATGTTATGAAAGGAGTCCTTGTTTGCAAAAAGAATATCATATGCATCAAAATATGTTTGTGCATTTATGGTCTGAAGTTCTGATCTGCCAAATCAAATTCAAGCCCATGTGTCTGGTGTGAAGAAGGGAGTTTTGTTTAAGGTATAAGAAGATCCCTATCTCAGAACTAGACCGAATCTAACCTCATCTCAGGTAAGCTGAAAATCTCAGAAGCAAATTGTAGGTAGGCTGAAAATCTCAGAAGATAGTTGTAGGGGGTCAAAAATCTCAAAAGCCAGTTACAAAACCCAAGATACCTCAGGAGATCCGAGGAATACTTTGGTCAAAGTGCCAAAGACCTTAGGCCTAATAACAGAAGGCCGAATGAATTCTTAAATAATCTCTGAAAACCTCAAGGTATCATAGTTAATGCCATTGCTTTGGTGTATAATTCCTTTGTGAATTGATTGATGTTTCTCAAGGCAGAATCAATGGAGTGCATATTATTTCAAGAAGAAAACTCGAGCATATACTTATTTTTTACATTAAGTCTCTATGACGAAAGATGAGGAGACTCATAAAGCGGCCTAAAAGAAACCTGAAAAAAATTCTGAGCTATAGTCTTTGACCTGTAGAAGACATTATATTCAAAAGAAGGAATTAATTTATTGAACAAGGTTTGAGAAGGACTAATACCTTGAAGTATTGAAGATCTAAGCAAGCATTTGTTAGACAAAGGAACAATGAACAAAAGTTATGATCTCAAAACCAAGATGCATTGCAAGATATATGTTATTGCTCTCAAAAAATTTGAAGTCAAAGTTCTTTTGGAAACATTTTCTATTGGATCTGCTGACCTCTAGTATCTTGAAGGATGGAAACTTTTTGGTACAAAAGTACATTAGAGGACTATGTCAATGTTCTACAAATCATAAGCAATTATGAAAGGAATTCTTAAAGAACCATGTGTGTAATATATAGGCCATTTTCAACGCATTCAGATATGATATGGGTGACCTGAATGTGTGCGCTAAAGTGATGATCAAAAGATACACAGTCTGTAAGACATCCTGAATCCAAGTTGAATTAAGGCTTTGTATAGACTTGTATAAGAGACATTTCCTTAAGTCGCCTCTGTGGAAATATCATCATTCTTAAGATATAGGATCTCTTAAGTTCATTTTTGAAAGGGGAAATGATGAAAGTCATTTGCAAGAAGCCATTTAACCCATGAGAAATTTTGTTATTAAATTTAAAGCAAATTTCTTGCTATGATTTGAAAGCTCAAGGGTTGATGGTTTAAAGTGTTGAGATTTTGGGGTAGCATCGGGTGTGCTCTCGCTCCGAAACTTTGTGGAGGGGCTAGAACACACGAGATCTCCAAGACCTAGAAAGCGTTTGGAGAAATTTCATCCGGTGTAATATTTATTCAAATTATTAAATTTTTTAATGGGGACCCGAAGTCTAACTTAGGGAAATTGAAAAATTAAAGTGAATTAAATTACACATGTGATGAAATGTTCTAAGTGACGTGGATCAAACTTTCTTTTAATCTCAGCCGTTGATAAGAGATTAGATCACAACCGTTGGTTTACCAACGAGAAAAGTATAAAGTAAGGGCTTGGGGTTAGTTGGAGGACACACACACATTGCAGAGCACTAAAGCTAAGTCGAATTTCTGGGGCAAGGTTTGCTGAGGAATTCGAAGTGAGTTTGCAGTGCAGTGAGGGGCAGATATCGGCAAGGGATGATCTGATCCGAGGCTGAGAATACAACAACAGAGAGGCAGCATCGTACCAGGGTAGCGCAGAGGCCAACAAGAGGGACGAAGCCCAGCCAAGTTGACGCAGAGGCCACATAGAGGGTGACGCAGAGGCCACGTAGAGAGTGACACAGAGGTAACGCAGAGCCTTCCAGAGTGACGCAGGGGTAGCTTGTGCTGCGCAGAGGATGCGTCAGGCTAGAGGGCTGACGCAGAGGCTGGAGAAGATTGCGCTGAGGGTTTCCAGTGGGCTAGAAAGGGCTCGTTATTTGTAAATCTCGATTGAGGGTGTGATTCAGCCATATTTTATGTCTCCGAGTGAAAGGTACAACTACTATGTAATTTCTCTATAGGGCAGACCGTTTCTGGTGCTCGGATTTTTGTATTCAGATTCTGCATAATAATAAAACCCTCTAGTGCTATTGCACTAATTTTCCCGCTTTGGGTTTTTTCGGGGAGATTTGTCCGAAAAATCTGTGTAATTTTGTCACATGTGCATGTTGTTCAGTAAATGATATGTAGATGTGTAGGCCGCAGTTTGTATTTGCTTTAATGTTGTTCTGAATACTTCAGTTAAATAACTTGTTAAATTAATTAAACAAGTAGGCGAAATAGATCAAGACACTGTAGTAGGGTTTCTGTTTTGAAACTTTTACATTGTATCAGAGCATTGCAGATCAAGCTTATCCACTAGCAGAGCGGCTGAAAATATTTGTTGCAGGAAGGGCATCTAAAGCAGCAGAGATCCAGAAGAAGGCAACACATCACTAGGAGGGATGCAGATCCTGCAAGGGTGACACAGAGTCAGTATTCTCACACAGCTCTAGAGAGGTGACGCAGAGCTAGTTTGCTCACGCAGAGGTTGATGCAGCACCAGGAGGGTGACATAGTCCAAGTCGAGAAGTTGATGTGTAGTTTACCAATATCGGAAGTGTTGTTTCTGATCTTCAGAAGTTGCTGGTGTGGCACAGGTTCTGTCGGTGCTGAACAGTGCCTAGGAAAGGTGACAAAAGTGAGAGGAGAATAGTCGCTCGGCAGATTCTCTAGCCAAGGAATCTGAGTTTGATCAAGAGGAGTGATCATAGAGGACCGATTCATTAGAATTGGTGAAGTATTTCCCAGAGGGAAATCACTTGTCAAAGGGAGCACATTCTCTAGAGGGGTACTTTCGCTAAGAAGCCCAGATCCAGTCTTTTGCTGAGCGTAGCAGTAGCGGAACGGAGAATAGTTTGTGATTCGACAATTTGAGCAGAGATGGTTTCTCATGGGCTGAGAGTTCAGGATAGGGTGGACGGTGTGTCCAACTTTGTTATCTGGAGGGCCAGAATCCTGATAGTCCTGGATGAGTATGACATCAAGGAACATGCAAAAAACGTCTTAGTTATGCCAACCGATGCAAATCCCCTGAAGAAATTCAACAAGAATCATGGACGAGCTAAGTGCTTGATCATGGATTGAGTAAAGGATCACGTGGTCCCTCATATTGTTGAGAAGAACACGACAAACAAGATGTGGACAACATTGAACACGATGTATCAAGGAAGCTTCGTCCAGAGGAAGATGCTTTTGGAGAATCAGATGTCGTTGTTCCAGATGCTGAAGGGAGAGGAAATCGATCCCTTCCTCTTTAGACTTTAGACCATTCGGGACCAGCTGATTACTATGGGGTCAACTCCGAATGAAGGGCTCATGGGGAGGACTGCCCTGAATGCAGTCACCAATGAATAGGAAACGCTTTTCCAAATCATCTTGGGCAGAGCAGTGTTACCATCTTGGGTGGACATGTGGGCAATCCTTCATTAGGAGGAAATCAGGAGAGTAACCAAGAAGTAAAGCAAAAATGGTGGAGTCAAAGTAAAGAAAGAAGAGGAGGAGGATGCAACCCTTGCATCTAAGGGACAGAGGCAGCACGGGAAGAAGAAGAAGGACCTATCAAATGTCTGGTGCTTTAAATGTGGTGAACTTGGACACTTCGCCAGCTCTTGTCCTAAGAGGAAGGACAATGAATCTTCTAATCCCAAGGCAGCAACAGGGAAAGGGGACGATGGCATTGACAATGACGTAGCCATGAGTGCCCATGAACCATGGAAGTGGGGTGATATTGATCTGTAGAGCAGCTACAGATGGTGGCGGGATCCTTGAGGTGCCCAAACTCTTGGATGATAGATGGGCTACGGGAGCCTTAAGATAGTAGCAGGATGACTGGAGCAGTGGGTGCAAATGGTCACAGTGAAGCAGAGGCAATGCTAGGACGTTGAAGTCTGGAGCAACGCGGAGGAGAGGCAGCAGCATCATGGAAGCAGCAGTAGCGTAGAGGCTGATGGGATTTTAGTAGCGCGGAGGCAGTGCTTAACGCAGTGCAGCGCATCAGACAACGCAGAGAAGTAGTAGAGGGTGCTTCAGTGATGAGATACATCTCGACTGACTTGTTTGTTAGTGATTGGGTGATGGTCCTTCAATTGTTTACTTCTTAGCAACTGAGTTGTAGTGCAACAGTTAGCAGTGGCAGTGGTATGGATAGCATGATGCAACAATTTGAGAGGGAGCTGCAGTACGGATGTAGCAGTGTCGGTGGCAGTGACATGGGCAGCAGTATAGAAAGCAACAGCGTAGTGGATGGAGGGTAGCAGGCCAATCATCAACAGCGCAAAGACCGATGTCGAGATCAGGGCAATGCTTCAATGTGGAAGTAGTGCTAGAGCAAACTCCTTGTTAAGAGGGAGTGTTGAGATTTTGGGGTAGCATCGGGTGTGTTCGAGCTCCGAAACTTTGTGGAGGGGCCGAAACACATGAGATCTCCAAGACCCAGAAAGCATTTGGAGAAATTTTATCCAGTGTAATAGTTATTCAAATAATTAAATTTTTTAATGGGGAGCCTAAGTCTAACTTAAGGAAATTGACAAATTAAAGTGAATTAAATTACACATGTGATGAAGTGTTCTAAGTGACGTGGATCAAGCTTTCTTTAAATCTCAGACATTAATAAGAGATTAGATCATGACTGTTGGTTTGCCAATGAGAAAAGTATAAAGGAAGGGCTTGGGGTTAGTTGGAGGACACACACACATTGCAGAGCACTGAAGCTAAGTCGAATTTTTGGGGCAGGGTTTGCTGAGGAATTCAAAATGAGTTTGCAGTGTAGTGAGGGGCAGAGATCGGCAAGGGATGATCTGATCCGAGGCCGAGAATACAATAGTAGAGAGGTAGCACCATACTAGGGCGGATAGGCTAGCAGGAGGGACACAACCTAGCTAAGTTGACGAAGAGGCCACGCAGAGGGTGATGCAGATCTGTCTGGGTGACGCAGAGGCAATGCAAAGCCTTCCAGAGTGATGCAGGGGCAACCTGCGCTGTGCTGGGCTAGAGGGCTGACGCAGAGGCTGGAGAAGATTGTGCTGAGGGTTTCCAGTGGGCCAGAAATGGCTCGTTATCTATAAATCTTGATTGAGGGAGTGATTCAACCATATTTTCTGTTTTCGAGTGAAAGGTACAACTGCCGTGTAATTTCTCTGTAGGGCAGACTGTTTCTGGTGCCTAGATTGTTGTATTCAGTTTCTGCATAATAATAAAACCCTCTAGAGTTGCTGCATTGGTTTCCCCACATTGGGTTTTTCCGAGGGAATTTGTCTGAAAAATCTGTGTAATTTGTCACATGTGCGTGCTGTTCAGTAAATGATCTGCAGATGTGTAGTCTGCAGTTTGTATTTTCTTTAATGTTTTTCCGAATACTTCAGTTAAATAACTTATTAAATTAATTAAACAAGTAGGCGAAGTAGATCAAGACATTGCAGTAGGGTTTGAAACTTTCACATAAAGGAGTGAAAACTACTAGATTTGAAGAATCAAGGAGGCATAATAATTCTATGGTCCTAAACATTCTTGGATATGGAAAGATTGCTACTGATGTTACTACTATTACCAAAAGTTTAGAATTTTTGGGCTCAAAGTGAATAAGAAGCTGAGTTCCTCTTTAACGCTGAAGAATGAAGTCATCTTAAGAAAAATGAGTCATTTATAGAACCTCTTAGTATTATTACTAACATGCTACTTTGGTTGAAAGGATAAGAATCATGTTTAGCTAAGAAAATTAGAATGGTAACCAAGTGTGTTTTGGGATCCCTAATCTTGATTGTTTGCCAAAAACATGGGGATTTTATGATTATGGAATATACTTGAAAGAGGTGCAAAATGAATCTTTGTAAATCTAGGGTTTGGAAGACTCAATGAAAGCCTTCGATGTGCAAATTTCTAGGGTTTTTACCCAATTGGATGTCTAGAGTTTGTAAACCCTAGTAGGCTATAAGGGTTTAGGGTTTATGGAAAAAACCCTAGGATTGGATTTCGATCAACATTTCTGTTGAATGAAGAAACCCTAGCTCTTGCAAGTAAGGAATGACATCGTAACGTTGTGGATGAAGCTAACAAAGTTGTCGATGGATTCAAGAAGACCAAAGATCAAGAGGGAGCTGACATTCTTTTCAAAAGATTAGTATTTTATATCTCTTCTTTGATTACTACTATTGTTGTTGTTTTAGTATTAGTTAATCTCTTGTCTTTGAATCCTTTTCTTGGTTGTAATTGTTCTTCCTTGACCTCCTACTGAGGATTGTAGATAAACATAATGGAGGTTGCCAAGGCTTTGGTAGCAGATGGAAGAACAAAACAAAGTTATGACAAGAGGACTCTCCTAGCAATAGGGATTTGTCTAGAGAGATATTGTACTAGATCTAAGCTCAAGATAGAGCAGTCAGATCAACAAAATTGAAGCATGTCTTGATCTATGCCAAAAGGTAGTCAGTGGTGACATCCAAGATAAAGTACGTGGGTATGATTCCTTAGACGTAAAATTTCGTCATTTTTTGAATCGTTGACCTAGTCCTTAGTATCCTTCTCTTTATCTTTTATACTTTTGATTTGCTCTAATAACCTTTGATTCAGGGTTATAAAGCGCTTTTTTTTTTTAAATTTATTCTTTGTCCAGATAGAGTCTCGTTGAATTTGTTCTCTAGACATTCCTTTTCTTCTTCTAATTTCTTCTTTGTAGCTTTGCACTTCTTAACCTTCTCAAGTAATTTTTTATTATGGTCCCTTAGACGCCAAATTTCTTTGTTACTTTCGGTCGATTCTTAGTAAAATCGATCTTCGAGATCCTTATATTTCTTTTCTAATGCTTCGTTTTTCCGTTGAAGTTCTGTGAGTTCTTCCTTTAATCTTTTAATTTGCATTTGCTCATTATCTTGATGTTCTTCTGTACTAAATAATCTTCCACACGCTGGACAAATTAATTTGCAATATATATATATCCAATTTTGTTTAGACAAAATGGACATTTAGCCCAAAATGTTGACTTGTATGTGGAACTCATCTTAACTGCTTCCTTTGTTTCCGAATTAGACTCCATTTTGCATTTATCGAGGTGAGATTAATGTTTTGAAGGTATCCCTTTCCTAATCTTTATAATAAATTATTATTATCATTATTATATTTTTTTTAAACCTTCAAATGTTTTAATTTATCCCTTCAAACCTTCTTTTTGCTCGGAATAATCCTTATGTTAAATATACTATTAAGTATTTTAATAAAGTTTCTTTTACAAACCTTCCCTTTGAGCTTGAATTCCCTTCCTTTATTCCTTGCAACTTGTAGTTTATGATATAACTATTATATTCTTTTTATAATACACCCCCCTTTCTTTTAAATTTAAACTTGAATGTCCTTTATATATATATATAGCTATGAGTTATATAGCTATTGGTAATTCAAACTCATGAACTACGAACAGAGACAGGATGATGAACACTGTTGCGACGGTTGGGAATGGATGACGGATTTAGGGTGTGACCATTGGGAGCATAGTGGCTAGGGACAAGACGATGATCGAGAGATTTATGGCAGCAGCAAGACGGAAGAAGGCTCAGTAAAAGATAGTTGGGGAAGGGTGTTGTGTGCACCTATGTTCCACTGTTTGCTGAAATTGATGGCGTGTGCAAGCTTCTAATTAATGGAAGTTTACGATTATGGTCTTCTTTGGTCTCGTAAGTTGTTTAACATGTGAACATGTTGTATGGACAACGTAGAGAACAACGACAACAAGTCTGTGGAAGGTGTTGATCATAATCATCTTCCTATAAGACTTTCACAGACAATCTGGCATAAAAGCTTCCAAATTCTCCCTTGCAGCCTTGAAAAACCATTCTCAAGCCTATCATTACCATTTCCCGCCTCCAAAACACATTGTCAAAGGTTGGAAATTCATATTTGAAAATATTCGAGGCATAGCTCCTTCGGCCTGAGTCCCTCTGTTCTTTTTCTCCATGTAACCTGTGCACCGGCCCGAGTGATAAAATCGGAGGTGCTCATCACTTATGTATATCGGGCGCGCCCTCGGCCGTTGATCTGTACAGATCGAACGGCACTCGCATCACTCCACTATGCCCGTGGCCCACTCCATTCACCGCCCAAATCGCATCTTAACCGTTCGTTCACCCGCAAATCCGACGGTCTGTATCACGCTTGCCCCGGCGGTCCCCACACCCGCTCATTGTTCAAAACCGCCCGGTATGTATCGCACCGCTTTTCGGTGGAGGGCGGTAATTTTCATTGGGCCAGCGATTCCATACATTGTCTGCCACGCGTCCCAGCGTACGGCCCCGAAACTGCTCTCCATCGCGCGTTATTGTCCGGACAAAGACGCGCAGCGATATTCATCACAGCCGTCCGATCTGAGAGCCTTCATCCGACGGCCATCGCGCTTCTAAGCTGCATTAGGTTTAATCCAAGCCCATCGCTTCCCTGGCCCAGAGTCCATCGCCTCCGACGCTCTTTCAACCGTCGATCTCTTCCCGAGATCGGACGGTCGAGATCTGCTCACCCCGCTTTTGACCAGCTCCCAAAGTCAGTCCTCCACGTCATCCATTCCTCGTTGTTTTGATATCATGCCACCTGTCCTCCAGTTTTCCTCCACATGCTCTCCGCCACCCCAGACCTATATTTTGCTCATTTCTTCGTTCCTTACGTATTTTCACGTTCATTTCCGCATTCCATTAGTTCTCTCTATGGTCATCCCACACTGTTGCGCTGCATTTTCTTCATCACCACCCTGCGCCGCTTCACCATTTCGCTAGTCTGTACGACCGCTTCCATTAACCCCGCCACATCTTCCATCCTCATATGCTTGGATTTCTTAACATGTTCTCGGGTTTTGCAGGTTTATAGCGACGGAGAATTACCATAAGTCCAGCCTCCATTACAAGAGCCGAGCACACGTCAAAGGACCATTTTTCAGAGCAGAATTATGAAGAAAGTCCTCAGGAGCCGAATCGACAAGACTCCAATTTAAGAGGCAGGGTTCAAATTTGTCAAACCCTGCAGGGACATTCAAGGCGCTGATTTCACAGATGAAGATATCAATGGGACAGATAAAGAATATCAGTGATTAGTAGAGAATTAAAGGCAGGTAGCTGAAGGTTTTGGGGGCCTTGTTCTAGCCTTTCGAAGCAGAGTACCGAATTGAAGATCCTACACATCATTCGAAAGATCTATACACAAAAAACAATGTCCTCAAGGCTTTATTTCAGCAGAGTTTCCTTTCCAGGAAAGGACGGATATTTGTGTGATTTTGCTGCTTTGCCGTGTCCCTAGACAGATTTCTACCCAGCGCATTTATTTCAGAGAGCAGGCCACAGAGTACAAACAGCACAGCGCAGTCATTCAACAGTATGGGCGCGAATGTTTTTGCCATTTTGCCTTAATTATGTAAATTAAATGTTCATCACCTACCTCTTTTACTAGGTTTTAGTTTCTCCTATAAAAACCATGAAAAACACATTGTAATGGTTCCAGATTTTATCAGAAAATCATGCAGTGAAAGGTTTTGGTATACACTTTGTAGAACTTCGTATGAAGGCTCAGAGCCCATAGGGTCTCAGTGAGGAGGAGTTCTATCTGTCAAAGAGGATTCTGGTCTTTGGTATTTCACAATCTATAACTCTCTTTATTGTGTTATATTAATAGAACATTCCATTTCATCCATATTTCTTGTATCATGTTTTGGAATGCGAGTGGCTCACTGATTTTGGGTATGAATTCATCCTAGTTGATGCCCATACTTGGATCAGTCAAGCGCTTTAAATATGGCTCATGCATGATATTCTGTTCCATTATTCAACGAACCATACTTCTGCTATATTAGTTGCTTTGGGAGGGTGCTTTTAAAATGCTATTATCATGTATGGATTCTTAGATTGGTAAGCCCATGCATGGTGGTATTGTATATCTGGGTATCAGCTCAATGTTAACTAATATCCTCTCAATATTTCTTTCACTACATACACCTTCTGATAATTTATGTCTGTGAAGTATTTCTGAATCGACCCGCTTTGCAGTAAACTGTCTCTGAATTGTCTGTTGATTTTGTATTAGAGTTCTGCATCTTGCCTCTGCAGTATCTCTTTTCCTGTGTCAGTTTCTGAGAGTCTGGTCCCATTCTATTTGATTTCCCTATTTACATGAGATAGCATGTGAGCTGAAGCTGACAACTTCATACATTATATTATATGCTCCTTGCTATGCTAAGATGTCCTAGGCACTGGTCTATCACAACTCTAGGCTATCTCTAGGAGCTACAACATCTTTCTGGCGCCGTTGCCAGGGACGAAGTTAAGAAAATCAGAATCCCTGGGCCTCGACAAAATTTATTTCACTCTCCAAGTAGGTGAGCATGGAGAGGTGAAGAGTTGTGAAATCCCTCACCTTGGCGACTCCACAGTTGTTATTTGATAAATCTATTTGCAGTCCTGGCTCCTCGTAAGCCACACCTGAGGTCAGATACGTCTAAGCCAAAGACACCTTCAGTGTCTGACCCTGAAAAGATCATACATAGAAGAAATTGGAGGGAAAGAAAATCAGTCCGTTCCGAAATCCCTGAAGTGTCTATAGAAGACTTTCCATCCTCTTCTTCTCAAGATTCTCAATTGCAAATTCGCGACTCCACTGTTGGAGATACTGATTATTACTATTCAGACAGTCCACCCCGAGGAGGTGTCCAATTTAAAGACAGTCTTCATCCTACTCCTGAGGTTGAAGAAGTCAAGGAAGTAACCGAAGTATCTGTTGTTAATAGACCTTTGTTCCCCTCAACCCCTCAAGCTGCAGTTGAGTATATTCCTATTATTATTCATACTCCACATCCTCCTCCTCCTCCTCTTACTCATCATACTATTGCACTACCTCCACCTCCTCCAATGGCCAATGTTCCGGCCTTCTTGATGAACAAATATGCTCCCCTGGCATTACCCCAAGTGTTGAATGATATGCCCCAAGATTATCTGAAGATCTTGCCCAGATTTAATGGAGAAAACGAGATTGATGCTCGAAAACATCTTGAGACTTTCTGCTCCTTTGCAGAGAACTTTAATGTTGAACATTTAGATGTGGTTTTAAGACTATTTGTGCAATCTCTAGATGGTGAAGCTCGAAAATGGTTTATGACATTGGCTGGTCGTTCTATCACCACTTGGGATAACATGGAAGACACTTTTCTCAGGAAATGGGGAGAGAAGAAGGATCATGGAAATTGTCTCATTGAGTTCAACGCACTAAAGAAAAGACATAATGAAGGAGTATCAAAATTTATCAAGAGATTTAATAAGTTGTATTTGAGTCTCCCTGCTGATATGAAACCCCATCAAACTGCTGCTAAAGTTGTTTTTGTAGCAACCTTTGATTCAGAATTTGGTTTCTCTCTCAGAGAAAGAAATCTGGATGATGCTCAGGCAGATGCACTAGAGTTGGAAGCAAACTTTGCCTCCACTGGCAAATCAAAAGGAAGACCTGAACAGGATAGCAGAAGAAGGGGCAAAGAAGAGGTATCTACCTCTAACCAAGACAGAGACTCTAGTACTAGCATAATCGAAGAAATGAACAAGAAGATTAGCAGCCTTACTAATAAGCTGGGTAAGCTCGAATTGGAGGCCAAGAATTCAGCCTTCAGGAATTTCCAGAACTCTCCAAACAGAGGTTACAATCCTCAGTATAGGAAACCACCCTTGCAAATTTTGTCAAGGGAAGAAAAGGAACAACAAGATCAAGTGCCACACCCATTGTACCTGGAAGGTCCAGCAGATGATCCTACTGATGACACTGCCTATGGGCTAGAGGATGAAAATCTTGCCTTTTCAAATAGTGATGGAGAAGAATGCCCTTTGCAAGAGAATGATGAAGCTGGGCGTTCATTGCAAGAAGAAGAAAAGATCAGAGATGCAGATGAAGCAAAATTTGATCATTATTGTAAACAATTTGATGATTTCATGCAAGCACATTTCAATAGAAGATATGATCTCAGATCTTCTAGGAAGAGGACTCGTACCCAAGAGCAAGAAGAAGAGCTAACCCAGAAGGAAGCACCTGCTCAGGAGGAGTCAACAATGCAGAAAGCCACAGACAAAGGTAAGGGCCCTCTAAACAAACCTTTGCAACCTAATGATCAAATTCCTTCTTCTTCAAAAGTAGTCATTCTTCCTAATACCGAATCTGTGTCAAAAGAAATCAAACCCCCAGCTGAAAATAAAGAGTCAAAAGAAGTTGTAATAGAAAAGTCTTCTCCTGTTTTCAGTCTGCAAAAAGAACTTGAGAAAGTCAAAATCCTAGTCCCTTTGACTGAACTGTTGAAACAACCAGCATATCAATCTCAAGTCACCTCTTTCATGCTCCCTCCAGAAGCACCAATCATCCCAGATAGTCTCAACCTTCAAGAAGAAAGACCCATGGTAGTTTTTGGCCCACATGTTGAGGAGTTAGATCCCTCTACTCCTCCCTTCTATGTGTCTCTAGTGATTCATGATCTGCTACTACATAACTGTATGCTAGATTCTGGAGCTTCCCACAATCTTATGCCTCTGTCAGTCATGGAACAACTAGGACTACAAATCACTCGTCCATATAAAGACCTCTATTCATTTGATTCCAAAAGAGTTAAATGCTTGGGGATGATCAAGGATTTGGTAGTCAATTTGGCCCAAATCCCAGCAAAAAGTGTGGTAATGGACATCGTGGTGGCTGACATCCCAGCTCATTTTGGTATGTTGCTATCAAGGTCTTGGGGAACAAAAATTGGTGGATCACTCAAGATGGATCTAACATATGCCACCATCCCAGTTTTTGGTGGCCAAGAGAGGAGATTGTACAGGGAGACTAGATTTTTCAAGATGGTGACTAAGGCTGACAATTCTGTAAATTCACCAGTCTACAGTAAGGAAGGAGATTTTTCATGCTTGATGCTGGAAGAAGATCAAGATTATGGTCATGAACCATTCTTCTGCCAGATCAAGAGTGAGCAACCCTCAGAGAACATAGAAGCAGGAATATGGACACTACATTTTGATGGAGCAAATTCAAGAGAAGGAAATGGAGCTGGAGTGCTATTAATCTCTCCTACAGGAAGATGGGTCCCTCTGTCTTTTAAACTAGAGTATGAAGCCACCAATAATGTGACTGAATATGAAGCACTCTTGCTAGGATTGCAGACAGCTAGGAATATGAACATACAAAGCCTAAAAGTTCTGGGAGATTCAGAACTAGTGGTCAGACAAGTCAGGAATCAGTGCCAAACTAAACATCCTAGGCTAAGGGCTTATAGGAATGAAGTTTGGGACATGGTAGAAAATTTCTTCTTGGCATTCAATATCCAGTTCATGCCCCGAGAACATAATAGGATGGCTGATTCCCTTGCCGTGGCTGCTAGTACATTTTGTCCACCTCAGAACCCTCTTTTAAGATATGAAGTTGAGGTGCGTTATCGGCCTTCAATCCCAGACAACATCAAACACTGGCAGGTATTTGAGGATGAAGAACAGATGAAGAGATTCCTGGAAACAGTAGGAGAATTCTCCAATATGGAGATTGACACTGAAGAAGAGGTTGAGTCTGAAGATACTTCAGAACGAAATTGGGAGGAGAAAGTGGCAGGTAATAAGGTGTTGCAGTTAAAGGGAAACATTATACCTAGAGGGCTGGTGCCTCTAGAGAGATTATTTAATAAGAATGATGCCCCACTGCAGCCAAGCAAAGTGGAAGAAGAGAATCAGGTAGAAGACCTGAATTTGGGTACTGAGGCTAACCCCAAAATTGTAAAACTGTCCAGGAGGATCCCTGGAGAATATAAAAAGCTATATCAGAAGTTATTTCAGTCTTACAAAGATGTGTTTGCATGGTCCTATCAGGACTTGAAAACTTTTGATATAAATGTTATGCAGCACAAAATTCCACTAAAGACAGATGCAAAGCCTCATAAGCAAAAGCTTAGACAAATAAACCCCCTGCTGCTGCCTTCTATTGAGAAAGAAATTAAGAAGCTGCTGAAGGCCAAAATAATTGTACTATTGAGGTACTCTGAATGGGTGGCAAACCTTGTCCCTGTCCGAAAAAAGAATGGAGAAATAAGGCTGTGTGTTGACTTCCGAAATTTAAATAGAGCATCCTTAAAGGATAATTATCCACTGCCCAAGATGGACCACATTGTGCAGAAGGTGGTTGGATCTTCCAGGATGTCAATGATGGATGGATTCTCTGGTTATAACCAGGTGGCTGTACTTCCAGAGGATCAAAAGAAGACTGCTTTCACCACACCATGGGGTACATTTATGTATGCCAGGATGCCTTTTGGATTGATTAATGCAGGGGCCACTTTTCAGAGGGAAATGGATATCGCTTTTGTGGGGGAGCAAGATAAATTCTTGGTGGTCTACCTCGATGATATCACTGTATTTTCAAAGAGTGATGCTGAGCATATTGAACATCTGTGGAGAACTTTTGAAAAATGCAGAAGGTATGGTCTCTCTCTCAATCCTCAAAAGTCTTTATTTGCATTAGAAGAGGGAAAGCTTTTGGGCCATATTGTGACTAAGGATGGGGTGAAAATAGACCCTAAAAGCGTAGAGGTTATAAATGGTATTGCTTTTCCCAGAAATAAGAAAGAGGTATAAATATTCCTAGGGCGCATTAACTTCTTGAGAAGGTTTATCCCTAACTACGCTGAGATAGTTAGGCATATAACAGATATGTTGAAGAAGGATAATGAGGTAAAGTGGTCACAAGAATCACGGGAGGCATTTACCAGGATAAAGAATGCTTTTGCAGAAGCCCCTGTGCTGGCTGGACCAGATTATGATAAACCTTTCATGATTTTTTCTTTCGCATCACCTCATACAATAGCAGGAATTTTGTTGCGGAAAAATGATGAAGGGTATGAGCAGCCTATTGCCTTTTTCAGTTAGGTGCTCCGTGATGCAGAATTAAAATACAACATATTAGAAAAGCAAGCATACACCCTAGTGAAATCCCTCAAAGCTTTCTGTGTATATATCTTACAGTCCCACATCACTGCATTTGTGCCTGCAGCTGTTGTAAAAGACATCCTTATTCAGGGGGATAGTGAAGGAAAAAGGGGTAAGTGGATTGCCAAAATACAGGAGTATGACTTAGACATCCGCCCTACTAAGATGATCAAAGGACAGGGGCTTGCCAAAATATTATCTGAATCAAACTATCAAGCCCTGGGCATAAATTTGTCCATTATAGCAGGTGAGGAATCTGAGGAGAAAGAAGAACGACATGGAATTGGGGTAGCTACTCCAGAAACACATATAAAGTACCTCACCAGTCCGTGGTACAAAGAGATAGTAGAATATCTCCTTACACTCAGATGTCCCCCAAGTTGTGACAAAACTAAACACAGAGCACTGAGGTTAAAATCACAAAAATACATAGTTGCTAATGGGCAGCTATATTGGCGAGATCCTTCAGGCATCCTACTGCTGTGTCTCACAGAAGATGAAGTGGAGAGTATAATCGTTGAATTTCATGAAGGGATCTGTGGAGGACATTACAGTTGGAGGGCCACAGCTCATAAAATTTTGAAGGCTGGTTTTTACTGGCCTAAACTATTTGGAGATGTTTTTACCTGGGTTAGAGCTTGTGAGAAGTGTCAAAAGTTTGTTGAAAGACAGAAGTTGGCAACTCTGCCCTTGATTCCTGTTCATGTGAATGAACCATTCAAGCAATGGGGAATAGATTTTATAGGTGAAATACATCCTCCATCGAGTGGTCAACATAAGTGGATTTTAACGGCCACTGATTATTTCACCAAATGGGTGGAAGCCATACCTGCAAGGAATGCCACAAATACTGTGATCATAAAGTTCATGGAGGAAAACATCATATCCAGGTTTGGCTGTCCTGCTAGGATAGTGACTGATAATGCACAGGCCTTCAAGTCTGCAAAATTTATGAATTTCTGCCAGCAATACAATATCATACTGAGTCACTCTACAGCTTACTATCCACAGGGAAATGGCTTGGCAGAGTCTTCAAATAAAACTCTGGTGAAGGCCTTGAAGAAGACTATCAATGAAAATCAGAAGAATTGGGATTCCCAATTGAAGTTTGCTCTATGGGCTAATAGAATCACCAACAAGAGGGCAACTGGGAAATCTCCCTATGAATTGGTATATGGACGAGCAACAATTTTCCCTGTACAGCTGGCTTTACCAGTGGCCCGCTTCATGCAAGAAAGCCAGGAGGAACCTGATGATATGATCAGGAGAATCAATCAATTGGTGGAATTAGAAGAAACACAGGGCCAGGTGAATCAGAGGTTAATAGAATATCAAGAGAAAATGAAACACACTTTTGATCAGCATGCAAAAGACAGGAAGCTGCAGATCGGTGATTTGGTGCTCAGATGGGATGTACGAAGATCTGAGAAGGGAAAACATGGTAAATTCGACCCCCTCTGGTTTGGTCCTTTCAAAATTGTGGAACAGGGGGGCAATAATACTTTCAGGTTGGAGAATTTACAGGGCGACTTGCTGGACGCCCCTGTAAACGGTCAATTCCTCAAGCCCTACTTTTAGTTCTGATTCAGGCAGAGGCAGCTTGATGTATTATATTGTATGATAGTTTCCTTTTTGTTGTCGTTTGAATAATGTGGGTGTCATTATGAATCATAAAGTGAAAAGTAAGGTTGCTAAAGAGCCGAGTTTGCACTGAAGATGATCGGAGGGTCCGCGAGTTCTCAACACGTTCAGGGATGAACGTGCCGTCCCTAGGTGGAGCCAATGTTGATCATAATCATCTTCCTATAAGACTTTCACAGACAATCTGGCAGAAAAGCTTCCAAATTCTCCCTTGCAGCCTTGAAAAACCATTCTCAAGCCTATCGTTACCATTTCCCGCCTCCAAAACACATTGTCAAAGGCTGGAAATTCATATTTGAAAATATTCAAGGCATAGCTCCTTCGGCCTGAGCCCCTCTGTTCTTTTTCTCCATGTAACCTGTGCACCGGCCCGAGTGCTAAAATAGGAGGCGCTCATCACTTATGTATATCGGGCGTGCCCTCGGCCGTTGATCTGCACAGATCGAACGGGACTCGCATCACTCCACTATGCCCGTGGCCCACTCCATTCACCGCCCAAATCGCATCTTAACCATTCGTTCACCCGCAAATCCGACGGTCTGTATCACGCTTGCCCCGGCGGTCCCCACACCCGCTCACTGTTCAAAACTGCCCGGTATGTATCGCACCGCTTTTCAGTGGAGGGCAGTAATTCTCATTGGGCCAGCGATTCCATACACTGTCTGCCATGCGTCCCAGCGTACGGCCCCGAAACCGCTCTCCATCGCGCGTTATTGATCGGACAAAGACGCGCAGCGATATTCATCACAGTCGTCCGATCTAAGAGCCTTCATCCGACGGCCATCGCGCTTCTAAGCTGCATTAGGTTTAATCCAAGCCCATCGCTTCCCTGGCCCAGAGTCCATCGCCTCCGACGCTCTTTCAACCGTCGATCTCTTCCCGAGATCGGACGGTCGAGATCTGCTCACCTCGCTTTTGACCAACTCCCAAAGTCAGTCCTCCACGTCATCCATTCCTCGTTGTTTTGATATCGTGCCACCTGTCCTCCAGTTTTCCTCCACGTGCTCTCTGCCACCCCAAACCTATATTTTGCTCATTTCTTCGTTCCTTACATATTTTCATGTTCATTTCCGCATTCCATTAGTTCTCTCTATGGTCATCCCACACTGTTGCGCTGCATTTTCTTCGTCACCACCCTGCGTCGCTTCACCATTTCGCTAGTCTGTACGACCGCTTCCATTAACCCCACCACATCTTCCATCCTCATATGCTTGGATTTCTTAACATGTTCTCGGGTTTTGTAGGTTTATAGCGACGAAGAATTACCATAAGTTCCAGCCTCCATTACAAGAGCCGAGCACACGTCAAAGGACCATTTTTCAGAGTAGAATTATGAAGAAAGTCCTCAGGAGCCGAATCGACAAGACTCCAATTTAAGAGGCAGGGTTCAAATTTGTCAAACCCTGCAGGGACATTCAAGGCGCCGATTTCACAAATGAAGATATCAATGGGACAGATAAAGAATATCAGTGATTAGTAGAGAATTAAAGGCAGGTAGCTGAAGGTTTTGGGGGCCTTGTTCTAGCCTTTCGAAGTAGAGTACCGAATTGAAGATCCTGCACATCATTCGAAAGATCTATACACAGAAAACAATGTCCTCAAGGCTTTATTTCAGCAGAGTTTCCTTTCCAGGAAAGGACGGATATTTGCGTGATTTCGCTGCTTTGCCGTGTCCCTAGAGAGATTTCTACCCAGCGCATTTATTTGAGAGAGCAGGCCACGAGTACAAACAACACAGCGCAGTCATTCAACAGTATGGGCGCGAATGTTTCCGCCATTTTGCCTTAATTATGTAAATTAAATGTTCATCACCTACCTCTTTTACTAGGTTTTAGTTTCTCCTATAAAAACCATGAAAAACACATTGTAATGGTTCCAAATTTTATCAGAAAATCATGCAGTGAAAGGTTTTGGTATACACTTTGTAGAACTTCATATGAAGGCTCAGAGCCCATAGGGTCTCAGTGAGGAGGAGTTCTATTTGTCAAAGAGGATTCTGGTCTTTGGTATTTCACAGTCTGTAACTCTCTTTATTGTGTTATATTAATAGAACATTCCATTTCATCCATCTTTCTTGTATCATGTTTTGGAATGCGAGTGGCTCACTGATTTTGGGTATGGATTCATCCTAGTTGATGCCCATACTTGGATCAGTCAAGCGCTTTAAATATGGCTCATGCATGATATTTTGTTCCGTTATTCAGCTAACCATACTTCTGCTATATTAGTTGCTTTGGGAGGGTGCTTCTAAAATGCTATTATCATGTATGGATTCTTAGATTGGTAAGCCCATGCATGGTGGTATTGTATATCTGGGTATCAACTCAATGTTAACTAATATCCTCTCAATATTTCTTTCACTACATACACCTTCTGATAATTTATGTCTGTGAAGTATTTCTGAATCGGCCCGCTTTGTAGTAAACTGTCTCTGAATTGTCTGTTGATTTTGTATTAGAGTTCTGCATCTTGCCTCTGCAGTATCTCTTTTCCCGTGTCAGTTTCTGAGAGTCTGGTCCCATTCTATTTGATTTCCCTGTTTACAGGAGATAGCATGTGAGCTGAAGCTGACAACTTCATACATTATATTATATGCTCCTTGCTATGCTAAGATGTCCTAGGCACTGGTCTATCACAACTCTAGGCTGTCTCTAGGAGCTACAACAGAAGGTAGCAGTGAAATGCAACTTGTAGTGGTGGAAAGCAACAGTTTCAATCTGTAGACTATGGTATTTGGCAACCGCTCAAACTAGATGGTGGCAACCGCTCAAACAAGCAGGGTTCCTAGGAGGGGATCCTATAGGGCAACTACTAGGTCAAGGGAAACAATGGAGCGATAGCCCACTGTCACCTTAACTAAGGCTCTCTGCTCTTTACGAACTTCCACCGATGGGAGGAGACCCGATATGATGGAATCACTAGAATATATGGTCAATGATAATATAAGGAGGTGATTCCTAGGGCTATTCGCAAGAGAGACTCAATTAGATGGTTTGCTTGCTTTAGAAGCAAGGTGATGGGCTCTATAGGAAGGGCCAAGAGGATCCTTACGACTAGGTTTTGAGAGTATGCTTTGTCAAGTTGGTTCCTAGACCTAGAGATCTTTATGGAGACTTGGATTTTATGTGATCTTTGTGAAATTGGCATTAATAGGTTGTGGGACCACATGAGGCCAAGCAGACTCAAAACTAGGTCAAGGGTATGGAATTGATCAACTTGGGAGGGGCTTGACCTAATTGTGGAAGAGAAGAGGATCAATGGACAAATCTTCTTGAAATAAAGTGCAATGATCCCAATAAGCACACTTACCCAAAATCAACCTAGGGCAGGAGTTCGCCTTGCGTCTAGGGCTTGCTATATCTCAGGATTCCACTGTCAGAATTGCTTGAAATTTGGACCTCTAGAGAAAAACCCAAC
Organism: Pinus albicaulis; assembly: GCA_034641835.2. Taxonomy (NCBI): domain Eukaryota; kingdom Viridiplantae; phylum Streptophyta; class Pinopsida; order Pinales; family Pinaceae; genus Pinus; species Pinus albicaulis. The sequence goes on along the minus strand of CM076584.1, from coordinate 1,589,016,347 downwards.
GCAGTAGTGGACCAAAAATCAAGGAGTTTGGATGGCTACAATGAAATTTATGTGATGCCCTAGGTGACCTACTAGGGTTAGGCCTAGAATTTGCAGAGGTGAGAGAAATAAGCTTTGAAAGTGATCAACTATGGAGGATTAGTGCCTTGTCCTTTAGGAGAGATGGAGTCAAGGAGAATTTATAGGATTTTTTCACCCCATTAGCCACCTCTCTATCCTTATGGGGTGCCTTCCTCTTGCCTTTGCTTTGAGCAAGAAGCTCTTCATCATAAAATCTTGGGTTTAGGGCATGTGCTAAAGTGTACAATAGTGTTTAAATTGTTTCACCTATCAATAATGATTTTCTTGACTAAATCATCAAAATGAACATTAACAAATAAAAGTTGTGGAAACTCCTGTGAAAGGATTTCCATAGTTCTCTCAAGCATGCTAAGTAACCGGATTCGCCTAAAAGGGCCACGAATCCCGAATCCCCATATCGGGTACGTATACGTACGGGATTCTGCCCCAATTCAATGGTTACGACGTATCCGAACGGGGTACGACGTATCCCGACCGTACCCCATTCGGATACGCCGTATCCCGTAAAACCGGATACGACCGGGCCCGCGGGTTCAAAAAAGCGTTGTTTTTTTATTATAAAGGGGGGCTTTTGCTCATTGTTTTTCACCAATTTCATTTTTTTTCACCAATTGAGGAGGATTTTTCAGGAGAGGGCATAAAGCCTATGGCCCTAGTATTTATATGTGATTTATGGTAATGTTAAATTCTTAAAGTAAATGTCACTTTTACTTAAATTTTTAACATTACCATGAAATGACTCAGGATGTTTGAAAGTGGTTCCGATCTCATTGGATTTCATATGGAGAAAGTAGAATTTTAGATCTCATTCAAAATCCAGCAGACTTATCAGTTTTTCAGGATTTCAGGATTGGGTTATTGCAATGTTTCCATCGAATTTTTTCATGTATTAGGGTATGGAACTCGTATTTAATCAAGAGCACCAATCCCTCTATGTACCTTGATGTTAGTGACATTGGTTGTCAAACTCCTCTATCATGACTCTACTAAAAATGTACCCATCACTCAAACAAAACCTTGACTATCTAAGATGATAGATAAATCTATGTTTAAATCAATGAATTAAGTATGAATTTGTGTAAAAAATATCTAATTTTTAATATATATATATATATATATATATATATATATATATTTTGAAATATATATATTTTTTAATAAAATAATATATAACGTATCGTATCCCAGAAGTATCCTATTCCGGTGTCACCATACCCGTATCCGATTCTTCAAATCCCAGTATCCCGGTATCAGGTGACTTAGCAAGCATGGTATCTGTTGTCACACAGATTGTCAGGGCACCGCGACAACGGCTCAGATTGGGGGCTGTCACCCTTATCCCCAATCTCTCTATTTAAGTTGTCTCCTTGCACGCTAAGGGAGGTAGACCCTATTATAAATGAGGATGATAAATCCAGGAGACACAACTAAAACATCAAATACTTGATAGAACTGAACGAGATTCCACAGATCTAAATTAGATTTCACGTCTAGGACCAGTGCCTTATGGAGTCAAACAAAATCCCGTTATGTGATTATAAACAAGTAAGTGACGATTAACTGCTGCTTATTAAAACGCGATTGATCACAATGATATTCAATTGAAAAACACCACAACCATGCATTAAAATACCTTAAACCCACAGCAATATTATCACAAGATGAAAATGCTCGAGATTTGCAATATTTCCAGATTTATGATGCTTCAATTAATTTCGATCCAAAAAATGTTTCACAGTCAAACTTTAGATAGAAAAATTTTAGCACATTTGACTATAAAAAAAAAAAAATATGAATTTTTTTTATGTTTTTGTATTTTCTAAAATATTTTTTTAGGATTTTTTGGAATTTTTATATTTTATTATTATTTTATTTTAAGTTTAAAATAAATTAAAAATCTAAATCTAAATAAAAGTTCTAACAAAAGTTAAATCTAAACAAAACTAAAATTAAAATTAAACTAAATTGAAACTAAGTTAAAATTAAACTAAGGTTAAATTAAAATTTAATATCTAAAATTTAAAATCTAAAGTTAGACTAAATCAAATCTAAACTAAAACCTAAGTTAGATCCTAAAAACAAACTAAATTAAAACTAGGAATTAAATAATAAAAAAAAACTAAAACTAAGCTAAGACTTTAAAATCGAAATTAAAATCTAAAGTAAGATTAAATTAAAATCTAAGATCTAATCAAATTAGAACTAAAGCTAAGAAAAAAAAAAAAATGAGTTAAATAAAATTACACCTAAAATCTAACGCTAACTATGAAAACCAAAGAAATCAACGCATATACAATTTAAAACTAAAACGAATTAAACCCAAACGTTAACCCAAAATAATGAAAATGAAACGACACAAAATTTTTCTGAACGCATATGTATATGTCTGCTTTTCAATGGAAGCGTTTCTTTGTTGTTTTGCAGGTGCAGGTCAGTCGTGAAGGCTTGGGAAGGGCAAGAAATGACGGCGGGCAGAGATGAGTTTGGACGCGAGCAGGAGAAGAGGCTTCGATAGACAGGCTCGGGTAAAAAGATCGAGTGCTGGCAAGACAAATGAGATTGACGCTTAATGCAGGTCGATTAGTGACAGCAACGAAGGAACAATGGACGTGAAGGAGGGCTTGACGGCTCAAAGGGGAAACACGGCAGAGCTGGAGGAATTGGACGCGGGCTCTAAAAATTTTGTGTTGCAGATCGGAGATATGTGCAAAGGAAATATGAGCATATGGAATGGAGGACGTAGGTCAATAATGAAATGATGGGCAGAAGTGCGATTTGAAAATGCAGAAGCTAGCTCGATGGCAGCGTTTGCAATGGATGAACCCCGCACCTCCAACAAAATTTAAAATTTCTTCTCAGATTTTAAAAATTCTTTGAATCAATAACGCTCAGATTTGTCCACAGTGGGGGTTCTGAGGCCAGATCTGGCCTTTGGAGGCTAGATCTGCCTTAGATCTAAAAAAAATTTCCGATTTAACCTGTAACCTGCAACAATCAGTCAGATCTGAAGATACACATCAAGAAACATTAAACCCTTATAGAAAAATTACAAATTTACAACTAGTTTACAATTTAAAACCCTCATGGTCATATTTGAAACCCATTTTAGCACAATTTTCAGAGATTTAAAATTTTTGGGAGAGGCACAAGTCTTAGAAAATCCTGCAAAATCACAAACTTCGTAAGATAGACCTGGAATTTAACAAATAAAGAGCTTATTAGATTTATGTTTAATGAGAGTCGGTTGTTCCAACTGAAGACTTCCCCAGACGCTCAATCTTAAAAATATTTCTCTGCACACTTAGATATGAATCTTAGATCGATAGAGATTTAAGAAAACAACATGAGACCCTTAGAAAAATTAGAATGTTATTTTATAAACCCAAAAAATTGCACAAGATACCTGTATGCAGATTATTCCATGTAGGCCATCAACCATAAAATGCAAGAAACCAAGTAGCAGAGTTCAGAGACAATTCACCACATAAATTTGAGAAGGAACATCAAGATTTGTAACCCCAAAGTCTTTATGCTTTATTCATCAAGAAAAATTCACAAGAGCTTCCAAGACCAGTACACGATTCTGAGATCGGATGACCTAAGAATGACAAAGACCTCTAAATTTATAGGACAAGATCTCTAACGGCTAGTTTGGATGATCCTCGTCAAAATAATCTCAACCGTCCAAGAGATTTAATTATCTTTTAATCCGGAGCGTTGAAATTAAAATTTTGGGGAAAAAACGAATTTATCATTTAATTCAATTTTAATTAACTCAAAAATATTATTTTTGAGTTAATTACCCCAAAATTTTGACCTTGACTTAACCACCAAGGCCCAAAGGTCCAATATTTCTTAAAATTCGCAATATTCCTTTGGCCTGGGGCTTTCAAAATCATTTTCCAAGGACCCACAAATTTTGCCTTTAAAGATTTAATCCTAATTTAGGACCCTAAATTAATTAAATTTCTGGTTTAGGATTTTATTAATTAATTGACCGGAAAATTTAATTAATTGACTAAGAGGGGATTATAATTATTTTTCCAACCCTCTTTTACATGAGATAATACATTTACATACATGAAGGGGGAAAACCCATTTGTATAGACCCTCAAAAAAATACCCAATTCTGTGACTCAAAATATGATCTAGTAGACCAAGTAGCTCAAGCTACTTTTACAAGGACTCGATAAAAAACACTAGGACTCACTTAGCATGCTGATGACAAATTCCACCCTAGCTTTGGGGTGAGGCTGGAGGGAAAAACTCTGCCGATCACTTTCGTGAATCAGTGAGACAAAAAACCTCCTAGAATGGAAGTCATCAACAACATACTAGGCTTACCTAGGTTGTTACATACATGGACGGTCTTACTTAGATCATTTACATCATAAAATGCAGAATGGGTTTACATCATATAAAAACTGTCGATTGGTGATGAAATGTAGATGACACGAGCCTCGAACATGATAAGTCCCATTTGAAAAAATGGGGGGTGTACTGCTATAGTCGTTGACAACATCTGGCTCTACTTGGGGACACGTTGCTTCATCGAAGGAATGTGAGAATCCAGAATCTGCATCCAAGCAACACACAAAATTATATAAGTAGTGTCCATCCAAATATCATCATATAACATTAAGTACATGAAAAATAGAAGCTCTTCTTTTATTCATTATCCTACTTAACATGAAAAGTAAATCTACTCTAACTGCAAAAATAAAATGCTGAAATAACAAGGAGTAGGGTTAGAAATACAATACAGAGGATGCCCAAATGGCATCAGATGTCATCTTTGAAGAACAACTTGAGCAATTGGCCATTCGTAGGTAGTTTCAGTGGTTCACCTTCCAATGTGCTCAAGTGAAATGAGTTTGGTCCAGCAATGCCTCTGATAATATAAGGTCCCAGCCACAAATTGTCAAATTTCTTGTGTTTTCCAGGCTTCTCATTTTTTCTATCCCAAAGCAATACCATGTCTCCAACCTGCAAAGATCTAGATCTAGATGATTTATCAAATCTTTTCTTAATGTTAGATTGATTCTTATACATATTATCCAAAGCCTTCCTACGAGTTTCATCCAACTCCACAATCTGATCAATTCTATTTTGAACAGCATCTTTATCAGTGGAAAAATGTTGAAGGAGTTGGTAAGCTGGAAATTTAAGGTGAACAGGCAAAGTTACATCCAAGCCATAAACTAATTCAAAGGGACTTTTACCAGTAGCTTTCTTTTTAGTAATCCTATCTGCCCACAAAGCATACTTGATTTTGCTGTCCCAAGATCGCTTGTTATCTCCTACTATCTTCTTGATAATGGTTATAAGAATTTTATTACTTGATTCAGCTAAGCCATTACCCTGAGGATAGTAATTAGATGAATGAGATAAAGTAATGCCATACTTAAAACAAAAAGATGAGAATTCAAGAGAACTAAAAGCCTTGGCATTATCAGTAGTGATCTTGGAAGGGACACCAAATCTAGTAATGAATTGATTTTCAATAAAGTCCATAATGACCTTTTCATTGGCATTCTTAGAAGGAATGGCTTCAACCCATTTAGTAAAATAATCAGTTGCAGTTAAGATCCAGGAGTAGCCATTGCTAGAATTTTCATGGAATTTCCCGACGAAATCCAGACCCCAATGTTGAAAAGGTGCCTCAACAACCACAGGTTGTAGGGGCAGGGCAACAAGCTTCTGCTTCCCAGTGAAAAGTTGACAGGCTTGGCAACTCCTAACAAATTTATGAACATCTGAAAAAATCGAAGGCCAAAAATAACCAGCTCTCAGAATTTTGTGGGCGGTAGTTCTAGCAGCATAATGACCACCACAAAATCCTGAATGAAACTCAGAAATCAACCTTTTAGACTCAACCTCATCAATGCACCTAAGTATTATTCCTTCAGGATTTCTCCATCCAAGGCCATCCTTCATGAGGCAATACTTAGTGGCTTTTAATCTAAGAGCCCTTCTTCTATGAGCAACTAAATGATCGGGACATGTAAGATTTAACAGATAATAAATAATGTCCTTATACCATTCATGCTCTCCTAACCTTTGCAACTCAGGAGAAGACACATCATTAAGACAGATCAAACCAAGCGCCTTTTCATTACCTTCGGTCAACATCTCAGCCAAGCCTTGACCTTTGACTAACTTAGTGGGTCTAATCTCTAGATCATATTCTTGAATTTTAGTAACCCACCTAGCACGAGTCCCTAAGCAATCAGTTTGAGTTAAAATATCTTTAATTGCGGAATGTGGAACAAAAGCAATAATCTTAGAATAACCCACATAAGTCCTAAAATGCTTAAGAGACTTAACCAAAGCATAGGCTTGCTTTTCCATAGTAGTATACTTTAATTCAGAATTTTGAAGCGCTCTACTCATGAAAGAAATAGGCTGTTCGTGAGCTTCCTTATTCTTCTGTAACAAGACACCAGCAATAGTATCTTCAGAAGCGAAAGAGAAAATCATAAAATCTTTTGAGTAATCAGGACTCGCCAAAACCGGAGCTTGAGCAATAGCACCCTTAATCCCTTGAAAAGCCTTTTTACTATCTTCTTTCCATAAAAAACTTACATCTTTTTTAAGAAGATTTTGAATAGGCTTAGCTATTTCTGCGTAATTTGGAATAAATCTTCTAAGAAAATTAGTTTTTCCTAGAAAAGACTGAAGGGATTTAAGATTGTGAGGTAGAGGAATCTTTTGGATTGCCTCAACTCTTTCAGGATCAATCTTGATCCCATCCTTGGAGATGATGTGACCAAGTAACTTCCCTTCAGTTACCCCAAAAACAGATTTAGTCGGATTTAAGGAAATCCCAAACTCTCTACATCTATCAAAAACCTGCCTAAGATGACCTATATGAGTAATACCATCTTTAGAAAAAACGGTAAGATCATCCTGGTAAATTTCAATAATTTTTCCAATTAAACCTTTAAAAGCATAATCCATAGCCCTTTGAAAGGTAGCCCCAGCGTTAGTCAAACCAAAAGGCATTCTAATGTATTCAAAAGTACCCCATGGTGTGGTGAATGTCGTTTTGTGACGATCTTCTTTTTTAACCCAAACTTGATTGTATCCAGAAAAACCATCTAGCAATGACATCATTCCTGAACCTATTACTCTTTGCAACATAGTCTCCATGTTGGGCAAAGAGTAATTATCCTTTTTACATGCTAGATTAAGGTTTCTAAAATCAACACAAAGTCTAATGGTACCGTTCTTCTTCCTAACAATCACCAGGTTGGAACACCATGTTGAATGTCTAGTTTGAGCAATGATTCCAGCCGCAAGCATTTTCGAAAGCTCTTTCTGAACCAAAGAAGCTAACTTAGGATTTATTTGCCTAAGTTTTTGACGAAAAGGTTTAGCATTCTCATCTTTTAAAGGGATAGTGTGTTGCATGACATCCTCCCTATATCCTTTTAATTCATCATATGAAAATGCTAAAACATCCCACTCATGAAGTAAATTAATCAATTGTTTCCTTTCTTCTTCACTAGTACCTTTACCGATTTTAACAATTTTAGGATCTTTAGAAGTACCAAGATTTACTTCAATGAATTCACCTAGATCCCTTCTATTTTCTTCTTTTAACTTCGTAGCATCATGCCGATCAAAGTGTTGTTCTAAAGCAACAATATTCCAAGGAGTAGGATTTATAATATCATCATGATCCTCAGATCCATCCTCCTTAGAACTTATCCGAAAATCTTCAAACTCATCCAAATGATTAAGAAAACGAATAGCCTGCTTTTCATAATCAAAAACTTGCCAATGTTCTGAATTATCTGGGACAGATGGTCTGAAAATAATTTCCATTTTTATCTCTTCCTTAATTAATTCATCAGATAATTGTAAGGTAGAAGCGGCCACGGCAAGCTCATCTGCTAAAGCATTCTTTTCTCTTGGGACAGCTTCAAGGTTAATAGCATCAAAGTGTTCCATAACATCCCATACAGCATTTCGATAATTCTTTAACCTCTGATTTTTACATGTGAATTTGTTCTTAACTTGCATGATAACCAGATCAGAGTCTCCCTTGATACTAAGCAACTTAATTCCTAAAGCCTTCGCCAATTCAAAACCCAACAACAAAGCCTCATACTCAGCCACATTATTGGTTGCATCAAACTCAAGTCTATAAGCAAACTTTAAAATATTACCAAGGGGAGACTTCAAAACAATTCTAGCACCCTTACCATACTTTGATGCCGCACCATCAAAATGCATGTACCAAACCTGATCATTTAAGTCCTCAGATTTCTCATCAACCTTGTCATCTAAAGGAATCGTGAAATTAGACAAAATAACATAATTCCCCATGTCAGGTTGTTCCTTAATTATTTCATTATGAGGTCTTTTAGGATCTTCTACATGGAATCTTCTTTCAGGTTCTCTATTAAGCCTCACAAACCCTTCACCTCTAGGAGAAGGAATCATAGCATAAGACCAGTTCATCTGAATACTTCCTCCTAGATCAGAAGCCCACTTTCTCGATAACAACATACCCCAAGCATCCGGAACATCAACTACAACTATGTCCATAACAATCATGATATCAGGGTAAACCGCTAAATGAACCTGTAAATCCTTGATCAACCCATGAACTTCAATTTTCTTAGAATCCATGGCACATATGTTGTAATATGGTCTAGAAACTCTTAAATTAAGCTATTCCATGACCCTCTTAGTCATAACACAAGCTGAAGCACCAGAATCTAGCATACAATTATTCAATTTATAATCATTAACCATCAAACTAACAAAAAATGGTTGATGATCTTTGTTATCCGATTCCATTTTCTGTAAGTATATAGGGGCATCTTGATACGACACTTCAGGAGTTTCATTTTGAGTAACATTAACATGTGAAGCTCCAAGAACATCTAAAACTTTAGCTTTCTGATTAGGAAGCTTTATAGCCTCAGTGAAAGGTACCAAGATCTTAGCATTTCTCAACCATGCACCCAAATCAATATCCAAACCAGGACTAGGATTAAAAATTCAAGGAGGATTTTGATTATGACTTTGCTCTTTATCCCTTCTTTGATAAGTTAATCCTTTGTCTTTAGCGATTTCTAAAACTCGATCAGGAGAAGGCTTTTCACCAAACATTTCAACAATCAAATCATTCTCATAATCAAAATTATTGATGCTATGCGAAGATGTGAAAGGCCTAACATCTTGACTATGTTCCTTAACTTCCATCCAATCTTCCATAGACAAAGAGAACTCCTTACCAAAAACATTTATCTGATTACTTGCCCCAAACATTCTATTATTTATGATTCTTTCGACAATGGGACAAGTAGCTTCTTCGTGAAGAGCATCACAAACTCTACAATAAGGAGGAGCTTCATCAACCAGATTAGTAGATTCAAGCGGATTCGGAGGTCTCTGCTCACTTGACTGACCCTTTCTCTGCCAAGTATTATTATTTCGATTATTATTATTATGATTCCTAGGTTGGGAATTATGCGTTTGAGCTCTTTCCATTTGAACCAACCTAGCTTGTAAAGTGCTTATTTCTTTAGCATGGTCAGAGATTAATTTAGCTTGATTAAGCTCCATGCTTTCAAGCTTTTGCATCAATTTTTTCATAGGGTCATCATCATCTTCTAGAGGTTCTTTACTTTTAGATGTTTTTAACTTAGTTGCAGTCCTATCAAAACCAGGAATTTTAGACTTCCCAGATGCTCTTCTATCTTTTTCAAGTTCTTCAGCTAAAGATTGACAAGCCTTATAATTTGCAGTTTTAGCCGGCCTTAACTCATATGAAGTTTCAAAATTAAAAGCATCAATGTAAAAATTCAAAAGAGATCCATCAGGAGGTTTATGAGTTTGAGATATTTCTCTAAGGATACCATTAAATCTCCTATTGAATTCTTCAATCGTTTCGTTTTCTTTCTTTTTTATGGTACTGATTTCTCTTACCAAATGCCTATCTTCCCTTTTATCACCATACTTTTCCTTAAAGGCAGCTACAGTTGATTCAAGAGTATTAAATGAATTATCAGGTTTTTCCATGAACCATTCAGCAACATCCTCACCAAAAGTAAGAACAAAAGTTTTCATCTTTACATCATTGAAATTATTATTTGTAACCGCAAATCTATTCCACCAGCTAGTGAAAGCAAACAAATGAGATTTAACACTAACTGCATCATTTCCTTGAAAGATAGGTAATTTATCCATTCCAGTTTGAGGGGTATCATGGGGATAACCTTGAATATTCGCAAAATCACACGGGGCAAAAATATCCATGATATCGGGTTGAGGTGGATCACAAAAAAGCGAATGGATATCAGAGAGAGCTTCTTGGCCGAGATTATCAAGGAGTGTACGAGAAGCGAGCTTGTGTAATCGGACTCTAAAAACCCTTTCAGGATCTGGAGTAGGATTAACCAAGCTACTAGGATGCCTTCTCGTATAGGTCCTTATGGAAAATGAAGCCAATGGAGTCGCCACTAGGACAGGAAGCTAACTCAGATACATGAGATGAATGTTGATGAAAGATCAGAAGATTATAAAATGTCGTTAAGACCAAGGACAGAAAAACTCTTTCCCCGGCAACGGCGCCAAAAAATGTTGTCGCACAGATTGTCAGGGCACCACAACAACGGCTCAGATTGGGGGCTGTCACCCTTATCCCCAATCTCTCTATTTAAGCTGTCTCCTTGCACGCTAAGGGAGGTAGACCCTATTATAAATGAGGATGATAAATCCAGGAGACACAACTAAAACATCAAATACTTGATAGAACTGAACGAGATTCCACAGATCTAAATTAGATTTCACGTTTAGGACCAGTGCCTTATGGAGTCAAACAAAATCTCGTTATGTGATTATAAACAAGTAAGTGACGATTAACTGCTGCTTATTAAAACGTGATTGATCACAATGATATTCAATTGAAAAACACCACAACCATGCATTAAAATATCTTAAACCCACAGCAATATTATCACAAGATGAAAATGCCCGAGATTTGCAATATTTCCAGATTTATGATGCTTCAATTAATTTCGATCCAGAAAATGTTTCACAGTCAAACTTTAGATAGAAAAATTTTAGCACATTTGACTATAAAAAAAAAAATTTGAAATTTTTTTATGTTTTTGTATTTTCTAAAATTTTTTTTTAGGATTTTTTGGAATTTTTATATTTTTTTATTATTTATTTTAAGTTTAAAATAAATTAAAAATCTAAATCTAAATAAAAGTTTTAACAAAAGTTAAATCTAAACAAAACTAAAATTAAAATTAAACTAAATTGAAACTAAGTTAAAATTAAACTAAGGTTAAATTAAAATTTAATATCTAAAATTTAAAATCTAAAGTTAGACTAAATCAAATCTAAACTAAAACCTAAGATAGATCCTAAAAACAAACTAAATTAAAACTAGGAATTAAATAATAAAAAAAAACTAAAACTAAGCTAAGACTTTAAAATCGAAATTAAAATCTAAAGTAAGATTAAATTAAAATCTAAGATCTAATCAAATTAGAACTAAAGCTAAGAAAAATAAAATAAAAAAAATGAGTTAAATAAAATTACACCTAAAATCTAACGCTAACTATGAAAACCAAAGAAATCAACGCATATACAATTTAAAACTAAAACGAATTAAACCCAAACGTTAACCCAAAATAATGAAAATGAAACGACACAAAATTTTTCTGAACGCATATGTATATGTTTGCTTTTCAATGGAAGCGTTTCTTTGTTGTTTTGCAGGTGCAGGTCAGTTGTGAAGGCTTGGGAAGGGTAAGAAATGACGGCGGGCAGAGATGAGTTTGGACGCGAGTAGGAGAAGAGACTTCGATAGACAGGCTCGGGTAAAAAGATCGAGTGCTGGCAAGACAAATGAGATTGACGCTTAATGCAAGTTGATTAGTGACAGCAACGAAGGAACAATGGACGTGAAGGAGGGCTTGACGGCTCAAAGGGGAAACACGACAGAGCTGGAGGAATTGGACGCGGGTTCTAAAAATTTTGTGTTGCAGATCGGAGATATGTGCAAAGGAAATCTGAGCATATGGAATGGAGGACGTAGGTCAATAATGAAATGATGGGCAGAAGTGCGATTTGAAACGCAGAAGCTAGCTCGATGGCAGCGTTTGCAATGGATGAACCCAGCACCTCCAACAAAATTTAAAATTTCTTCTCAGATTTTAAAAATTCTTTGAATCAATAACGCTCAGATTTGTCCACAGTGGGGGTTCTGAGGCCAGATCTGGCCTTTGGAGGCTCGATCTGCCTTAGATCTAAATTTTTTTCCCGATTTAACCTGTAACCTGCAACAATCAGTCAGATCTGAAGATACACATCAAGAAACATTAAACCCTTACAGAAAAATTACAAATTTACAACTAGTTTACAATTTAAAACCCTCATGGTCATATTTGAAACCCATTTTATCACAATTTTCAGAGATTTAAAATTTTTGGGAGAGGCACAAGTCTTAGAAAATCCTGCAAAATCACAAACTTCGTAAGATAGACCTGGAATTTAACAAATAAAGAGCTTATCTGATTTATGTTTATTGAGAGTCGGCTGGTCCAACCGAAGACTTCCCCAAACGCTCAATCTTAAAAATATTTCTCTGCACACTTAGATCTGAATCTTAGATCGATAGAGATTTAAGAAAACAACATGAGACCCTTAGAAAAATCAGAATGTTATTTTATAAACCCAGAAAACTGCACAAGATACCTATGCAGTTAATCCATGTGAGCCATCAACCATAAAATGCAAAGAGAAACAAGTAGCGAGTTCGAACAATTCACCACATAGATCTGAGAAGGAACATCAAGATTTGTAACCCCAAAGTCTTTATGCTTTATTCCTCAAAAAATTTACAAGAGCTTCTAACAACAAGTGCACGATCCTCAGATCGGATGACCCAAGAATGACAAAGACCTCTAAATTTATAGGACAAAATCTCTAACGGCTAGTTTGGATGATTATCGTCACAATAATCTCAACCGTCCAAAAGATTTAATTATCTTTTAATCCAGAGCGTTGAAATTAAAATTTTGGGGAAAAAACGAATTTATCATTTAATTCAATTTTAATTAACTCAAAAATATCATTTTTTGAGTTAATTACCCCAAAATTTTGACCTTGACTTAACCACCAAGGCCCAAGGGTCCAATATTTCTTCAAATTCTCAATATTCCCTTGGCTTGGGGCTTTCAAAATCATTTTCCAAGGACTCACAAATTTTGCCTTTAAAGATTTAATTCTAACTTAGGACCCTAAATTAATTAAATTTCTGGTTTAAGATTTTATTAATTAATTGACCAGAAAAATTAATTAATTGACCAAGAGGGGATTATAATTATTTTTCCAACCCTCTTTTACATGAGATAATACATTTACATACATGAAAGGGGAAAACCCATTCGTATAGACCGTCAAATAAATACCCAATTCTGCTACTCAAACTATGATCTAGTAGACCAAGTAGTTCAAACTACTTTTACAAGGACTCGATAGAACACTAGGACTCACTTAGTATGCTGATGATAAAATCCACCCTAGCTTTGGGGTGAAATTTGGAGAGAGGAAAAACTACGCCGATCACTTTGCGAATCGGTAGAACAAAAACCTCCTAGAATGGAAGTCATCAACAACATACTAGGCTTACCTAGGTTGTTACATACATGGACGGTCTTACTTAGATCATTTACATCATAAAATGCAGAATGGGTTTACATCATATAAAAACTGTCGATCGGTGATGAAATCTAGATGACACGAGCCTCGAACATGATAAGTCCCATTTGAAAAAATGGGGGGTGTACTGCTATAGTCGTTGACAACAGTATCCATGCTATCATATATCTCTCCTAAGAAAGGTTGGTCCGTGTCAGCGTTCTAAAGAAGCTCAAATGCAAGGGTTGTGAACTTTAGCAAGAAATCTATCTTGCTCCACCACTCCTCATCAAGGCACAATCTACCCACCATATATCCCCGCTCTGAATTTGTCTGTCTCCACTCAGCCCAAAGTTGACTCACCACCATAGAAACTAATGGTTGCTTAAACTCAACAAGGCGAAACAACATTAGGAAGTTTGAGGCATATCTTTTCTCAACAACTCCAATTTGGAGTACTCTTGGACTATTGCTTGAGATTGGTGGTGGTTGGTGATGAGTGTAAGGATCTCCCTTGCTTCCCCCGTGATTTCTGTTAACTACAAAACTTTATTGTTGATCTCTTGTAAGATCAGATTTAGATTATGGATGATGTAGGGTGTCCAAAAGATTTGGTCATACCTCCCCTCAAGAATTAAAGTTGTAGCTTTGCAAACTGGTGCATTATCCATGATACTTGCACCACCCTGTTAGGTCCTATTTGTTCAATAGATTTTATTAAAATATCAACAATGAATTGTGCATCTTTTATCTCTCCTGAACAGTCTTCCGCCTTTAAAAACGTTGCTCCTTTTGGTGAAGTGGAAATGATATTTATCAATGGCCTACGCCTTGTATTTGTCCATCCATCTGAGACTATGCTAACCTAGAGCTACTCCAGAGTCCAGGAAGAATGAATCAGTGATAAGATATCCTCCATAAGCTCCTTTTCATTTTTGAGAAGTTGAGTTATGACCTTTTCATAGTTCGGCCCCTTGTACCCTGTGGGAGCTTTGATAACTGCCCTTATTATATCTTACTAGTAAGGAGACTCAACAACAATGGATGGGATACCACACACAAAGAGGCACCTAGCCACTCTGGAATCAACTTCTTCTCTCACTTGTGTTGTTTAGCCACCTTATCTACCAAGCAAAAGGAGCGATCAAGTAGAAAAGGCCGAGAATTTTATAAAGGTGTCGGGATGAGTAAATGGTGAAAGTCCAGGAAGGAGGGTCCCTAAGGGGATAAGCGCGTAATCTAAGACTGATCGGGGCCACAACACAGCAGAAAGCAGCATCTAGGGCTCTGCGTCGAACCCGTGAGCCACTAAGCGTGTTGGAAGGACTTTCCGTCGGCCCAAAAAGAGAACGATGAGGTTGAAAGTCAGGCCCCCGGAGAAGGTGACGTCACCTTTCGAGGAGCCAATCACAATCGTTCCGCGGGGTAAGAAAATGAGCCTGAAGGAAACTATGCACCTCGCCGAAGTTTTAAAAGCGCCCACTGTAGACGACAATTGGCACCGGTAAGTAAAAGGTAAGGTAAGTCTAGGGTGGCAGTACGAAGGCCGGTACCTGCTTTAACTTGGCACATGGCTCTCACCTACCCAGCTGCTGTTAACCAATAACCCATCGCCACGTGTCCCATTGTCGGCGTCCTTATGATGCCAGCCCTATAGCTGTTACCCTGTCTCATATTCCGTAAAACCCGGTCTGATATAAGCTTGTTTTACTCTCAAACTGTGTAAAATACTGGTTATTAACCGGTTTTTCGCGCAGAGGAGGTTAAAACTCAAGTGCAGGGCCGTTTTCAAACCTGCGTCGCTTTCCCTTGGGCTACCTCACTACTCAGGTATTTAGTTGTTTTCCTGTCACACTATTACCCTTCTGTTTTTACTTTTCAAATGGTCATGGGGAAAATGAGAACCAAGAAGTCTGAGCCTGAAACTCCACAAGCTTGCGAGGTCAGGACTGCTCCTAGACCTGAACCCCTCATCGATGCCCATGCACAAATTCATGACCCAGTCTACCCATTCAGTGTAGCCCACATCAGACCTGAGCTTTTCCAATATCACCTAAAAGGCGAAGATATGTTCAGAGTCGTCGAGTCCGGTCTGTATTACCAAATCACCGCGACCACATACATTATCCCCGAGTTCATTTGCTGGGTTGGGGAGGCCTATGACGAGCGCAGAGACATGTTCCTCTCTGCTCAAAGCAATAAGATTTTTCGCATTTCGCCCGAACTCATAAGGAAAGCTATTCGTTACCCTCCCAGCCAAAATTATGTTGAGTTCTTCGAGGTCTCCCTCTCCTGTCAATTCTCAAAGCTACCCTAGGAAAAGAAAAGCGGTTTCCTTAGCCTCCTCTCAAATTCTCGCCTATCATCCTTCCCACTCACGGACTTTGTTCCCTTGTCTACTTTCTGAACCAATGTGCAGCCTGTCCTAGCACTCATCTCGGGGTTGTTAGGGTTTCAGGAGGTCGACCAGGTGACTAAAGAGGGTATAGTTTTTCTATGGCTCATGATGCAGAAGGGTACCCTTTTGGATATTCCTTCTTTCTTAGCTTTGGCTATCCAAACCCAGTTTCAAGAGATTTCCTCTACAGGTTCTTTTATGTTCTGTTCCCTAGTGTTCTACCTGTTCCTATTCGAGCATGCAGATAGATTTGAGAGTCTGGGCCTAAACAGACTCTCGAAGATAAGTGCCCAACCCAGAGCCGTCTTCGAGTGGACTGCTACAGTTTGCCAACAACCAGGGGGGAAGGGATATACAAAGTTTATTAATGAGTTCGTGTCCATAGCTTATGCCATAATACATGACAACCCTCCGCCTAGAATATTTCCTGAGCAGAAGGACTAGCTACAGTTTGATGAGGAAGATTGCATAGGGGAATGGTACCTGTTTGATGATTATATTGAGATCAGAGTCTATGGAGCAGAGGTACCTCCCTACCGTCTGCCGGTGTTTCCAGCTATGCGAGTCTTTGCCCTCGAATTCATTCGACAAACCTTGAAGGCCGACCAGATCCACTTCGTACCTGTGAAGAAAGGATACATTCTCAAACTCCCAACTTCAGTTGGTCCCTTCACCATAAATTCGAAGCATGCCCTCTCAACCGTTGAAAAAATGTTGCAAGAGATGGATCTTCCACAGGGAATAGTCTGGCCCTATGACCCTAAAGGAGTCCTCTCCAGTAGGAAGAGGAAAATAAAATCAACTGCATATATACATGAGACTAGGTCCTTCATTGAATGGAGAGTTAATCTTGATACATGGCGTTTGGATGCACAGATGGAGGCCGAGTCTTCAGCTACAGAAGGGAAAGGCGACAATGTGTCTGTTGGGACAGAGGAACGAGGGCAGGCAGGCACCTTAGGAAGTCACAAGGGTATGGACACTGATGAGGGCGCTCACCCTCATAAAAAACAGAGAATTGAAGGGCCGGATGACATAGGGGATGAGCCATCTTTTGAGGAGATTCTTGAATTTGGGGCTCCTGACAAGAATAAGTCGGGTTTTCATATTTCGTTTGACGATGCTTCCTCGTCGGCCCCCTCAGGGCTTTCACAGGCAATCACGATTGATAGGCAAGAGACAAGAGAGGAGATAAATGTTAGAAACAGATTTTCCCGGGAGAAATTAAGGGCCGAATTGGCAGGGTTTGTGGACAAGCATCATTCTCGGCTTACCTCTGTGCTAGACATGGACAAAGAGCAACTTATACTAGCTATTCAGCAAGCAGCATTACAACCCTCGGCTACTGCAGGCCAATATCGAGCTTTAGAAATCATCTTAAACTTAACCAATATCCCCCTATTAGACAAGCTCAACTTACACAAGTGCATAGGGGATATGCTACGGGTTGAGGTAGTGAAACATGTAGTAGCTTTGAGGAAGCTTGAGCATAAGTATAACATGGTACTAGAGCACCAAAAGAGAGAAAAGGCTAGCGCCAGAGCAAATCACGCTAAGCTGGAAGCCCTCAAGAAAACAATAAGGGACAAAGGAGCCGATAAAGATGCAGCACGACAACAACTTATTACTAAGTTAGAAGTGGAGAACCTAGAGCTGAAGCGAAAGCTAAACATGCCTCATGAGGAGCATGTGCAGACAGATGAGCTTGTTCAGGTAGAAAAGGAGAAATCAGCTCTCGCTGACTTACTCGCCAGAGAACAGGAGGAGAATGCACAAAGGACACGTAGATTGCAGGACTGAATCAGAGGCTCTTAGATTGGTGGGTCAAATGGGACCAACATACATGCGTGACCCCTGTGATGGGTGAGCCCGGAACAACCCCTGAATAGCTTGCTAAGGCCCTGGCTGATCTGAAGGTGTCAGAGAATGAGACTCACTCAGTCCGCTAGCAACTAAAGGAGGCTGAGGCTGCATTGGCGGCAAATCAGAAGGTGACGGCGTCTTTACAGAGGGAGGTAGAAAAACTGCGAGAAGAAACTCAGGCATAGGATAAGTCCATCAAGGACTTAAAGGGGAAAATCAAAGGCAATATGTCACTCGTGGAAGCGAGGCAATTGATTTGGACAGACATAATAACAGAGGTTAGGCAGCATTGGAACCTCCTCACACTGATGGATGACAAGAAGATTGCAATTCACTTGTTCAAAGCACAGCTACAGGAGGGAGGCACAGATGGAGAAGCAAATGCCTCGATAGCCATGAGATATATTCGGTACCTGAATGAACTCTCTCCTGAGGAATTGAGTGCGCAGGGAATTCTTGACTGTTTTAGGACAGTTATGGAGGTCGGAAGAGTAATCGAGAAAGAGACTGCACGCGCAAACGCACTGGGTTGTTTGACACTAGTCTCGAAAGGAGTGGAAAAATTCGACCGGGAGTGGAACAAGCTGGTAGAAGCAGGCCTCCCACCATGCTGGGATCCACAAACGAGCGCATTCTCTGAGCTAACGGCCTATGAGCAGAAAATGTCAGAAATTATGAACAATGCAGACATATCATTGGAAAGAACAACCTGGTTAAAAGCAGAGACAATAATAGCCGCGCTGCATAGAGAGTTCTTCCTCCTCTACCAGGTTAAGCAATTCCTCGCCTTCTCTGTAGTTTATATTGAGCTAACTAACATACGAACCCTGTTCGAAACGTACATCACAATGCCATCTCCAGGGGACAGGACGTGGCAAAAGTGCAGTGAATATGCTAATGCTCCGGTATCTTCTTCTTCTCATCAGTTGCCACCTTCTCCGGCTCGTCCACTTGTATCATCTTCATCCTCAGCTCGATCACATCCGCCACCATCAGGCACCCCTCGACAAAACACCAACCGATGAAACTCATGATTTGGCCCACGCGGCCTGTTTTACTTTTATTTTCTATGTAATGTAAAAATGGGTGAAATTTTGATTTCACCCTCTGCACTCTTTTATTTTCTATTATGTTTTAGTTATAGCCTGTGTTAGGCCATACTGTTTGAGATGAGGGGTCGTCTCGCCTCATCATCAATTTTGATTTTTGATTAAGACTGGAAACAGATATATCTCTAGGGAATATTTTGTCTAGAAAAATATCTGCTTTGAACGTTCATGTAATAGACTATAAAAGATCAGACCACAGACTGAAAAAAGGTTCTGGATTTTCTAGTAGAAGAAGCGGTAGTCTGTGAATTGCATTTTTTTTAATTTTGAGGTTCGCTCTTAGTGCATATCTGAAGAGCCATTTTGGAAAAGTAATATAAAGCCAGTCTGTTGCTTTAATGGATTCCTACTGGAATGAATGAACAGTGTGTATTTTCTTGGCATAGTGATTCAATTTAATGTCTGTTGTCCTTACATCTTCTCCTTGTTATCATTGTTTTTGGAATGCAAGTGTTCTATGAGTTGGATATGAATTTATCTTTAATGGTACTCCTATCTTGCTTTTCAGTAACATTTTAAATATTGCTCGAGGCACGATTTCTGTTTCAAGTTCCTTTTTCATATCATTATTCTTCTAATGTCATTTAAGGGTGGATTCTTGTGTTGGCATAAGCCTACCTTGCTTTGACATTCCCCGAGTATTCTTCACAGTATCTCATCTTCATTACTTCTATATCTGTTCATCTGTCTCACATTCGGCCCAGCTTGCAACAACTCTTCTTCATGACTACTTCAGGCCCATTATGAGCAGGCCTTTATCTCTACAGCTAGAGCTCCTGTCTACCAATATTCCTTATTTGATATCTTGGACCGTCATTCAAAATATTCCAAATTCATTTCATATCAGGAAGTTCCCTTTTATCAGCATGCAAAATACTTTTGAAACCTCCTTTCTTAAGATGTCCTAGGCACTGGTCTTTGGCAACTCAAGGCTGTCTCTAAGAGTGAAAACAACTTGCACATTTACCGATTTAGCAATTATGCTCTCTTGAATTGAAGTAGATGCCCGTCTAATATTTTTGGATGGTGTTCGTTGTTGTTGTTGTTGAGTTGCTTTCCTCTTCCTTGCTTCAACCACAATCCTTGGCTTAGTGTTTGGAGCTTGAGGAGTAGCATTAGAAAGCTCTTACTGCCTTCTTTTAAGTCAATCAACCTCATCTTGCTCTCTTTGATATGCACTCCTTTCCATTGGGTTTATTGTTTTAGGGCAACCTGCAATCCCCTGTCCTCCTCCATGCAAAAAATGCGCCTTCATCCTTGGGTAGGAGCCCTTATACGAATTATTGCAAAGATTACATTTCCATTCCAATGAGCCAGCACCTACCCATCTTTGAAGCATTTGATCATGCCTCCAAAGAGGATAATAAGCAACGCTTTGGTTGGACTTGGGGGCTGAACTTGCACCTTGGTTGGAAGCCATTGCTGTAAAAAAAGGTTAATAAAATAAATTTGTAAAGAAAAATCGTTTTTAACATTTTTGGTAGCATAAACCCTAAAAAAATACAAGAAATAGTGGGGAAAAAATAAGAAAATGAATGCTTCTTATCGAAATTAATTTGTTGTAGATGAAGCTACCCCAAAATGCCACAAAACACCAGAGAACAAATGGTTTTATCTGCGCCAAAAACCAAGAATGTTGTAGCCGGAAACTCCCTGCTCCAAATCTGCATTTGAAATCTCCTTTGCTCACTTTTGAAATAACCCTAGTTAAAACCACTGCTATATTTCTCATTTCTCCTTTCGAAAATCGCCCCTTTCCAAGCGAAATGACTTGCTCAATTCGTGTGATGAAGGAATGAGGTGAGAGTCCTTTTATAACTTGCAAGAGACATCTAGAAACATCCACAAATTAATTTAATTGCAAAATAAAAAAGTTAGAAGAGAAAAAGAAAAAAAACACTTTTTTGAGCGGAAACGCGCCCATACGGGCTTGAAACGTATTTCAGGCAGTATGGGCTGCTTTTTTTCCTCAGGAAACACACCTGTACAACCTAAAACGTTTTTCAAGCCCATATGGAACGCATTTCAGTGTTTCAGGCCCGAAACTAGGACGAAACACCCCAAGAGAAACTAACTTCGGGTTAGTATATGACTCTCTCGAGTCCAAGAGAGGTTTCAGACCTCCAACTGACTTCGGGTCAGTGAAACTAACTTCGGGTTAGTATATGACTCTCTCGAGTCCAAGAGAGGTTTCATACCTCCAACTGACTTTGGGTCAGTGAAACCAACTTCGGGTTGGTGTGTGACTCCTTTGAGTCCTATAGAGGTTTCGGACCTCCGAGCTGACTTCGAGTTTGCCGTGAGTGATGTCTTTGTGACTCACCTTATGTTCTAAAATAAAGAAGCTAGCAAAGCAAGTTACGGTGGGATGACACACGATGTTTGGATGGCACTGGTGGATGGAGTTCTACCTAGTTGAGAGGGAGTGTTAATTTTGGACAACAAGGTCCAAACTCCATGATGTGATGCTCAGATGACGATGCCAATATTTTAATTGGATTCCTCTTTCGGAGAGGTGCAAGATCGATCTAAAGATCTTCTTGATCGGATGAGCAAAACATGTATTTTGAATTTATTCCACATGTGCAAGGTTGGCCTGATTTATCCCACATGCATAAGAGATGTGTCACACACCCCCACAGATGCCTATATATTGGAGAGACTTGCAGTTCATTTTACACACACAATGTGTGGAGGCATTTTCTTCTCTCTTGATGGTGATGGAGCTGCGTTCTTGGTTTTGTGTTTAGGGCTTCTTGGTGCGGCATCTTTGTGGAGTATTCTTGATGAGACGTCTTGGGGTTGTGTGACATATGTGGGTGGCTGACCTTATGGAGACGTTGCTGGTTGAAGCATCCTGCTGATCGCCGTAACGCCACCATTCTTTATCTCTGTTTTTGGCTTGTCTTCCATCGATCTATTTGGTATGTTCTATCTGCATTCTACTTTACTTATGCCCTAGAAGGTTAAAGTGTATTTGCATCTTAGCATAGAACATATTCAAAATTTAACATGCTATCAGAGCTAGGAGAAGACAAAGCCCATCTAGTTGAGAATCTAGGGCAGCGAGATAAGGACTGTTTTCAGGTGACCGAGCTGCTGAAAGAGGGCCGAGTTGGGAGACCTCTGTTTTAGGTCTGTTGGGGCTGGATGGTGCCCTAACCTTCATCATGGAAGAAGAAGCAACCTCCAGCGAAGTAACCTTTAGCATGGAAGAAGAAGTAACCTTTAGCGTACCTTCAGTTTGGAAGAAGAAGTAACCTTCAGTGTACCTTCAGCGTGGAAGAAGAAGTCTAGCCGGATCTAGAAGTAGCCTAGCCGCAGCTAGAAGGAGCCTTAGGACAACGTGGGCTTTTTTTGTAACGGAGGCCAAGTGCTGTAGGAGACAGTGGCTGTTTTTAGATCTGTGCAGGGTACTGAATTTGTTGGACAGGTGGACGAGGAAGAGAGGTGCTTCACTTTGGAAGACCTCAGCCAAAGAAGACTTGCATTAATGACTATGTAAATATTTCGGAACAACTTCAGCACTACGGTCACTGTATTTTGGACATTGGAGAACAATGACATCTTCAAGAGTACGGTCACTGTGTATTTCAGACTGTTGGAGAATCTCAGACTTGCATAAAAAACTTCTGAATAGTCCTTTTATGATCTTCATTCGCTCACAGTCATTCGGACTCCACCTTCTTTGCCCTCACACGGCCTTTTCTTCGCCCGTCAATCAGAGCCGCATGTCAGGATTTAGCGGTCCACTGGCGGTTTCAGTCAATCGATAATCTGCTCAGACTTGAGAGGATTTTGCATCTGGCTCGGAGAGGTAGCGAGATACAATTCCGCGGGTGACTGTTTGAAGCGAAAAGAGTAGATTCAAGATGAACGACGCAGATGTCTCGAAGCAGATCTAGCAGATGGTCCGCTTCATCCAGCAGGAGCCCAAGGAGAAAGCCAATGAGATCAATGTTTTTGCTAAAGAGATAGCTCGATCAGGGGCCACTAGACTCCTCCTGGTTCCATACTTTAAATGTTGGGCAAATTTTCAATTCTGATTGCTGAAGATTTGATTGTTATTTACCTGACGATTATGAGTATCGGAATTACCCTACTAAGCAAGTTCTTCTTTTGCTTGTACTATAATGGCCACTAATTTTCCACATAGATTAAGGAGAAAATTTGTCTTATAGGGAAATAGTCACTGTGGCAATTTTGTGAATTGATAAATCTGATAGGAAATTCTGCATTCCTTTAATTGAGTCGAACAGTTGGACTTTTACTGTATTAATAAATTAATCTATGCACATTTCAAGAAAGAAAAAAGGGAAGCTATGCTGTTTCTGTGTTACGGTTTACCCTCTAGCTTTTCTGTTCAAATTTAAATCCCATGACTCCTGGGATTGGCTGCGTGGAGACAAATGCAAAGTAGTTGAAACAGTAAGCCTGCAACGCCATCTTTATGTCTTGTGGAATATTCACAGAAAGAATCAATTTCTTTGACTGCCAATTTGGCAAATACTTGGAGGACCCCTCGCATTTGCATGACATAAGACCATAAAGATTCGATACTTTGGAAATTGTGGCTGGAACAACTTGCTTTTGTCGAAGATAGCAATCTGAATCCTTTGCCTAATCAGATGGAGGAGCTAACGTTAAAGTTTGTCTAGATACCTGAGTGAAATTTTGTGCTATGAGCAGTGTATCCATGACAAAAATTTAAGTAATGACAATGCTCTGGCTTATGATACATGCAGTGTTCATAAGACAGTGACTTTAACATTCTCTTGATGACACCTTCTCCATGACAGTTGTGACAGTGCATCTATGACAATGATGTATGACAAAAGTTGTGTCAGTATCTCTATGATGATGATATGACAGTGATGACAAAATCTCTATAACAGCTCATGGTGGAGAGGCTGGGTGCATTATTTCTGTAGCCGCAAATTTGAGGAGCTAAGAAAGTAATTTGTGATTCTATGTCATTGTCATTATGACAGTGACATAGACAGTCATACCTATGTTTATGAAATTCATATTAGCAGTAAGCTTGTGACAGTGTCAGTCACACATTGGAGCCCGCATTTGTGGGCATCACGATTTCAGTGAAGTCTTAACCTTGGAAGATAAATCATCTACAACACAACCCATCTGGTGGCTCAAAATCAGATCTCTACTATCTTGGTTGACCAACAATACAACATTGTGAAGGACTATGATCTTTAAAGATACTAGAGAAGTCCTTCTAATAAAAGGTTCAGATTTTAAATAGAGGAGATAATTGCAACATTTGGAGTTAAAAAAAAAAAAAACGTTGTAGTGAATCTATGATGGCTCGGCGAATGTTAAATGACTGTGAAGTTGTCACATTATTATAGTTACTTCAGTGACTTCATTATATCTCTATGGAGGCTCAATCAGTCAAGATCAAGATAGTCGTTACACTTTGCGTAATGATAAACTTGAAAGTGTGAACTGTGAAGTGTTTGGAGCCTTAGACAATCACGTATTTGGAGTCTTGAACCATCAAGTATTTGGAATTGTGGTCAGCGAAGCCTGTGAAGTTTTGGACAAGTGATGTATATGATAATATCATGGCAACACTGTAATCAGTGATACGACAGGATATGATACTTGTCAAGATGCATGACAGCTATATGACAATGTATGGCTATGATTCTTGTATGGCTTTGACAGTGGGAGAATAAGATTCAGGCCCATGAGGACAAAACTCCCGAGTTGGTTGCCCTCATTTAAAATAGATGTCTTCTCTCTCAAGAGGGGCTGGCATTAAGAGGGAGACTACAACTGTATATGCTCCTGAGCTAATATCATTGCTAAAAGAAAGAAGACCCTCATGGCTCAAAGACATATGGCTTCAAGGGGGAAATTCGGGAAGAAAAACAAGAAGCCATATAAATACCAGAGGTATCTAGCTGCCATGAGTACAATATGAGCCTGGATCATTTGAAGAAGTTGTAAAGCATCAAGTCTGAAAGGATGCGATACACAAAGAGTACGAGTCCATTATGAAGGGTGATGTCTGGGATATGGTCCCTAGACCACAGGTCAAAGTTGTTGTCATTGCGATATAAGATAAAGCATGGGTCTGATGGGAAAATGTGTTGCTTGAGACTTCTCTCTAGGAAGGCATCGATTATGATTGCACCTATAATCTATTATTACCCTTGCTGCTACGCAAGGACAGAATCTTCATCAAATGGATGTGAAGACCGCCTTTCTGCATGGTGCGATAAAGGAAGAGGTGTATGAAGAGCAACCTCTGGGATTCGAAGTCCAGGATCGAGACACCCATGTTTGCAAGTTGGCTAGCCCCTAGGGCTTCGTACGAGAGGATAGATAGCTACTTGATGAAGCTGGGCTTCACTTGTAGTAATGATGATTCAAACCTTTACTTCAAGGTTGATAGAGAAAAGTCTCTCATTCTGGTGCTGTATGTGGACAGCCTCTTTCTGACCGGTGCTGACCCTCTCATTCATCAGTACAAGAGGGAGCTCGCTGCTAAGTTCGAGGTAAAGGACCTAGGACTGATGCATTGCTTCCTAGGCCTGGAGGTCTGGCAGAGACCTAGCGAGATTTTCCTTTCTCAAGGAAAATACATTGTGAAGCTTGTGGAAAGATTTGGTATGGTGGACTGTAAGTCTGTGTCGACACCGATGGAGCTCAACTTTAAGAAGTTGAGTGGGAGCACTGTTGGGCCCGTGCTAGCAAATCCTACTGTGTATCGTTAACTCATAGGGGCCTCGATGTTCTTAGAGAACATCCGTCCAGACATATGTTGTGCAGTGAACACTTTGATTCAACACATGGTTGAGCCTCATAACATTCACTGGGTTAGTGCCATGAAACTCATGAGATATCTCTAGGGCACGATAGACCATGGGCTGAGATACACTGCCGGGAGTATGACACTCCATGGATATACCGAAGCCGATTGGGTTGGCAGTGTGGTGAATTGCAAGAGCACATCTGGATGCTGCTTCACACGTAGATCTGCTTCGGGCAGGAATCTGAAGTCGGTAGCCTTGAGCACCGTTGAAGCCGAATAAATTGCAATATGTATGGCCTGTTGTGAAGTCACTTGGTTGCGAAAGCTCTTCAGTGAGTTGTTCGAGCATGTGCTAGATGCCACCGTTATCCTTTGTGATAACCAGAGGGGGATTCGTTTGTCATAGAATCACGGGTTCCACGATCGATCCAAGCATGTTGATGTCTGGTACCACTTATCTAGGATATGGTACAGCGAGGCGCCGTAAGGCTCGATCATATAGGGATTGATGAGTAGGTCGTGGATAGACTGGTTGGATGATGAGCTTTGGGAGCTCCAGGGGGGCTTTGGGGATAGCTTCTTGGTGCTATAAGCAACCACAAGGCTAGGCTTGTCGAACCTAGTTGGTGTGCTTCCGCCCCACCGTGATGATATTGAGCTGGTTTACCTCTCTTTGATCTGTGCCCCGTATGCATCCTACCCATGGAGTTCCGGACTGATGGGAAGTACCTTTCATTTGGCCAATGAGGTGGGAAATGTGAATAGAGACCATAGCAAGACCGATGGATGCATCGGAGATTGCCGTACTCTCTATGTCTAGGATGGCACGTGTCTAACCACTTGATCTGGGATCAAGTCTAGCGAGGTTTCGGACGTCCAACTGACTTCGGGTCAGTGAAACTAACTTCGGCTTAGTATATGACTCTCTCGAGTCCAAGAGAGGTTTCGGACCTCCAACTGACTTCGGGTTAGTATATGACTGTCTCGAGTCCAAGACAGGTTTCAGACCTTCAACTAACTTTGGGTCAGTGAAACTAACTTCGAGTTAGTATATGACTCTCTCAAGTCCAAGGGAGGTTTTGGACCTCCAACTGACTTTGGGTCAATGAAACTAACTTCGGGTTAGTATATGACTCTCTCGAGTCTAAGAGAGGTTTCGGACCTCCAACTGACTTCGGGTCAATGAAACCAACTTCGGGTTGGTGTGTGACTCCTTTGAGTCCTATAGAGGTTTCGGACCTCTGAGCTGACTTCGAGTTAGCCGTGAGTGATGTCTTTGTGACTCACCTTCTATTATGAAATAAAGAAGCCAGCAAAGCAAGTTATGACGGGATGATGCACGATGTTTGGATGGCACTGGTGGATGGAGTTCTCCCTAGTTGAGAGGGAGTGTTAATTTTGGACAACAAGGTCCAAACTCCATGATGTGATGCTCAGATGACGATGCCAATATTTTTATTGGATTCCTCTTTCGGAGAGGTGCAAGATCGATCTAATGATCGTCTTGATTGGATGAGAAAAACATGTATTTTGAATTTATTCCACATGTGCAAGGTCAGCCTGATTTATCCCACATGCATAAGAGATGTGTCACACACCCCCACAGATGCCTATATATTGGAGAGACTTGGAGTTCATTTTACACACACAATGTGTGGAGGCATTTTCTTCTCTCTTGATGGTGATGGAGCTGCGTTCTTGGTTCTGCGTTTAGGGCTTCTTGGTGCAACATCTTTGTGGAGTATTCTTGATGAGATGTCTTGGGGTTGTGTGACATATGTGGGTGGCTGACCTTATGGAGACTTTGCTGGTTGAAGCATCTTGCTGATCGCCGTAACGCCACCATTCTTTATCTCTGTTTTTGGCTTGTCTTTCATCAATCTATTTGGTATGTTCTATCTGCATCCTACTTTACTTATGCCCTAGAAGGTTAAAGTGTATTTTCATCCTAGCATAGAACATCTTCATAATTTAACAATCTAGTTAAGTGATTTAACACACAGAAGACAAAGGAGCAGATTTACTATTCTTATAAGACATTTTAGATTTTCTATATGGTGGAAAATTTGTGGCCTGAGGGTTGTAGCTTTGTGGTATTGTTAACCACCACCTGTGGGTGATATCCATATGGGAAATTTTGTTCTCCGAGATGGTCCTCAACTGGCAACCAACAATCCCATTGTAGCCACCAGATAACTCGATGTGCCACTATCTCTGCCACCTAAGCCAGTCATATGCTCCATCGTCCATTTCTAATGATCGTATGTTTGAGGGTGGGCCTTCCAACCCTAAAGGTGTGGATTTTCGTTGTTTAATTTGGTATTTTTGCTTACTTATCATGGACACTTTTGGGCATGGATTAGTGGGGGGATTCGACAGAAAGAATGGGCTTGGTTTTTACTCGGTGGTTAACCTTGTATCCTAGTTCGAGGGATCTCCTTTATTGGATACTAGCTTTAGGAATGGCACTACATGGGAAAAATCAATTTTGGTTGCATGGTCCCGCTTCCCGACACCACATACATCACTCTCCTCCGCTCGTTATAACCCCTTTGACCATATTTCCCATCCGAGTCCACATTTGTCCATTAGGTCCACAAGGAGTTAGCCTCCCCCTCCCCTTGTCCACACTTTGGGTCGGGCCTGGAACGATGCCCCAGAGGTTGATGTGGTTAAAAAGAAAGTAAGAAGCATAATTTCGCCTCTCAACAGGAAATGTACCATAAGATGCAAAAGATGGCCGAGACATACAAATTTAGCATGTGGGCAAAAGCCAACATGAGCTCTACCCTCTATCATTATAGACATCACCTTGGTTCCTAGGGCCCCTATATGAGCCCCCTGCATCATTAAGGAACCCATGATTGTCCCAACCCTTGGTGGGCGATGAACTAACCCACCTCACTGCTATATCTTACACATCATGCTCTCATTTTGCTGGAGCCCCAAGCAGCTATGAAAAGAAAAATCAATAAAAAGGGAAAAGGCACATGAAGAAGGGTGGAAAAAAAAAGGCCAAGGTAACTCATGTACCATGATTGCTCTCTCCTACATTCATACACCGAAGTGTGGGCTTCCCTTGTCATGGCTACCCTTGTACTGTGGCATGTGGCTTGGAGCCTTCCCCTAATGCCCCACTTCATTCCATCATTATATCACATGCCACTTGCCATTTGGTGGATGTACCATGGACAAGTCACTCCCCTTAGAGGTTGAAACCACTCAATGGGGTCCTTGATTAACTGCCTTCTTGAACTTGGAGACACTTTTACGTTCTAAAGGCCATTATGGAAGGGCATGCCACTATGAAGTGTCTAATTGGTTCCATGATTTGTAAGCTCATTTACTCAATTGCATTGATGATTTGTTGTATTGGAAGGTGAGGAGACACATTGGATCTTAAACAGGATTGCAGGTGGGTCTTCGTCTTGGGGTTTAGTCTCCCTATACAGGGTCCAAGCCCTCCAGAGGGTCATATTTTCATTTGTAGGGTGAGCGTTGAGAACCAAGGGCCTCCACTATAGCAGAGAGAAGATAGCCACATAATGGGATCTTTCAGCTCCACTCAGTGCTCTCTCATGTTCCATTTATCTGACGATGATGATGTACCTAGACCATCTTTCCCAATCGGCTACACACTTGCACCACACACTTGTCAGTTGTTCCAAGGCTCGGATGAGGATGTGTCTCACAATGGGAGACAAAGGGAGGGCTTGCATCATTGTTCCGACCCTTACAAATGGGATACAGGCTTTGTTTGATCCACTTGGAGACCCATGAGGATGTTTTTGTTCCCCCACAACCACTTGGTGTTGATTTGGGGTAGCATCGAGTGTGCTCTAAGTCTCAAATTTTGTGGAGAGGCTCAGACACATCTATTCCAGATAACCCAAAAATCGTTTGGTGAAATTCCACTCGGATTGTATTCTATAGAAATAATTAATTATTTTTAAAGGGACCCTAAGTCTAAACTTAGGAAAATAAAATAATTAAAGTGAATTAATAGAATATGAGAGAATGATCTAGAAAAAACGGATCAAGTCAAAAGTTAATATTAGCTGTTGATTAGAGATCTAATTGGGTCGTTGAAGTCCCAACGAGAAGACTATAAGAATGGCTTGAAGGGTCATTTGGAAAATACACATTTAGCGGAGATCAGAGACCGATTTCTTTAGTGAGCAGTGCTTAGAGAGAAAATTTGATCGTGAGATCTTTTGTAGCAAGGGGCAGTAATTCTGGTTGGAAGGATTCCCGAGCCGGAGAGTGCATAGTAGTAGAGACATAAAGAGCCACAGTAGCAGTGCAGTGCCAGTGACACAGTGCTTACATAGTCACTATGCAGAGGCTGAAGGGAAGTCGTTTTCTTGTTGAGGATACATCGTTGGGCCACTGCTAGATCCTGAGGACATTTTTCGAAGGCCAGAAAGCCTCAGTTTCCAACCAACAGAGAGACCAACGTAGAGGTAGAGGGAAACCATCGTTGTGACGCAAAGACTACGTAGAGTGACGCAGTCACTGCGCAGAGGCGGCGCAGAGCAGTCCAGTCTTGGTGCAGATCAGTGTCGGGTTCTTGTGGAGGAGTGAGGTTTTTCTCACAAGATCTATTTTGTCAGTTTCCCTGTATGATTGGACGGGTGTGTCAATCATAGATTTGTACTCATAAATATTTACTGCGTAATATATAAACACTTAGATCTGTTGCATTGATTTTCCGACATTGGGTTTTTCTGGGGACATTAGTCCAAAAATAACTGTGTCAAATGGTTGTGTGATCTATGCTTGTTAAGATTTGTTTCCGCACTTGTATTTCTTCCACAATTTATTTGTGTAGGTTGCAGCGTGATGTATTCAGTGTTTTTCGTAGTAAACTGCAAATATATTGATAAGTTAGAAAATTAACAATTATGTGAATATCTTCCAATTGCTGCAATAGAATTCCAGAGTTAACATAATTTTCACATAGTATCAGAGCTTGTTTAAGCGGAGTGCAGGAGAAGCAAAGAACAGATTCAACAGGTTCAACGTTGGTGAAACTGGGATCAAAGAGATGTGTAAGCAGTAGATCGATCTCCTAGTTGATTGAACAGTCCAAGCCAGGAGGGCTAACCAACAGGAAAATCTCTCTCTGAGTTAGTAGACAGAAAGGTAGGATTGTTCCAGATTACTATTTGTCCGAGGCAAGAGGGAGAAGCGAAGCAGATCTACGCAGATCAACAATTGGAGTGATGCAGTTGACTGTGCATCAGTGATTGTTGGTGCAGAGCATCAGGAAGTGTAGCTGAAACACAATTTTTAGGGGTTTCTGACCTCAGTGAGTTTCTTGCCCAAGAAACTCTGATTCCCCGTGCAGTAGCAACAGATTTTGTGCCTTGCTCCACAAGGAGTGCGTAAAGCCAGCTGCGCAGAGGGTGAGAGGCAGCATATCGACAACAGTTGGGTGATATGGACACCAGTGGATTGCGTGACCAGGACCGGTTGGAGGGTGCCTCCAACTATGTAATCTGGAAGGCAAGGATCTCCTTCCTTCTAGATGAGCATGACCTCAAGCACTTTATCGACAGTTCTCAAGCTGAACCGGTGGATGCAACACCACTAAGGGCCTTCAAGAAGAATATGGAAAAGGCCAAAAGATTGATCCTCGATGAAGTGAAGGATCACATTGTGTCTCACATTTCCAGAAAAGGGACAGCAAGGGAGATGTGGGAAGGATTGGCCACATTGTATCAAGGGTCTTCCAAGCAGCGGAAGATGTTTCTGGAGGAGAAAATGCGGACCGTTAGGATGCAGAAGGGAGAGCCTATTGATCCATTCCTATCTAGACTTCAGGAAAATCGAGATCAGCTGGCAGTCATAGGAGCAACTCCTAAGGCCAAAAAAATGGTCAGATTAGCCCTCAACTCAGTGTCCGAAGATTACCAAGTCTTTATTCAGAGCATCCTAGGCAGAGAAAACTTGTCGAACTGGGAGTCAATGTGGGCATCTCTTCAGCAAGAAAAGATGAAGAGAGATTTACTCAAGTGTCAACTTGAGGGCGACAACAATAGCGGTTTGAAGATCAAGGAGGAGGAAGAGAATACTACCCTTGCATCAAAGGGGCAGCCAGAGCAGCGCAAGAGGAAGAAGGATCTGTCAAAGATCAAATGCTTCCGGTGTGGTATGGGACATTACGCCACATAGTGTCCTCTCAGAAAGAAGGACAAGGATGAGAAGCATGATCCTCGGGCCAAAGCAACAAAGTAGAGAAGGAGGAATTTGCTATGATTGCTCATATACCTCCAGCAGGGAGGTGGGCTGATTTGGAGTTGTAGACTCAGAGATCTACAAGATTGGGTAGGATCCTTGAGGAGGCCACCTCTCGGATCATCACCTTGCTACGGGAGCCCAAATCAAAAGTAGCAGGATGGAAGGGTGTTAGTTGGTGCAGAGGAGTGCAAAAGTGACAACGCAGTAGTTAGCATCGCTAGAGTTTGAGCAGCGCAGAGGGACGCAGTGCACAGCAACAGAAGCGCAACAACTTTTGAGGGACAACGTAGAGGCTAGGAACAGTCAGATTTTCATCGCTGAGATGCATTATACTTGTCCAATTTTGGATTTTTTTAGTTGTAGAAAGCAACTGTGTTGCAGTGCAGTAGCAGTTGGCAATGGCAGAGTCAGCAGTAGCATGGATGCAGAATTCAGAGGGAGTTGCAGTACGGATGCATTGTTGACAGTGGCAGTCTTAGCAGCAGCATGGATGCAAAATTTAGAGGGAGTTGTAGTAGGGATGCATTGTTGACAGTGGCAGTCTTAGCAACAGTACAGATGCAACGTTTGCACAGAGTTGATGGGCAAAAGTGTCAGACATCAGCAGCGCAGAGGGAGATGCTTTAGGGTCAGAGTAGTGTGCAGCAGGGCACATTGTTAGAGCACATTCATCGCTAAGAGGAAGTGTTTATTTGGGTTAGCATTGCATGTGATCTAAGTCTCAAATTTTGTGGAGAGGCTTAGACACATGTATTCTAGATAATCCAGAAATCATTTGGTGAAATTCCACTCGGATTGTATTCTATAGAAATAATTAATTATTTTTAAGGGGACCCTAAGTCTAAACTTAGGAAAATAAAATAATTAAAGTGAATTAATAGAATATGAGTGAGAATAATCTAGAACAAATGGATCAAGTCAAAATTTAATCTTAGTCGTTGATTAGAGATCTAATTTGGGTCGTTGAAGTCTCAACGAGAAGACTATAAGAATGGCTTGAAGGGTCATTTGGAAAATACACATTTGGTAGAGATCAAAGATTGATTTCTTTAGTGAGCAGTGCTCAGAGAGAAAATTTGATTGTGAGATCTTTTGCAGCGAGGGGCAGTAATTCCGGTTGGACGGATTCCTGAGCCAAAGAGTGCATAGCAACAGAGACAGAGAGAGCCACAGTAGCAACGCAGTCCCAGTGACGTAGTGCTTACGTAGTCACTGCGCAGAGGTTGAAGGGAAGTCGTTTTCTTGTGGAGGAGACATCGTTGGGCCAGTGCCAGATCCGAGAGAGATTTTCCGTAGGCCAGAAGGCCTCAATTTCCAGCCAGCGGAGAGACCAGCGTAGAGGCAAAAGGCAACCATCGTTGTGACGCAGAGACTGTGTAGAGTGATGTAGTGACTGCGCAGAGGCAGCAAAGGGTAGTGAAGTCTTGGTGCAGATCAGTGTTGGGTTCCCGTGGAGGAGTGAGGTTTGTCTCACAAGATCTTTTCTATCAGATTCTTTGTATGATTTGACGGATGTGTCAATCATAGATTTGTACTCATAAATATTTACTGCATAATATATAAACGCTCAGATGTGCTGCACTGATTTTCCTGCATTGGGTTTTTCCGAGGACATTAGTCCAAAAATAACTATGTCAAATGGTTATGTGATCTATGATTGCTCAGATTTGTTTCCGCACCTGTATTTCTTCCGCAATTTATTTATGTAGGTTGTAGTGTGATGTATTTAGTGTTTGTCGTAGTAGACTACAAATATATTGTTAAGTTAGAAAATTAAGAGTTAGGTGAATATCTTCCAGTTGCTGCAATAGGATTCCAGAGTTAATGGAATTTTCACACTTGGGATCACCACAGGTCATTTGCTTGGAGATCAAGGGGCCACCCCCCTTCATCACTATTTTTTGGAGCCCTTCCATCCATTTTGGCACATGTTGGACTTCACTAGGCCTTCCAATGGCCCTTTTACCTATTGTATTATCATTTTGGCCCTCTTGAGAGCCTTATTTTTCATGGTATGGAGCTATTTGGTGGGCTTGTCACCAATTAGGGTGTTATTTTGCACATTAGAAACACTTTTAGGGGTTTGTTAGGCTAATTAGACCCATTTAACTATTAGAGGCTCATATAAATACAAGTGAGGCCTCATTTGTAACTCGTCATCACTTGGATTTGGATCATTGTTTCTTCTGGAATTTCGCCATAGCTATTGAAGGACGAATTGGAGATTCTTTAATGCATTTTGATGTTTGGGTTAATGCTATTCTATTTTGGAGCTTCTCTCTTGCAAATGTGATGGATGAATATACTTTTTCTACCATGTAAGTTTCTATTTTATGCGAAATTTTCATTATATGTTTAATGTATGGAGTACTGCATCATGATGCTGCTTGTGCTCTAAATTATGCGAAAATATTGAATCACTTTGGGCAAGAAAAATTGAATGTTCCTAGGGGTTGTCTTTGAAAACCCAACCCTAAAACTCCATTTTTTGATAAGTCAAAGTATATATCCTTTTTATATTTGGGTAGCTACTTCATTAGGGCATGCAAAGTTGCAATTAGACTCCTTGATAGAATAAAATGTGAAAATTACAAACAGTACAGTGATAGATTTATTTCTCCTACTTATTATTTCAATAAGTTATTATTCAGAAATCTTTCGGCAAATATCGAAATAAATACTATTGCAACATTCATAAATATATATGCAGAGAAATAAACAATAGGGAACATAAGCACAAGAATCAATCACATGTAGACAGTTATTTTTGGACAATTGTCCCCAGAAAAACCCAATGCGGGAAAATTGGTGCAGTAGATGAGGGTTTTATTAATTCTTCAACAAATGATATCTTTACAGGGAAATATAATGGCAGATAAATTCTGAAACACTTGGGACTGAATTTTCAGCTTACTCGGACAATTCTCTGACACCCTAAACAACCCCTGCATGCCCATGCGTCTCTTTGCGACGTGCGTGATTCACTGCGCAGTCCCAACACTGGACTGCGTGAGTCTGCGCAGAGACTGCGTGGGTTCTCTGCGCTGCAGCCTCAAGCTACCTCCAGTGACCCACTGTTGGCCTCCGTCCTTGATCTCGATCACCATTGACCTCCTCCTTTTGCTTCTGCAAACTTCTCGCCCTGCAACTCTCCCACTGAGATCGAATTCTACATCAGAATGGATCTCCTTCGGGTACTGAGTGTATGCCCGACTTATTTTCCAAATGACCCTCAAGCCTTCTTTTATAATCTTCCTGTTGGAGAACCAACGGCCCAGATTAAAAGATTAATCAATGGATTAGATTAAAACTTGACTTGATCCATGTTTTCTAGAAGATTCACACTCTAACTTATTAATACCCTTCAATTATTTCATTTCCCTAAATTTAGACTTAGGGTCTTCATTAAAATAATTAATTATTTTAATAGGTCATGAACCGAGTGGAATTTCCACAAATGGTTTTTGGGTTCTTTGGAATGATGCTGTCCAAGCCTCCCTGCGAAGTTTGAGACTTGGAACACTTCCGGATGCTAAAAAATCAACACTCCCTCTTAGCGAGGAAGGTGTTCCAACAATATGCCTACTGCATGCTGCTCTAATTTTGAAGCACCCTCTGCGCTGCTGATCTCAGGATTCTGCCCCCCGATCTGTTGCGCTGCTGCCTCCTGTACTGCTGCCTTTGACACTACCACTGTCACTGCTGCCTCTGTACCACATCTCCCTCTGAATACTGAGTCTATCCATTCCTGCTACTGGAAGGGATTCTTCATCATCCCCATCTTCTCTCTGAAGTAGACAAACTTTGTCTTCCCTAGAGCCTTTGTGAGGATGTCTGCCACTTGTTCTCTTGTTGGAGTGTACTACAACTGAACAGCTCCTCGTTGTACACAGTCCTTGAGGAAGTGACACCTGATGTCAATATGTTTTGACCTATCATGAAGCATAGGATTCTTAGAGAGCTTTATGCAAGTCTGATTATCACAAAAGATGTTGGTGGCTTCCATTTTCTCCTTGAGTAGATTCACTAGCAGTTTCCTAAGCTATATGGCTTCGCACGAAGCTATGCTGGCTGCCATATACTCTGCTTCTGCTGAACTCAGTGCTACGGACTTCTGTTTCCTACTACATCAGGAAGTCATTCCTAATCCCAGACTGAAATAGTACCCACTGGTACTCTTCCGATCAACTGAACTTCTAGCCCAATCTGCTTCAGTGAAACCACTCAACCTGACATCATTGCTATGGGTGTACTTCAATCCAAGCTCGACTGTTCCTTGAAGGTACCTGAGAACATGCTTAGCTGCTGCCCAATGTGTCCTCTTCGGTTCCACTATGAACTGACTGAGGGTTTTTACAGCATAACAAATGTCTGGCCTTGTATTCACCAGATACATCAATGACCCTATGAGCTGCCTATACATCGTAGGATTAGCCTCATCATCTTCGGACGTGTCGATTTTCTTCTAGTTGGTGATCATTGGAGTTGTCATGGGTCTACAATCCTCCATTTGAAATCTCTTCAGAATCTCTGTAGTGTATCTTCCTTGACCAAGGAAGATCTCTCCATTCTGCTGCCAAACTTCCAACCCCATAAAATAGTGCATTTGTCCTAGATCCTTCATGTCAAATTCTTCAACCAAATTATTCTTGCAATTTGTGATGAGCCTTGATGGTCCTGTCAAGAATAGATCATCAACATACAACACTAGTATCAAAGGCTCACTCCCTACTCTTAGATAGTAGAGATTGGGATCTGCATCACTCTTGACGAATCCCATCTTCTGCAAGTAGCTGTCAATTCGACCATACCAGGCTCTAGGAGCTTGCTTCAGTCTATCTAATGCTTTCTTCAATCTGCACACATGAGTTTTCTAATCATGTGTCTCAAAGCCCTCTGGTTGCTCTATATACACCTCTTCTTCTATCACACCGTTCAAGAATGTTGTCTTGACGTCCATCTGGTGAATTTCCCTTCCCATCTACGCAACAAGGGATATCACGGACCTGATAAATGTGTACCTGGCTACTGGGGCGAAGGTTTCTTCATAGTCAATTCCTTCCTTCTGAGCATACCCCTTAGCCACAAACTTGACTTTAAATTTCTCGATGCTGTCGTCTGCAGCATACTTGATTTTGTAGATCCACTTGGATCCTACAGCTGATCTCTCCTGAGGTCTAGGTACTACTTCCCAGACATCACTGGTCATGATGGAACTGTACTCTTCCACCATTGCATCAACCCACACCTGGTGCTGAGCTGCTTCTCGAAAACTGGAAGGTTCTCCGACTTGAGCAACCAAGGCTTGATACCTCTCAGGCTGCCTACGCTGTCTCTTCTCATTTCGGGGGATTCCGACAAAGTCCTCTGCATCCTTCAGAATCTGTCGAAGTTCCCTGCTCGTTCTTCTACTGGTGGTGGGTGGATCTACCGGCTCTCCCTCTTGCAAATCCTCTGGAGACACATCCTTTGGATCACTATGCCTTGGAGAGGCAACTAAATTTTATGCTGCTGGTTGTTGGGGTTGGACCAGAGGCTCTTCCTCATACTGCATAGCAGAAGGCAGCTCACGGGATCTTCTGAAGGCCTTCTCCTCCTTGAACTTCACATCCCTTCGCACCACCACTTTCCTGCTCTCAGGAATGTAGATGCGATAAGCCTTTGCATTCTCGTTGTATCCTACCAGATACCCTTTTTCGGCAGGCATCTCCAACTTCTTCCTCTTCTCACTGGGCACATCACAGTAAGTTGTACTGCTGAAGATCCTAAAGTTACTCACTTCAGGCTTACTGCTAGTGAAGATACTTTCTGGCGTGATCTTTCCCAGTGCAGCGTGAGGAGTCTTGTTCTGAATGTAGACATCTGTATTACACGCTTCAAAACACAGGAATTTTGGCATGTCTTGGTCATACAGCATAGCTCTGGTTGCTTCAACAATAGTCCTATTCTTCCTTTCTACCACACCATTCTACTCCAGATTGTATGGAGTTGTCCACTCTCTTTTGATGCCTTCCCTTGCACAAAATCCGATGAGTTCTTTATCTATGTATTCACCACCATTATCTGATCGCAACACCTTGATCTGCTTCCTTGTCAGATTTTCCACCAGAGCCTTAAACTCTTTGAATCGGCAGAAGACTTCATCCTTGGTCTTCAAGAAGTAGATCCAGGTTTTCCTGGAATGGTCATCAATGAAGGTGACGAAATATTCGGCACTGCTAAGAGCTCTAGTGGACATCGGCCCACAGATATCTGAGTGTATTAGATCCAATACACCCTTGGCCCTATTGTTGCTTCTCTGATATGTTGCCTTGGCATATTTTCCCAATACGCACCCCTTGTAGACATCATCTCGTTTGGTGCTCAGTTCTGGAACACCCATGACAATCTTCTGGAGAGTTCTCAACGCCCCATGATGCAAATGCCCCATTCTTCTATCCCATAGCTCATTCAGGTCCATTTCATCTGTGCTGCCAACTAGTGCCGCTGGAGAATCAAGTTGTAGCTTGTACAGTTTGTTTCTTCTTACCCCGATCTGTGCCTTATTCTTCTAATTGGGGTGCTTGACGTAGACTCTATTGCCAATAAAGTAGATGCCATATCCTCGGTTTTGAAGCTGTGACACTGAGAGTAAATTCATTCCCAAACTCGACACATGCAGTACATTAGTGGCCCGGATTCTATTCCCTGCCTCGGTTTGAAAAACTACGATACCTCTCCCAACGGGAGTGAATTTTGCTTTATTACCCATGGTTATTTTGAAATTCATTTGCTCTTCTTGGTAGTCAGAAAAACAGTCTCGTACTCTTGTCATGTGAGCAGAGGTTCCGTTGTCAATATACCAAACATCAGAGGAAGTAGTGCTTGATACGCAAGCAAAATCTTCCTC
This sequence comes from Pinus albicaulis, assembly GCA_034641835.2. Taxonomy (NCBI): domain Eukaryota; kingdom Viridiplantae; phylum Streptophyta; class Pinopsida; order Pinales; family Pinaceae; genus Pinus; species Pinus albicaulis. Next base: position 1,588,977,312 of record CM076584.1, on the reverse strand, counting down.
AAGTCTGGATGCCAATATAGAGACATCGTGATCCATCTGTTCTATCGTGCTTCTTCTCCCTCCTGGAGAACTGCGTGAACCCTTTTGCATTGTTGCTGCAACAATAGATTTCCGTTCACTGATAGATGCCCCTTCCCTGTTATTCATCTCTGGCTTTGATAGCATGTGAAAATTACAAACAGTTGCAGTGATAGATTTATTTGTCCTACTTATTATTTCAATAAGTTATTATTCAGAAATATTTTGGAAAATATCGAAATAAATACTACTGCAACATTCAAAAATATATATGCAAAGAAATAAACAGTAGGGAACATAAGCGCAAGAATCAATCACATGTACACAATTATTTTTGGACAATTGTCCCCGCAAAAACCCAATGTGGGAAAACTAGTGCAGCAGATGAGGGTTTTGTTAATTCTTCAGCAAATGATATCTTTACAAGGAAATATAACGACAGATAAATTCTGAAACACTTGAGACTGAATTTCCGGCTTACTCGGACAATTCTCTGACACACTGAACAACCCTTGCATGCCCCTGCGTCTTTCTGCGTGATTCACTGCGCAATCCCAGCGCTGGACTGCGTGAGTCTACGTTTCTCTGCACTGCATCCTCAAGCTGCCTCCAGTGACACACAACTGCCCTCCGTCCCTGATCTCGATCACCACTAACCTCCTCCTCCTGCTTCTGCAAACTTCTCGCCCTGCAACTCTCCCACTGAGATCAAATTCTACATCATAATGGATCTCCTTCGGGTATTGAGTGTATGCCCGACTTATTTTCCAAATGACCCTCAAGCCTTCTTTTATAATCGTCCTGTTGGAGAACCAACGACCCAGATTAAAAGATTATTCAATGGCTTAGATTAAAACTTGACTTGATCCATGTTTTCTAGAAGATTCACACTCTGACTTATTAATACCCTTTAATTATTTCATTTCCCTAAGCTTAGACTTAGGGTCTTCATTAAAATAATTAATTATTTTAATAAGTCATGAACCGAGTGGAATTTCCACAAACGGTTTCTGAGTTCTTTGTAATGCCGTTGTCCAAGCCTCCCTGCAAAGTTTGAGACTTGGAACACTTCCGGATGCTACAAAAATCAACATAAAACCTTAAATCAACCTCATTCTTGACTCCATTCTCCCAATCAATGTGGAAAAAGTCGAAGTCAGGATTAAATTAGCAAGGGTCCAAAAGTTGAAAAACTCGACAAAGTCGGGAGTTTTTTGAAAATGTCGGCAAAACTAAAAAGATACAAAAATATTTATTTTTGGAAAAAATCCCGACTTTTTAGAAAAAGTCTCGACTTTTTGGAAAAAATCCCGATTTTTTCAAAAAAAATTTAAAAAATGATTAAAGAAACTACCTCACAAATTTTCGGAAAAAGTCAGCAAAAAGTCGGGACTTCGGGGATAAAATCGCGACTTTTTTAGGGACGAAAAAGTCACCAAAAAGTTGGGCGATAAAGTCGGCTCAGGGAAAAATTCGGGATTTTTTCAAAAAGTCGGGACTTTTTGCCGACTTTTTCCACACTGCTCCCAATAGACTAGCCACTAATCCTAGATCCTTGGTGATCACATTAACTTAACAAAATATCATTCTTTCACCTCTTTTCTTCCTCCCCTAAGGATAAGGAGATTTTCTAGGGCTTGGTGCGAAATTTTAGGGAAGAGGAATTTTAAGATTCCGTCTGGACTGGTTTCTTCATTTTTGTCTCCTCTGGCATCATCCTGTTTTGAACAAATTCCGACGTTCGAATTTCAAATAAATTGATGCCCTAGCTATCACACCAAGAGGCAACCCTTGAATCTTCTTTGACTTGGGGATTTATTGAAGGTTTGCACTTTGTAGTTCATAATTCAAAACCATTTATCTCAACTATAAGTGACCATTAGATGAGCCTTTAACACAATATATCTCTCAACCCTTGGTCTCTTATAGTATTCCTCTCAAGGGGGTTTTTCATGGAAAGTCACCCTGGCTTCTCCCAAAGCTCACACTTCATTGAATCTTTCCATTGAATGAGCCATCCTTGCCTCACTTTGAACCCTACTATAAAAACATAAATCACAAGTGAGGGATTTTGGAAGTTTTGATCTTAGGGATTCATTATTTTTGAATATTCCTAAACCTCAGGTCATCTTTCCCTCAAGCCTTTCTTGGAGAGCCCTTCTTTTGCTTCTAAAACAAGCAGCCTATTATCTGAGCCTCTTCTTTGAATGGGCTTTGGAAATCACAATGTGCATCGTTATTGACCTCATCATTCTACTGATTTCCCTATACCAGGACTCCTCCCATCGGTGAAAGTCCGTAAAGAGAAGGGGACATTGACTGAGGTGACAGTGGGTCCTTCTCCCATTATTGCCAGGTGATCTAGTAGTAGTCCCTTTGGAACGCATACTAGGACCCCTGCTAAATTGAACGGTAACAGTTATTAAAGTACACTTGAATAGTATTTATTTTTTTAGGCTGTCTTCTGAAATTAAATAAGTGAACTGAAATATTGCTGCTCTAAAGTCACATTTTAGATTCATCCCTAAGACTAAAAGTTCAGAGGAAATAGATTTAGGAAACCTCGAGGTTGAGGTGTAATTTGAGAAGCTGCATTATGTGCCCAATTCTCAAATTTTTTACAATGCTATGTACTTTTAAGATTATTGCGTGATGAATTTGGACTCTGAAGGCCATTTAGAGCCTCAATGTTTATGTCTTGTGTCCCATAACTTTATTTTTGTGTAACTGTTGACATCATTTAGACTCTAGAGTCTCATTGTTTATGTCTTTTGTCTCATAGCATTTTTTTTTATGTATATCAAAACTTATGGTTTATGCACCTCGATGAGGTTTTGCTTATTGGCACGCTTAAATCAGTAAGCTTGCATATCTAGTGTCTAATGATTTGGAGTTCATTTTTTTTTTAAATTATACATATATTACTTAAGTGGACAAATAAGTACACAACTATTCACAGTTACAATATGGGAGGTTTCGATTAACTAAAGGAAAGTTTCATCGATGTACATGATTGTATTTTTTAAACTATAATTTGAATGTTTAATGTATTTTTTATTCCACCACGTCAAATTTCCAAGTCAAGGCTGAGTCTGAGCTGCATAGTAATTTTGGGTTCACTGAGTTCGAGTTGAGTCACCGTCCTATAACTTTGATGTAATATCCATCACCCTCATTCATCTTATGGCTTATTTTTTATTGTCAACTTAAAATCTTATTGCATGTAACAACCCTATTTAGCAAATGTATTCAAAATATTTTCCCTTTAGTATCTAGATGATCTAACTACTATATAGCCATTTTGACTGAAATATCAATGGTTTGTCATTTTTTTAACAGATAGAGGAGTTTGAAAACAAGGCCAAGGAGCTTGAGGCAGAAATGCAGACAATCAAAGTTCCACCAATAAATGCAGAGACTAAAGGAATAAAAGGCATAACAGATTTACTTTGTGAGCACAAGGACACGGGGTCCACCCATTTTGCACATGGACTTTGCCACTCCTGTTATGAAGAGGTACGCATGACTTTTGTCTTCTAATTTAGCTATCATTGGATGGCCAATTGATATTGCTTAAAGTCTCAACTCACTGCTGAAGTTTTATGATTTTGCCATTCTACTACAGTTTATTAAATGTCTAGTTCTTCTCTTTTACAGTTTGTCAAACTCTCTGGAGGTATTCAAGGAGGATCTGCACCACCTGCATTCCAGCGTGCTGAAAAGCAGAGGCGAGAGGATGCCTTACGTAAAGAACAAGAGAAAATATCTTTTTTTGATGAAGATGAAGAGGATCAGTGTCAGATAGGCATCCAGAAATGCTTTGAAGACAGTGTATGTTTATATTTTAGGCTAGCTATATTTTACTAATATTTCTTCTTGTGATTGTTGATCTGCAAATTTATAGCAATCCACGAATCGATGATAATGGTCTTGTTTCAAAATATTACTTAGACCTCCAGTGGCTGCATTTTACTGTCTTGAAAGCGAATTTCGAGGACAGTTTGGTTTTCTGCAATATTCTGTGCTTAACGATAGAGCACAAATAGACACTGCTGTGAATCAGGAATAATCAGGTTGTCTATGCCATTAATTGAGTGCTGTTACAGGTCTTTATTCAGATTTCTTTGTCTCTGTTAAGCAAATGGATTCCAAAGACAGAAGATGATGGTAAGGTTGTTGTTGATAGCAGTAAGCCCTTCAAGTGACAGTTAAATAGTGAGCCCGCCCATGACAAAAGGCCGAAAAGGCCAAAAGACACTAAACTGAATCATCGAAAGTGGAAGGAGCTAACAGAGCTTTGCACATTGGATTACTCTTTGGGAATTGGAGAATTAGAGCATCAATACAACCCTGCAAGATCTTTAGATTCACCTTTGTCTCTGAATTCTATGGGATCCAAAAAAATTCCTGCAATTTCTGACAGTTTGGCCTTTCTGATGACACTAGGATTGTTCATCCAGCTAGAATTCGTTGTGAGGAATGCACAGACTGCATTTGTGCGGTCCACAATCCATCAACATAACAAGTGCAGTCAGACTTTAAGAGCTGGAGCATTCCCAAATTACTGTGTGGTCTGTTGCTTGGAAGGTAGATTTGTGGAGGAACTCTCGTTCAAAGGCAGTGTTTGCAATGAATCTTGTGAATTTTCAGAATGAGAAGATGTCGAAAGGAACCTTATTTGGAAACTATAAACCTTGTTCTGATTTGCCAAGCCTTGTAGAGATGTATTTGAATAAGACACTTGAACTGGATAAATTTATTACACTCAAGGTCTTGAAGAAGTACAGATATGACAGCAAATTTGGAACAGAAGATTGAATTCGCTACTAAGTTTTGCTCAGATCAACCAGATCTCATCTACAATAGACAGATCGGATTGATGATTTTCTATGCCTTCTTGAAGGTGTTTTGATCAGTGTTTTGAACATCGCGATTATTTTTTCAACAAAACGATTAAATCGGCGATGTTTTGCACGATTTTTTGAAAAAATCGCTAATCGGGAAAAAATCGCGAGTTTTTTCAAAAAATCGCGATTTTTTTTGGTAAAAATCGTGGGCCCATCAAATAGCAACCCTATAAGTTCAAAAATCGATTTTTTTTTTGTCATTTTTGCTGACACACCTTGTTGGCATTTAATGGTAATGTTAAATTCTTAAAGTAAAAGGATGACCATGAAATGACTCAGGATGTTTAAGAGTGGTTTTGACCTCATTGGATTTCATATGGAGAAACTAGAATTTTAGATTTCACTCAAAATTCAGCAGACTTGATGGTTTTCAGGGTTTCATGGTTTGGGGATTCACATTGTTTCCATTTGATTCTATTATGTGTAAGGGTATGAGATTGGCATATGATCAAGGGTATGAAGTCCTTCAAGAACCTTGATGTTGGTGGCATTGATTGTTGAACTTTGTTGATGTTGGTGGTATTGATTGTTGAACTCCCCTACCATGGCCTTAACAAGAATGTACCCTTCACTCAAAGGAAAACAACTAGTTAGGCATGTTAATCTTTTTCTACCGCATTTTAAGGTTGAGGAGATGAACCCTTCACTCAAATCAAAATCATTGGTTAAGCATGTTAAACTTTTTCAATTTCTATCATGTTATAAGGTTGAGCAATCCAAGTCTGAAGACTTTGAGCTAGATGATGTTTATGTATCTCTTGTTGATGATCCCATTTCTAGTAGCGATGAATCAATGATGAGTTTCATGAGGAGGAGGAGGAGGAGGAGCAACAACAGGAGGAGGAGGTGACACTACCTACCCCTGCTACCGGTAGAGGAGGTGGTCTGCCTCCTTTAGCTCCTGGTGCTTCAGGATCTGGAGCACAACAGAGTCCATTGCCAGCCCCGCCAGCTTCTTCGTCTAGAGGGAAAGCTGTTACATTTGCTCGCAAGAGGGGCAGAGGAAATCAATAGTATAGGTTATTTGGTGCATTCCTTTGTATGTAACATTATGACTCATGATATGAGATACATTATTATATTTTTTGTTGATATTTTGAGGTTGAGTTGAGACTCAGGACTTAGTATTCAGGACATGATTCACTATTATGTGTGATGTAGCACTAGACATGATATTACACGTCTTATATATTAGTTTTTTTTTTCATATTTATATGTCAATGCATTTATTTTATGTTGTGGGTGCTTTAGATATTAAAAAAATTGAAAAAAAATGAATATTTTGTATGTGCCGATTTTTACCCGATTTTTACGATTTTTTCCTGATTTTTATGATTTTTTCCGATTTTTTCCCCTCGCCGATTTAATCCCGATCGCGATTTTCAAAACATTGGTTTTGATCCTTTGTAATGTAGGCCTGCTTCACCATCTCAAAGTTATTTCATAGGTCAAGATCAGTCAATAAATGCAATTTATCTAATAATATGTAGGTAGAATGATCAGCTATGAAATCTTTGACTTAACCCTTGTACTTCAAATGAATGTAGTTCTACGATTTTGTTGGTATAGATAGCTTTGCTATTCTCTCATGGGTCACTGTCATAAAACTTAAATTCCTCACCATCCATGGAAAACTACCAAGGAAATCCTAGTACACTGAGGCTTTGATATTATCAACCTCTCTTTACCATGACTCTGATATTATCATTTTTTCTCAACCATGGCTCTGATGTTATCACCATTCCTTAACCACGGCTCTGATATTTTCATCCTCTTCACCATGGCTCTGATACCATGTTAAGAATTGCAGAAAGCGAGACAAGACAAGCAAATGGCAGAAAAGGGCCTTAGCTTGTCTCTTAACTTATTGTATTGATTTCATGATAATAATTTATAGTACATCAATTGGACCTGTTGACCACTCATGTGTCAACCACCCCTTGAGCAAAGTACAGTGTAGAGCAGTCATAAAAAAATCAGATTTCATCATCATCTTACAACTTTTGATTATCATATGAATCAAAATTTTGCTGCCATGTGGGCCTTGATGTAAAAATGGTTCTAGTATGTTTATAAAGCCATGTAAAACATCTAGGTAAGCCTATGATTTTTTACCAAAGAGTTTCACTCTAGGGAGGTATTTTTCCTCCGCCAATATTTGTGTTTTTAAACATTTATAATTGGTAGACTTTTTCTCCCAAGCTATGCCCCAAAGCTAGGGTGTGGCCCGGTGGTAAGGTCTTAGGTGAGTCCTAATGTATCGAGTCTATGAAATTTGTCATACTAACTAGATCATATGTAAAGTGTCGCAAAATTTGGTTAAGTCTAGAGGTCATGTTTTTATTGTCAAAATTCCCCTTCTGATGGGATTTTCTATGTAATATCTAATGTAAAGATGTAAACAATGTTGTCTATAGAAGTTGTAGGGGGCATGAGTACTTAATTTTACACCTCAACTCCTAAAATTTGTATCTAGACAGACTTTGAGGGTGGAAAAAATAATTAAAAAGGGAATATGTGTTTTCCAAAAAAGGGATCAAATTCAAAATGGAGAAAAGTCTCATTTCCAAGGCAGAAGAAGGCCCAACAAAAATTCGTTGGTCCAGAATGAAAATATTTCTCAGAGGGAAATCAAATTTTTTGGTCCAGGTGGTTACTTTGAATGAGGGAATTTCAAGAAAATTATTTTTGAGGATTTTCCAGTGGTCCAAAACCCATTGGAGGTCAAAAAATTGGTCCATCCAGCACATCCATCAAGGAGGAGGTCGATTTTTTTTTGGAGATTTATAGAGCAGTAATCAAGGGTTCGGATTAATTTGATGAGGATCAAGTCAGCTGACCGTTTTTTCCACTTGAAGGCTTTGATGCTCTTATTTTTCTATATAAGGAAGCTCTAAGCATTTCATTGTATCATCATGTAATCTTTAGCTCTTGGTCAGTGAAGGACTGCTACTATTGTAATATATTTTTTCTGAGCAATATAATAAAAGTCTTTGGGGAAAAGCTATGGTGTTATTCTTCAGCCACGTGGTATAATTTTTCTGATCTCTTGTGCATAATGTTCTAGTAGTGTTTTATATTGTTATTTCCATTAGCTCTTGAAGATTCATTGGTGTATAGTTATCTTGCATCATTGTTTAGATTTGGAGAAACCCACTAGGTGGAGTAGATCTATTGGTTTGCAGTTGAACCCGTAGACTCCTCTATCACTGTATTATCCAAATATCTTTGGATCTAACAATCATCTTTCAAGTGTGTAGAAATTTTATTGTTGATTAGATCTTGGATACTTGGGGACATTCTCTGTTGAATTAACTAGTTATTCAAGCATAGAAGCTGAAGAACCCATAGTGGGTCATTTGAAGATGAAGCGAACAAAGTTCCTTTTCAAGTTAAATATTCCAGAAGACTTGAAATATTAGAATATCCATTGAGGATACAAATATTATTATATAAAAGGTACAAAGAAGGAATTGATGATTGAGAATTACAAATGAGGCCTGCTTATATACCTAGACAGGCGCCTCTTCACGAAAGGTCATGTCTCATCAGACATGCCCTTTCAACCTAATTACTAATTAACTAATTAATCATTATTTACATTATTTTATTCATTACATTGCCTTCCTCCTCAAAAAGCTTTGTCCTCAAAGCTTGTTGATGAAAGGCCTTGATTTCTTTTTCTGCTATGAATGTCTTCTCGTCTCGGGGCAGTCATCCTTGTCGATACAAGTTGATATGATCCTCTAAGTGACAAACAAAACTTTCGCACTGATAATGGATCGGACCATCCTAATCAATCTTCCGTGGAATCTTACGGTGACTTGAAACTTGTGATGAATTATCACTTGAGAAGATTGACTGACATTAGTATTCTTCAAAACATCAGCTTGTTGTTTCTGTTCTGAATAGATAGCTTGGTTGAGTTGTCTGCTCTCATGATTTGGATGTCGACAGGGAACTTTTTTGGTTTGACTTCTTTGATTTTCTTCTGGCGAGGATGTTATTGAGTTGGTTATAGAACCTTCACTTAGAATGTTCCTTGTCTGAATTGCAACATCTAAGTTTGCATCTTCTGCAACTTGCCTGTCTTCCTCTTGAGTTGTGACATTTACTGGATCAATGTTCGTTTGTTCTTCAACTTGAATTTCTACATTTGAAGATCTTGATGATTCCTTTTCAACAAGTTGTTGCACCTTGTTTTCTAATGACTTCTTGTCCTTTTTCAGCTTCTTAATTTGCATTATTATTTTTTCGTTGTGGTCCTTGAGGCGAGCAATTTCTTCATTCTTGTTAATGGTGATTTTGTCAATTTCCTTTTGCATATTTTGCATCACCTTTTTACCTTCTTGAAAAATTACTTTTGAAATTTCTTGTATGTCTTCAGGTGTCATTGAATTTGTGTTAATTTTGGAAACTAGGTCCAAACTCCATGTTGTGATGCTCAAATGAAGATGCCAATATTTTTATTGGACTCTTTCGGAGAGGTGCAAGATCGATCTAAATATCATCTTGATCCGATGAGTAGAACATTTATTTTGAATTTATTCAAAATATGTGCAACCTGAAGGTTTGAAGCCCCAGCAGTTGTGTCACACCTCATTGATGGATATAAATTGGTCAACATTGGAGGACATTTTCACTCATCACATCCTCACACATTTCTCTCTCCTCATCTGATTGGTTCAATCACCTTGGAGGCTCTTCTCTTCACACGTGGGAAATTGGAGCAAGGAGAAAATCTGTTTTCGGCCTAGGGTTTCTACCATAGCGTTGACCAGCATTGACTTTGGTCAACGCAAGGTCAAATTGACCTAAAACTCTCCCATTCTTTTGATTTCCTCAATCCGCATTTTTTGGCACTATTCCCGAGGCTGGGCGTTGACTTTGACTTGGCTGTGTTGACCTTGGTGCTGCTACTATTTGCGTTGACCGTTGACTAACAGCGTTGACTTTTGGAGTTGACTGTTCTAGTTGTCCTAGAGGGTTGTGTGACACTTCTGGTTGGTTGACTGTATTGAGACTTTGCTGGTTGAAGCATCCTGCTGACCGTCGTAACGCACCAACACATATATTTTGGCTTGTCTTCTGTCGATTTACTGGTATGTTCTATCAGCATTTTACTTTCTTGTTTATGTGATTGCTGACTGATACTAGGATAAAAGTAAAGTTGCATCAAGCATAGAACATCTACAAAAATTACATGGTATCACAACTGAGGTGAAGACAAAGCCCTAGTTTGTAGCAATCACCGAAGAAGAGCATGGGTTCCTCTAACTACAATGGCTTTAAGGCTGATGATAAATTGACTAGGAAGGATGACTTCCATGCCTGGAAGATGACATTGGATCTTATGTTGGAAGACCAATATGTCATGGACTATGTGCAGGGTAAAATTCAAGAGCCTCCATCCATTGCAAGTGATGCTGCCAAAACAAAGTACAAGAAGGGGGAAATCAAAGCAAAGTTGATGATAAGGGACTCAATTCATAAGAGTCTGGTTGCCTACATCTTTGAGCTGGGCACATCCAAGGAGATGTATGATAAGTTGGTCAACATGTTCAAGGCCAATAATGCAAATCAAGTCCTATTCTTCAAGAACCAATTGAAGAATTTGAAGAATTGCATGGATGAGTCTGTTCAATCATATTTTCTGAAGCTAACCGAGATCAGGAATAATTTGCTGGCTATTGGGGAGACAATAGTTGATCAAGAGATGGTTCTCACCACACTTGGAGGTATATCATCCGAATGGCATGTATTCAACACTACCATTCTCAATAACAATGTCATACCTGATTTTGACGAAGTATTATCGAGATGCGTACAAGAAGAGACAAGGATGAAGGAATATGAAAATGAAGGAAATGCTGCCTTCGCTGCTCATACTAAGAAGAAGAACTTTGGTGGTCCAAGGAACAAAGGAAGAGCAGGGGCCCAAGGAAAGAAAGGCAAGTGTTACACTTGTCACAAGCCAGGTCTGTAATATTCCCAATTAGCTTTGCTAATTGGAATATTGCATTTTTGTGTTATTTTGCTGCTTTAGATAGGAATAATAAATAAAGTGAGAAATAAGAGGGGTCACCTCACTTTAGTCAACTCACTTTATAATAAAGTGCTCTTTTTCCTAGTAGCTTGACGTTGTAACTTAGAGAGGGGGCCTTGGGGGTCCACGTGGATATGATGAAGGAGACATAAGGTTAACCCAAGGTAAACTGCGCAGATCCAGGATGAGTTGAGTTTTGGAGGGAGATTGGTGTTATAAAAGGAGAGGCTCTCACCTCATTTGATGATTCATGATTTGATATTCTTATTGATAGCTGGACTCTTGTCTGCTTCAGCACGCCGGTTGTTTAGTCGGTCTGCAGCACTGTTTAGTGCACGAGTGTCTCCGGTCGGAGATCTCACCCTTAGCCTCGGGGGACTTCGAGTGCCTGCCCTGGTAAGGTTTTTCTGGTTTCACCCTTAGCTTCGGGGGACTTCGAGTGCCCGCCCTAGTGAGGGTTGTTCTGAGTACACTTTTCAGTTCCCGCAGTGAAGCAGCAGCAATTTCTGAAGTATATCTGAGGAGGAGGAAGCCCTCTTGTGGCTGCGCAGAGGAAGAGGAGGAAGGACGCTGATTCTGGAAGGAGAAGGACGCTGTCTCATCTGGAAGGAGGACGCTGTGCCTATCAGGAGGGGAGGACGCTGTCCAAGGAGGACGCAGTTCCAGTCTGGCAAAGAAAACGTTGTTTGGGAGGCAGAAGGACGCTGTCTAGCCCTAGAGTGAGGACGCTGTCCATTTCTGGAGGTAAGGGTTGCAGATCTGAAGGTTTATTGCTAGATCCAGTTGTGGGAAGGATAGATCTTGCAGATCTAGTCTTGTATGTTGCAGATCTAGTATTGTATGTTGAAGATCTGGAGGTTTAGTACTAGATCCAGCTGGAGGAGTGACAGATCTGAGGAGATATTGATAGATCTAGCCCAGATCTGAAGGAATAACACCAGATCTAGCCCTAGAGGCTGTAGATCTGAGGAGATAGTTCCAGATCTAGTATAGATTTGAGGGTTTGGCATCAGATCTGATATTGGAGGACGCAGATCAGGAAGGGAAGGACGCAGGTCTGATTGGAGGCTTCTAGATCCATCAGGAGAGACGCAGTTCTGAGGAGCAGGCTATTGTGAGAGGGGCTCATCAGCGTTTCCAGCATTCTGTAGCAGGTTCATCTGTCTGGAGGATTGAGGGCCTTGTGCTTCACCTGTTTCTGCGCTGTCACTAGCAGAGACGGCGTTTTCCAGTAGAGAGGGTTTGCAGTTAGAGATCAGCCCCAGTACCAGCGCAGTTCATCTCCAGAGCAGCTAGGACGCTGTCCTTATTGCAGCCATTTTCTTGTATGGGAGGGTCATCACTTGCCTAGGGCAAGGATAGGTGCACTGATTCTGATTTATTTGTACTTCTCTCTATGTACTTTCTGATTAATAAATTGGCTCAGTTTCTAGTATTACATGTGTCATGATTCAGTGATCTGGTTCAGCATTGCATTTTCTATATCTGTCTGGCATATTTCTGTTATATTACTGGTTATTTCCCTTTGGGGATATTACAGTGGTATCAGAGCTTAGATCTGGCTCAGCCTGTGGTGCTAGCAATCTATGGCACCTAGGGGTCGCCCCACTCTCCTCGGGGGAAGCGATTCTGATTCAGAGGCAGAACGGAGGAATCCAATGGAGGCCATATTGGCAAAATGGACGGAGAAGATGGATGCAAAGATGGATGCATTCATGCAGGAGGTAACTAAGAAGGTTGCAGACGGGACGCAGAAAGAGCCCCTTAGAGTCTTTCAAGTAGGGGAAGGATCGGGAACGTCTAGTTGCATACCAGATGCTATTCCCATTGTGACAGCGCAGAAGGCCGATTCCATGGACACGCGACCTACCATGCCTACTTTTCCGGTAGAGGAAGTAGAGCAAACGGCATCAAGAGATGAGGGTCCCGATCTTCATGCAGTTTGGTTTGCAGATTGGCGAAGCTTGGGACAGGAATTCATGGATGCTCTCCCTTTCGATCGATATCTGCAGTTCCGAAGCGGCAGTAAGCCTCATGATCGAAATAAGGGACGGGGTTCCCACCGTGATAGTAACCGTGCAGCCAACAAATTTCATTTGCCGATGTTTGATGGGTCACCAAAGACCACAGCCAGGTCTTGGGTGGAGAAACTAGACCTCTATTTTCAGCTTAACCAGATGCCAGAGAAGGAGGCCATTAAGATGGCTGCATTACATCTAGAGGGTGAGGCCCAGAACTGGTGGTTTCATGGGTTGACAACACTGGGGCATTCCACGGTGACTACATATGCTGAGTTCACCAGGAGGGTGGTGAAACGTTTTGATCAGAAGGACCCGGATCAGCCTTTCCTCGAGCTGACCAAGCTCAAACAGACAGGTAGTGCAGAGGCATACATCTCAGACTTTTTGAGGGTTTCAGTGATGGTACCTAACATATCAGCAGCTCGGTTGATCACGATGTTTGTAGAGGGGCTGTCAGAACCACTTCGTGGTCTAGTCCGGTCGAACAAACCGGCTACCCTTCAGGATGCTATCAGTAGGGCCCGTGACCTACAAGATGTCTTGCCTAGGACTCGACCACCTTATCCCCAGAGACAGGCTTTCCAGCCTAAGGGTAAGGACACGAGGGTTCCGCCTCCCAAGGCGAATCCCGGACGAGGACAGTATGATGATGAGGCTAGGAGAGAGCTGAGACGGAAGCGATTGTGCTTCACCTGCCAGGAGCCATGGGCACCGGGACACAAGTGCACAGCAGGGAAGGCACATTTCATAGAGGTCTTCTCCGAGGGCAGTGGAGAAGAGGATGAGTTGGATGATGAGGAGGCAGGAGAGTGTTATGCAGCGCAGAGTGCTTTACCACCTCCGCCACCCGATGCAGGAGAGGCATCATTTGCACCTACTGGGGGAGCTCTAGCAGCATTACGAGGAGTCCCCAAGTATCTGACATTGCGCGTACGTGGGACAGTGCGGGGACAGCGTGTCTCAGTTCTAGTTGACAGTGGGGCCACCCACAATTTCATCGATGCCCAGATGGTAGCACGGAGAGCTTTGATGGATTTTCTGTTTTGGTCCCAGGAGACCAGACCATGGCTTGTGCTCGATATGTACCAGAGTTATCAGTGACGATGGGCACCTATACTCTGACTGATCACTTCTTTGTGGTGGACATTCCGGACACCAATGTGATATTGGGAGTGCAGTGGCTTATCACTCTGGGAAAGGTCACAACAGATTGGAAAGCCTTGGAAATGGAGTGGGATGATCCCAAGACGGGGAGGCATGAGAAGATCTGAGGCCAGAACACATATCCGCCCCAGACAGTATCAGCACACAGCATGGATGCGACATTCCGCAGAGGAGACATAGAGTGGGCAGTCGAGCTGCGGGCTTCAGAGATAGTAGATACAGGTAGGGCGGTGCACCCTGATCTACAGACCCTTCTCGACAGGTATGCAGTGGTTTTTGGAGACATTCCACCAGGACAGCCACCAGATCGGGGGTTTGAGCACACGATCGAGTTGGAACAGGGGATACAGGCAGTGATCACCACCCCTTATCGGCATCCCAAGGCCTATCGGGATGAGATAGAGCGGGCCATTCAGGAGCTGCTGGCCCTTGGACACATTCGACCCAGCACCAGTCCTTTCGCTTCTTCAGTAGTGCTGGTGAAGAAGAAGGATGGCACATTACGCATGTGCATTGATTACAGAGCACTGAACAAGAAGACTTTGAAAAACAGGTACCCCATTCCCAGGATCGATGAGTTGATGGACGAGTTGAGAGGAGCACGATTCTTCTCAAAGATTGATTTGAGGTCCGGGTACCATCAGATACGCATGAGGGAACAGGACATTCCCAAGACTTCTTTCAGGTGTCATTATGGGCACTTTGAGTTTTTGGTTATGCCATTTGGACTGACCAACGCACCTGCCACTTTTCAGTCTTGCATGAACCATATCTTCAGGGATCATCTGAGGAAGTTCGTGCTAGTTTTCTTTGATGATATTCTCATATACAGCAGGACCTGGGAGGAGCACCTCCAGCACCTTGAGACGGTTTTGCGCATTCTGGAGGAGCAGCAGTTCTTTGCCAAACTCTCCAAGTGTGAGTTTGGGTTGACAGAGATGTTGTATTTGGGACACATCATAGGAGTGGACGGAGTGCGAGTCCATGACGAGAAGATCCGGGCTATCAGGGACTGGCCCGAGCCGCGGAATGTGACAGAGTGTAGAGGGTTCATTGGTATCTGTACTTACTACAGGAAGTTCGTCAAGGGCTTCTCACAGCTTGCTGCACCCCTCACAGAGCTGACGAGGAAGGGGGCATTCAGTTGGACTGATACCGCCCAGCGAGCTTTTGATAAGCTCAAGGAGGTGATGAGTAGTTGTCCGGTGCTGGCATTGCCCGATTTTACTCAGCCCTTTATCCTAGAGTGCGATGCATCAGGGGAAGGGATTGGAGCAGTTTTGATGCAGGAGGGTCATCCGATTGCATTCGAGAGCCGAAAGCTCCTTCCACATGAGAGACTTTATCCTATCTATGATAAGGAGATGTTGGCCATCATGCATGCATTGGCCAAATTCCGGCAGTACTTGGTAGGCGGCAGATTCCGAGTCAGGACATATCATAACAGCCTGAAGTACTTTCTGGAGCAGAAGCAGTTACAGGAGAGGCAGCAGAAGTGGATCAGCAAGATCCAGGCCTACGATTTTGACATAGAGTATGTCAAAGGGAAGAACAATGTGGTAGCAGATGCCCTTTCTCGTAGACCAGCCACATTATCCCTCATGAGCTTGGACGCTGATTGGAAGGCTCGACTACTGGTTGAGTATTCCAAGGATAGATTTTCATGCGAGGTGTTGGATGGACAGGTAGCAGATAGCAGATACAGGGTGGCAGATGAGGTCATCTATTACAGGGATCGGATCTTCTTGACTGAGGGATCTCAGCTCAAGGAGAAGATACTCCATGCCTCTCATGATTCACCATTGGCGGGCCATCGGGGGTTCACCAAGATGTACAGGGCCATCCGGGAGAGATTTGCCTGGAAGGGCCTCAAGGAGGACGTACTCCAGCATGTTCGGGAGTGTGAGGTTTGCCAGCGGAACAAAGGGGAGATGAACCATCCCGCAGGGTTGTTGCAGCCGCTTCCCATCCCAGAGGGGAAGTGGGAGAGTGTTTCGATGGACTTCATCACGGGTTTGCCCACAGTGCAGGGCAAGGACTGCATCTTCGTAGTAGTTGACCGGCTAACGAAGTATGCTCACTTCTTTGCCATTTCGGCACACTACACAGCAGCACAGGTGGCAGAGTTGTTTTTTCCGGGAGGTTTTCAGATTGCACGGTCTACCCAAGACCATTGTTAGTGACAGGGACAGCCGCTTTATGGGAGGATTTTGGCAGGAGCTCTTTCGACTAGTAGGGACTGAGTTGACACCGAGCACCAGCTATCATCCCCAGACGGACGGGCAGACAGAGATAGTTAACAAGTGGCTGGTGGGCTACTTGCGTAACTACGTCAGTGGGCAGCAGCGAGCGTGGCTGAAATGGCTACATCTGGGCGAGTACTGCTACAACACAACCCATCATATGTCTATCGGCATGACACCGTTTTATGCGTTGTATGGATATCATTCCTTGTCTTTTGTGGATGTGATGTTTGGGGTTAGCAGGGCTCCACGAGCCAAACTATGGATCCAAGAGAGCCAAGACATCCTTCGGACTCTCAAGGACAACATAGCCACCGCACAAAATCAGCAGAAATTATATGCAGACAGGGGCCGAGTGGAGAGACACTTTGAGGTAGGGGATTTGGTCTACCTGCGGTTACAGCCATACCGCCAGTCTTCACTCAAACAGAAGGGGGCAGAGAAGCTTAAGCCTCGTTTTTATGGACCATACGGGGTGATTCGTAGGATCGGACAGGTTGCATATGAGTTGGAGTTGCCCCAAGGCAGCCGGATTCATAACATTTTCCATGTATCATGCCTGAAGAAGGCACTGGGCCAGCATGTGACAGTCACCGGGGAGCTACCTCCGACAGATGATGAGGGGCATTTGGTATTACAGCCAGAGGCCATTATTGACACCAGGGAGAGACAGCTGCGTAGCAGGAAGATCAGAGAGTTCCTGGTGAGATGGAAGAATCTGCCAGATGAGGATGCCACTTGGGAGGATGAGAAGATCTTGCAGCATCCCTCACTTCAGTTGCTCGAGGACAAGCAACGTTTTGCCGGGGGAGACTGTAATATTCCCAATTAGCTTTGCTAATTGGAATATTGCATTTTTGTGTTATTTTGCTGCTTTAGATAGGAATAATAAATAAAGTGAGAAATAAGAGGGGTCACCTCACTTTAGTCAACTCACTTTATAATAAAGTGTTCTTTTTCCTAGTAGCTTGACGTTGTAACTTAGAGAGGGGGCCTTGGGGGTCCACATGGATATGATGAAGGAGACATAAGGTTAACCCAAGGTAAACTGCGCAGATCCAGGATGAGTTGAGTTTTGGAGGGAGATTGGTGTTATAAAAGGAGAGTTGTTAAGAAGCTAGTAGAAGATGAAGATATGGCTGATTTGTTAATGTGAAGCTTGCTGCCTTACTTTGATTGATTTGTGACTCATTGCATCTCCTTGGAGAGACTCAAGCACTTCAGTCAAGAAGTTATCAACAATTTTCGAAACCCAAATTTTAGAAGATATTATTTTTAATACCAAAATACTATAATACTATAAAATATAGGTGCAATAAACTATTATTTTGATCAACAAGACTCTAAATAAGCATTAATTTGCATCCATTTATATAATTAGTTAAACTAAATTATATAGTTGATAATAGGATAGTAGAATATATTATAGGGTACTTTCAGAATGAAATACATTTTGTTCATTCATTGGAAAGCTTCACAAACCACTGTGATAATAGAGTTCTCAGCGCTAATACAATTATTTTGTCGATCTGTGCATATATTTCTCAATATCCCCTTCCCATATGGGAAAGGAGTGGACTAGTCACTTACCTCACAAGGTCCTTATGGAGTTGTTGTTCCAGGCCACACGTGCACACCATTTTACCAACAAGACAATTTAGTAGACAACTCGACAAGGCCTTGGAGCTGGGTGCCCCCAAATCCACACAGCCAACCATCCATCAGGAGAATTTTTCCATGCCTGGATGTTAGGAGAGCTTGCTCAAATTTGGGCTTCCCACAAGGATCATACTGTAGAGCCCTATCAGTCCCAGACACACTCCAAAGGACATCATCCACTAGTCCAAAAAAAATTTTGCGGTCATTGAGGACTCTAGCAGGGAGACCCCCCTTGATCTAATTGCTCGTCCTCACCTGTCAGCACTAGCATACCATGACTAGTTCAAACTAAAGTTCCTTTGGTCCTCAGATATCATACATATTATCTTTTTCTTGTAATTACTTTATCTCCACTCCGAGTCATGTACTTTCTTATCTTCTCTTGTTGTTCTGCTTCTAGCACAATTAAAAATCTGTTTTGATATGATTTTTAGCATCTTTATAGTCCACACTTCCACACTTCCACATTGTATTTTGGCTAGTGATGTACTCTTATAATCCCATTGACCTAACATTTTCCCCAAGGAAAACCTTGTGGGGAAACCCAAGAGATGCTTCCTCATGTTTGTGGATGGCATCCCTAGTAACCCTGTTCGCTAAAGTCATAGACTAGTGTGCCTAACCAGGAGGGTTGAACTAGGCAGATGCCCAACAACATGAAAAAAAACCAGTTGAGCTAACCCTTGGTCTTCCCATTGACATACTCCTTTGATCATTTGCTGGACATTAATAAACTTATATTATCAAACTTTGGTTTTTACAAATACTGCAACAAAAAAGGTGGTTTGACAAACAATGCAACAAATCAGAACTCATATTTTAATAATTTAGACGATAAGAGGTATTCCAAAAATCATTGACAAAGACAGCCATGCTTTTATCTAGATTTGCATTTGAAAAAATTGTCAACTTATCTGTTATATTGTCAACTTGAAATGTGAAATCCAGATATGAAAACTAGATATGAAAGTATTTCAAAAATCACCTCTTGGGTATTAAAATAAGAATGGAGCTGTACAGGATGGCATCAAGGCCAATGAGAAAAATTACAATTAATT